>OX451739.1:1621449233-1621941503 GCA_948472305.1 Vicia faba | reverse complement strand
TATATATATATTAGTTAATAAAATTTTATAACATGCGATTGTGTTTGATTTAGTTCGATTTACAAAATACAAATCGCAAATTAAACCGCGCGATTTCGTTAAAAAAATTACTCAAATACATTTAAACTAAATGTGATTTTTTATAGTTTCGATTTAATTCGATTCGATTTTACAGTTTAATCTGATTTAATTTTAAACACCTCTAAATCAAATACATCAAATAAAAAGTTTCACAAAATCAAACTAAAAAAAATTCATCAAAACCTCCATACTTTTAAACACCAAGACATTCAATTATTCTTAAAAAAATCCTAATTGTATAAAAAAAATCATTAGAAAAATCTCAATCCAATACACTAATTCCTTATATAGTCAAAGTGCATTCAAAGTGAAAGAGAACTAACTTCATCATCTTTCCATCTTCCTTCCTCGTACTTGAACCACCTTGGACGTCCCCGGTCAATTTTTGTTCTATGACACATGATGCATGACTCTTTGCTGCATGTCACAAACTCACGTAACCTAGAAGCCTTCTCACTTATAATAGGGTCAAACCTATATCCTTCATAATTATTAACATCATTCACAAAACAAGAATGTGAAATATTAAGCACTTCTAAATGTTCAAGCTTATCTAAAATCAAAATAAGAGCTTCCTTGACCAACTCTGAACATCTAATACTCAGTACTTTCAAGTTTGGAAGATACATAATGAGAGAGTTAGCAAACCCTAGATGAAAACGCCCCATGACCTTTAGTTCTCTAAAATTCTTGCAATTATTTGAAATTTCTTCAAATACATATTTTGGATCATCTATACTAGGCATTGTCATTGACTCAAGATCTTTCCAACTCCTAATAGCCTTTCGCATCGATATTTTCTTGATTCTATTCCATGATAGAAAGACTAATCGTCTTACAAGTGGACACCTGCAAAATAAATAAATTATTATATCTAAAGTATCATCTATGAATCACTCTTATGACTAATCTATATATAAAGATTAAGACAGTTATTACATACCTTTTAGCTGTGTACATGAATTGATCATCGGTGAGATACAAATCGTAATGAAAAATCAGATTCTTGATATTTCCTTTACTGGAATTCAAAGCAACAAACAAGAGATTATATAAAACATTGTCGAAGCAAGAATGAACCCAAACAAACGGCACAGATTTAGTCTTGATAAAATCAGATTTCAACATTGAGAAATCTAGGGTTTGCCAATGCTCGTAATTAGCTTTTCCCCATGCTTTCAGAAAACGAACAACAGCAGAATTTGATTCAAACATATCTATACGTTTAAAAATTTCAACATAGAGATCAGTGTTGAGATTCTTCATAACATTACTCATCATCATCATCATCATCTTCTCACCACTTTTCTCAACTTCCGTTCCATCACTAAGTCTTTTAAATTCCCTGCACATGATCAAATTTATTTTAATAGCACCTCGTTAATTCTATTCAAAAACAAGTTTAGGCGACGCTCATTATATATTGTTAAAACCTATATATATATCACCGAAAATAACGAACTTGTTTAATGTAGTTTAGATTGAGATTTAAAAAAAAAATCAAAATCTCAATCTAAACCAACTTTGATTCTTATGTAATATAGTTTGGGTTAGTTTTTATTTTTAAAAATTGATCTTGTTTAAATAATATATTGATATTATTTTTTAGAGAATAAAAAAAATCTAAACCTACCTAAATTTTAAAATCAAATATGGTCGAGCCCACTCAATTCAAGAATAACCCACCAAATCCATAACTATAGATATTTGATTTTATAATCCTCAAATTATAAAAAAATATTGTATTTTAATTATAATAATCTTTAATCATAACTATTTTTAAAGTCAAGAACTATTCTTATAGATTAATTCCTAAAATATCTCTATGACCATTTTATCGATTAATTTTTAATATATATAATTATATATATATATATATATATATATATATATATATATATATATATATATTATATATATATATATATATATATATATATATATATATTTACACAATCAATTCATAGTTATGCATAAATATTTAGTTTGGTAAAAATAGATGTTAACCGATAAATTAATAAGTTATGACTGATATTTTATATTTTATAGTTGATGATTTATAGTTAATTGGTAAAATTAACGGTTTAATTAATTAATAAATTAAAATAATATAAAAAATATCTATAATTGTTTTATTTTTAAATTAAAATAAATTATAAAGAATAATAGTGAGTTTTAGTTAAAATAATAAGAATAAAATGGAAGAAAAATAATAAAATATTATAATGTGCTAATTAAAATAATATTTAAAAAATAAACTATAAATTAATAAAATAAATTATATATAAACTTATGAAGAAAAAAAAAAGATTGATATCTAATAAATATTTTATTATCATATGAGTTTATAAACTATAAATTCAAAACATATTCAAAACATATGTTAGCAAACATAGTCTTAATTTGGTCATTATAACAGAATTTGTTTTAATTTTATATTAAAATTAAAATTAAAGTAATATTTTTTTATGGAAACTGTATTATTTTGGTTTTAAAACTACTATTATTAGTTAATGTTTAGTAAGATATAACTTGTTTTTTTTTTTTTTAAATAAACAAAATATATAAATAAAAAAGGCGCTAAAGCTCAAATAACTAATTATTTTTTCAAGACTGTTATTTATTTAATAACTAACGAGTCTAAATAAATATACATTTTTTTATTTAAAAAAGAATAGACTTCAACTTATTTTTATCTTTTTATTTTCTTGTAAAAATAAACGTATCTTCCTTTTCTAATAATAAGAAAATTGAAAACGTAAGTTAGTTTAATTACTAAGATTCATTTTAAATTAAAAAAAAATTGAATTTGAATTTTGATATACTTGTTCAATTATTAATCTGAATAAATATAAATATTAATGTTCAAGGAAAATAATATCACATTTTGATTTATTTTTTTTTAAAATGATATTTTTAAATAGTAAAAATATAAACACCAAGGATCAAACCATTAACCTTGAGTTAAAACAAATTTTTTTTTATTAGAGCGAGGGTTAAACGCTCGACAAAAACAAATTAAAGCAAATAATTCTAATAAGAATACTTAAATTATTTTCATCCGCTCAAAGAACACTTGCTAACAGCGTCGGACACTCAACGAACAAACTGTACTTCTCCTTCGAGGAGAAGTTGTACTTGGCTAAGGCATCTGCTAACTGATTTACTTCTCTGTGCACATACGTGATTTCCACCTCCCAATCTAGATCCCACATACTAATGATCTTAGACACCAAATTGTTCCTATTGCGAAGTGTATTCCTCTTCCCTTTTACATCTTGCACCACAACCATTGAATCTACCCGAATCTCAATCTTAATAAACTTCATATTCCTAGCAAGCTTCAACCCTTTGTATATACCCCATATCTCAGCAAGGTAAGCATCCTACGCCCAATAAAAGTAGAGAAACCACTAATCTATTCTCTCGCATCTCCTCGAATCGCATCGCCCCACCCAATAATATCATTCTTGCAGGCACCATCTACATTTATGCATATCCACCCACTCCTAGAAGACACAAAATTTACTTGCAGAGAGTCATGCTTTTCCCTATACAATTAGCCTTCATGAGACCTTCAGACACGCCATAATACTCTATGGTCTTCCTTACTCTCTCCACCTGATTATGGGGCCTCGCGAAACCATCATCATATTCTCCTTATTTCTCCACATCCACAACAAATGGCATGTCCATCGCTATAGCGGTAGAAATATTCAGACTAGCCATTAGATTGACTTAACTCGCATAGATCAAATAAAAATCGCCACCGCACTTTATTGTTTCCATAGAAATGGGAAAAAAGCAAATAAACCCAAAAAGAGAGGAGAGAGAATCTTGGTGCGGGGGTTGGTTATATAAAGGAAAGGTATTAGCACCCTAAACATCTACGGTACTCCGCAAGAACCTTTATGAGAATTTGTGTATTTTGGATATAAAAGATGTATACAAAAATAGATGGTGGAGATGAAAAAAGAAGTATTTTTTACAATTTTTGCACCCGTCGTTGTTGCGGCCCTTTAGTGCCTACATACCACCTTCCGTGCAATAGGAGATCAGGGTACTCGTAGTTCACCTTAAAAAATTTAAAATACAAGTGTGTTGGTTAATTTTAAGAGACGAGACATCATCGTCATATCCGAGTGGAAAATATACTTACTACCCACAATCATGAGAAAGGAGAATTTGCATCATCTAAAAGTGTAGGATATAGTTTGGACTTTAAAATCAACAAAGCCTTACTAAATACCCAAGTAAAAAATATCTCACTTTACTACATATCATAGAAGTATAGTAGTTCGCATCATTACAGGAATCAACAAGAGTCTAATCTTTTGAGAAAAAAGTTTTAAAAGTAAAAAAGTCAAGGTGACAAAATGGTTTGAATGAGGTTAATTGATTTTTAGTCTTGAGAATGATGTCAAAGTACGGTTAAGTTAATTAATGTTTGGTTAAGGAAAGTTTTTTTTTTGAAAATGCATGGACATAAGTCCAAGTTTATTATGAAAACGGTTCAAGTTAGAAAAACAAGAAGAGTTTTGAAAAAGGGGGAAGAAGATTTTTGAAATTAAAGAAGATAGAATGAGATAAAGGGACTATCCTAAAGCATAAGGTAAAAATCAAGGAAAATAACGATCTAACCAACAAGAAACCAATACTTGACATATGAAGTCAATGTATAATTCTCATCCTTTTGATTAAAACCAAGCAAGAAAAAATAATAAACCTCTTAGGAACACCAAGCTTCAGATGAATTAAGTCTTCATAAAAATTGAGTAGAGTAACAGTTGTATACATGGGAGTTCTCAATCACAGACAATGCATATAACCAGAATAACCTGCACATAAAGAAAATCAACTTGTTGTATCCCAAAATTTGCCCTCCAATTTTTCATTCAAGATGCCACCCTAGGGTTTCTCAAATACCTAATTTGGCTTAGAAGTTGATCAGACAGATTCTCTTCCTAGGCAGTAAGTCAGTAATTAGGGTTTTGCATTTCTCAAAGAAAATTGAGTCTTCGAGGTTTCAAATGGTCTTCATAGGTCTTCATGTCTCCTCAGGGTTGTTTAAATCAGTTTTCAAACCTCGCATTGCAAGTTTGCTCAATCAATGGTCCAGATAACTGAAAACGACTACATCAACCCAAAAATCACTCTTTTGCGAGAACAGATTCAAATGATCGTAACTTCTTCATTATTCAATATTTTTGAGTGGTTTTCCTTGTGTTTGATTCTCCTTGATGCCATCTTAAATTTCTCTTCACATGTTAAGAGCTGATTACGCGTAGAAGATCACCAAAATTCGAATGCGTTAGAAGTCGCATCATGAATTTTGACCTAATTTCAAACAACAGTCATCTGATTTCTAAGAATTGTGATTTCTTCAAATTACAAGACCTTGAGACGTTTATTTCTGGTCATGGTCATATGTGATGTCGTTCACGGATTTATCTTCAAAGAATCGGAGGAAAATTGTGTTTGAAAGATTTTAAAATTATCAAATCGTCGCAAGGCATTTGTTGATTTTGAATGTTCTTAATCACAGTTTTGTTTAAAGATTGACAGATATTCTCGAAGCATGTTTGTTTTGCATTGAAATTCCATCTTTTTATCGAGCATGGCACGCGAGTTCATTTTTGAATGCAAACTTAACTGGGACAAGATGTGAAGGTTAAGACTGTCATTTAAACAACCATGATTGTGGAGTCTGTTGTACCCCAAAATTTTCCCTCCCATATTTCTCAAAACATTGCAATAAAGATCCTCAAGTTGCTCAAGGTAGTCCAAGGGTTGGCCAGACAAGCTCTCTCCTAAGGCAGTCTACTCCAAATTAGGGTTTCATGTTGCATCAATATAATTGAGTCCAAGTGATCCCAAGTTCTCACCAATGTCCTAATATATTCTCAAGATCATCCATGTCAAGTTTCAAGCCTTGCAGAGAAAGTTTGCTCAGTCAATTGCTCAAAGGCCTGAAAATCGACTGTGCTAGGGCAAAAGTCAACTGTGGTCCACATACAGTCAAACTTCAATATTTTTGGTCAACATCCTCATTTTGAAGTATATTTCATCATTTGATCAAGGGTTGATGATGATTAATCAAGGATTGCTCATAATTCATCAAGACTCAAAAGTTGCTAAATTAGGGTTTTGTAGGAAAAGTCAACCCAACTTTGACCAAGCATAACTTTCTTATACTTTATGAGAAATGACCCATCCAAAGATAATTTTTAAGAGGATTCAATTCCCTACAATCCATCTTCATCTACCAAGTTCAAAATATGCACTCACAAGAAGTTATAAATTTGGACATTATAGGTCATTTTGAAAAGTCAACAAAAACACCTTTTTTGTCAAAGCATCATACATGAGCATGGAATATCAAAATGAGATGAGACCAAAAGGTTTGATTAGAGAACATCTCAAGCTTTCTAAAAAGTCCAAGAACACCTCCAAAGAGTCAAAATTGAGGAAGTTATGCATGGGTGAAGTTGACCCTTTTTGCAAAATTGCCAAAAGTCAACTATCCCTAAAATTTCAAATTTTTCCAAATGGGCCCAATCTTTTTCACTTGTTTTGAGTTGGCAACATAGCCCACGAGCTCTAGCCTTTGCCACTTGTCCATATCTTATTTTTTTTATTTATTTTGATTTTCATTTGAATTAATCCAATTGAAATCAAAACAAATCAAATAAAATCCAAAACATTGATAACAAGAGATTTTATGATTGTTTCAGGTCTTAAATTACAGATACCAATCATCCAAACTCGTGTAAATGCATAATGTGAACAAAAATATTGATTTAGGCCATGTTTGGAAAGGTTTTAAAGGTGAATCAAATCAAATCAAAAATCATTGAAGGAGGAAGATTTGGATCAACTTTGGAACCCTAATGCATTCCTTGATACATAAGGAGACGAGGCAGACCAAAAAAGAGGTCGAAAACAGGCGCAGCAAGCAGAGCAATATTTGAAAAAAATCAAGAAAAGTGCAAGATCGATTTCATTGTTCCAGGCCAATTCAAGACCTCTTGACCATTCCATTTGCTTCCTGGGAGTCTCAGTAAGCCGAAGCCATCAAGAACCAAGCATTTCAAGCCCCAAATCGCTCTGTAAGTCGTTCACGACATAGCCCTGTTCTTGAATTCGAATCTCATGTTTTAAGCATTGTTAGGTTGAATGAATCATATATTATTAATCTATAGAACATATGCAAGCTTTCTGCATCATTCAATTTCATTTATATGGCCTATACTGTAATTTACCATTGTTAGGGTTTATAGCTCCGAATTAGGGACTTTGCTTGCAGGTGAAATTAGCCTTCGTAAGTGGTACCATCATGTTCAGGGGGACGAGACGGGTCCAATCATGGTGTTAGGTTTCATTTATATAGCTCATGGAGGGTTTTGGAATGAACACGGCCTATAGCGACAGACAAAACGTTTGTAGGTAAAAGTGTTTTACTTTTACCCATGGAGAGAGGAAGGAGACGATTAGTTATCACCCTACCATTGGCCTATTCAAATATTCAGCGCCCATTTTCTTTTGTTTTCCACTAACTTTCGTTTTTTCATATTATTATTATTGTCTCATTACTGTACAACAAGCAACAAGTGGTCCAGTGGTAAGCGTAGCATGGAATTTGCCTTGGGGCCTGGGTTCGAATCCCAGGTCCCCCTATTTCTCTATATTATTTTCTTCCAGGTTATCCAGCGTGCTTACCCACCAGAGGTCCACCATGCGCACCCGTCATCAATCATGCCAAGTGGCTGGATGGCCAAACCTGATGGCCATCCAGGAAGAAACACAATAGACCAAGTCAAACGCGCATGCACCGGATTTCAAAGGTCAACGTGGACCTCTATTTTGGGCCCAGAATTCTGACTATTGGCACCCCCATTTTCAGGCCCATCTCTCATCTTTTATATATTTTTTAATATTTCATTTAATTATTTATTATTCACTTACTAACCAAAAATTATTTTCTCTTTTATCAAAAAATCACAAAATATTACTTTTCATAAATTAAATTTAGGATATTTATTTTTAGTAAAAAAATCAATTAATTTAATTAGGTTATTAATTTTAGATAACTTTAATTTATTTTGCAAATAATTAAAATCAATTAGAATAAGTAGGTTTATCACTTACTTAATTATTTTATTTATTTCCTAAAATAACAAAAACCCAAAAATATGTCATTTAATTATTTTCATTAATTAATTTAATAACCAATCAATTTTGCATTTAATTTAAAAAACCTAATTTCTTTTCTTAAAAAATATTAAAAACAAAAAAAAACATTTTATTTTTTTTTAGGATAGAAGGGTCAAAACCCTATTCTCTCGTCGATCTAATTTTTAATCGCGCGCTTTATTTTTATTTTGCCCAATTATTGTATCTGCTCACGGTTTGTAATAATTTAATTAGGACATTTATTTACTTTTACCGCTTTTAATTTCAAAGGGCTTGTTTTTGGCTATGTAAATACCCAAAGCCTTGTAATAGCTTAGTTTAATTTCCGCCAATATTTAACTGTTAGATGTGTGAATAATTAGGGTTTGCATGACAAGAATGTATGACTAATTTTAAAACAGACAGATCACCCTAAATGTGCAAAGATAAATAAACTGAAATTGAATCATTCGCACATGCGCACTCCTAGGGTACACTCCCACTTGGTTGCCTTTGTTAAAATGGTCATCGAGTATAGGTTGTTTTAGAGGTCGTCCTCTTGTCTAAAAGATCAAAGTTGCCTCGGATATTGTTGCCTCGGATAAATGATCTAAGACATTAGGGTTATTACTAAGACGTCTTAACGTTGCTTTAGTGACCGTACGTCCCTTTCGAATTGACCCTCAAAACTCCAGCGACGGTGCTACCTACTCACTAATAGTGGGATAGCATTGTCTAAAGGAAACAAACACAGAACGATTCTTTTTTCGAGTAAATAGATTAGCTCTTAAGTACTTGCTCAAACAAAACAAAACCTTTTTTTCCACACTTACACTTCTTTACAAAACAAAATTTTCAAAAACACTTCATTACACTCTTGAAGACAGAAGCAAGAGTTAAATCGAAGTCAAAACAAAAACTTTTCAAAACCCACAAATACAAAGAAAACAATTTTGAAAATGATGAGCAAGTACCTAAGAGCCCATGGAAAACCATGGATAGAAAGGGTGCTAATACCTTCCCTTTCTATAATCTACCCCCCGTACTCAGAAATATCTCGAAAAAGGAATTTTCCTGTGCTTTTTTCCTTTCCTTGCTGGATAAAATAAAAGTCGGTGGCGACTCATGCTTACCGTGACATTTTGCAAAAACAAACGCAAAATGCAAACCAGCATTTCAAAACAGTCCGGTTCTGGCCACCGTATCACAGAGTCCATTAGTCAAAAAGATTTGAGCCCTTAAACATTTATTTTGTTTAAAAATACAAAATACGTGATTTATCTGATCATTTTATGGTTTGCTTGAAATACAAGTTACAAATTCATTCGTGATTGCTTGAGGTTCAAGTTACCAAACCAAGGCGCATCATTCAAAGCATTCAATTGAGAATTTCAAAGTTTAAATAAAATTCAAGATTTACACAATGAATTTCATCGTTTACAAATTTTCTCAAAGCTTTATGTTCATTACATTACAAGTAAAATATAAATTACAAGTTTTGTTTTGTATACAAAGAAAGAAATTTTGTTCTATTTCTTCAAGTCTTCTTTGCTTCATCTTCAGGTTATCCATCTAATCCTCGCTTGCTATCCACGCCTCATGTTATTGAAACAAAGAAAAGAAAGTTAGCAATTAAAAAAAAGTGATGTAAAGAAAGGAAAATTCATCACTACGGTTTGGATGTAGGAATCAGATGTTAAAGATGTTTTGTTTCATCACAATCCATTTCCCCCAATTGCAAATCACAAAAAAAAGGGGTTTGTCTTTCTTGGTTCACAAAAAAAGGGAAAACCAAATTTGCAACAAGCCAAACAAGCTGCCAAATAACAAGCATGCAAACAAAAGCAAAACTGCAACAATCAAACAGCAGCTGCAAGATTAGCAGCAGGCTACTAAAGCAAAAGCAAAAACCTGCAACAATAATAGCAGCTCCAACACAACAATGCAGCAGTGCAAAGCAACAAAGTAAGCCAAACCAATAGCAAAATCAGCAAAAGTCCATGAAGCAACATAGGAAAAATACAGTCAAACAGCAATTCAAAACATAGCATGCTATCAAAAGATGGTCTCATCATTTTCCTAAACTAGCGAACCCTTCAGAATTTTTGAGTAAAAAAAAAGAAAGTTTGCTTTGTATCATAGAAATATGAAGAGGGAAAGAGAAAGAAACAAGTTTTGGAAAGATATCACCTAGGCCACTAGCAATCCCAAAATTGCCAAGCCAGCTGCTATCATAAAACAAACAGCCCTGCTGCTTCTACTACAACTCTGCATAACTGTCCAAAACTGTGCACAAAACTGTCCAAATCCTGCCCAAAACTTGTACAAAAATGGCAAAAACCAAAAACTGCAACAAAGAACATTAGAACAGTATACCACAAGTGTTCAAATGGCTGATATTTCCCTTCATTTCTTTTCGATTCTGTTTTTCAATATAGAGGAGATAGACACAAGCAAAAAAAGGAGGGGTCCAAAAAAAAGACCATACGAAAATCATTGATATACTCACATACTTCCATCAAACTCCTTCTATTTTACAACACAACGTCACTGAAACACCATTACCAACACTACCTGCTTCAGCCACACCCTTTTCACAACAAGATACAAAACAACCAGCAAAAATATACAGAACCAAAGACAACACTAAGCCAATATACAGAAAAACAACACAAAAAACCAGCAATCTCGAGCAACAACATTAAGCCAAATTTATACAAACTCTTAGCCTCAAAACAGCACAACAAAAAAACAGCAATCTCGAGCAACAACACTGGGCCAAAATATCTACAAACCCTTAGTCTCAAACCAAACAGAATCAGCAAATATGCAAAAGCAAAATCGAAAAGAAGTACAAAGAAGAAGATTCAGACAACATACCTAGAAGATTAAAGCCTCAGCTTTGATCTCCTCTTCTCCATTTCGCAAATCGCAACCAAGGCAAACCCTAGCCTCACAGGTAAATCCGAAGACTTCATCTTTTTCGTTGTTTCCTTTATACCATGTTATAGTTCATAGTTCAAGGAACAAAACCCCTATGCTCACTGTTAAGATTGATGAAAATGAAGAATTTAGTTTGAACTTGAAACAAGTTAGGGTTTTCTAGTTTTGGCCGTCGAATGAAGGATTTCATAGAGAAGTTGATAGAGGTTTGAATCGACAAAGTTAAGGCAGGTTGTTTCATGGTAGTAAGATCCGACGTCTGTGAGGCAGAGAGTTGAGGAAGAATGTGTGGTTTGGTTGAGAGGAAGTTTGGAGGAGGAGAGAAGACTGAGATTTTGAGAGATAATTATTTTAGGTTTTGTTTTAATTAGATTTTTAATTAGGTTTATTTGTTTTTTTTAATTAGGATAAAATAGTTAATTACTCTTTCCCATAAGACATGCGACACTTCTCTAGGAACAAAACCCTTCACTTCTTTTTCCCAACCGGGTCAGCCCAATGGGCTTGTTGGCCCAATTTCCTCAACCACTTTCACCTTATGTTTTAAGTAAGTCATATATATATAATAGATAGAAGACTTAGCTCAGCTGGCAAGGTATGCTATCTGTTGTACCCCAAAATTTTCCCTCCCATTTCCTCAACATTTTCTCATCACAAGACCCTTGAAGATCAAGATCCAGTTAGGGTTTCCTCTGCTCAAGACTTCTCCTTGCACAGTTGACCCAAATTAGGGTTTGTGTTTGCACAAAGATATTTTGACCTAAAAAGCCTAAGATGACTTTCATGCTTCATGTTGGACTCCCAAGTTTATCCATACCAAGTTTCAAGTCTTGATTCCAAATTTTGCCCAGTCAATTGGACAGTTGACCTAGAAATCAACTGTATTGGGGAAAAAGTCAACTGTGGCCAATTGACAGTCAAATCTCATGAAAATTGACCCACATCAACATTATGAACTCACATGGACCATTTGATCAAGTTTGGATCACAATTCCACAAGAAATTTGATCAAATCACCAAAAGGGCAAAATGGTCATTTTTAGGGTTTTGACTACACAAAGGCAATTTTTGACTGTTTGACCTAGCCAATGGCAAACCAAGCCCACATATGGACTCAAGGACCCTATGGAATTACCTTGACATGCTCAACAAGTTCAAAAGAGCCCAAATACACAAGATTGATAGTTGAATTTCCCAGTCAATTGATCAATTTTGACTGTATACTGAAAAGTCAAACTTTGACTTTTTGGTCAAAATCAAGGGTCAAGATTCATTTTTCATCAAAACATGCCAAATAATGAAACTTGTTCACCAAGAAATCAAAAATTGCAAATTAGGGTTTGAAATGAGAATTTTTCATAACTTAGATTTTTTCTAAGTTATGAAAAACCCTAATTTTTTCCCAACTTTGCCCCACTTTCTCACCAAGATTCATTTGGATTCAAGCAAAAGTCAAAACATGAAAGTTGTAGCCTATTGCATAATCTACAACTTTGATTCACAAAGTTTTCCCAAAAGAAGCTTGTATCTCAAGTTACAATTTTTGGAACAAGGGTGCCAAACCATTCTTAACTTAGTGAAAATTTTGACCTTTTTAGGCAAGTTTTTTACCTAACTTCAAGACCATTTTTCATACACTTCCACTTGGAATTTCAATTTGCACTTCAAAGAGGGATTGTAGTACATATTCCAAGCTTTCCAAAATATCCAAGAACTCATTAAACAACCTCATAACTTGAGAGAATCGAATTTTGCAATATGGCAAAAACTCACTTTTGAATTGACCAATTTCCATGTTCATAACTTATGCATTTTCAAGTCAGCTTGGTTTATGCTACATTACAGGTCTCTAAACCATCCAACACTCAATAATTTAATGCATACTCATTGTGCCAAAGCCTTATTTTGTGTATCCAAGCATTGTATGCAAGATTAGGCCATAAATGGAAAAAGCATTTTAGCCATTTTTGAAAAGATTGCTTTATGTCAAGTTCTCATATCTTTGAAGTACAAAGAAATCTCAGAGGCACAAGTTATGAGACATATTGCACTGATCAAGGCAAGGTTTGGCAGAATGTTTAGGGGTCCTCTACCTGTCTAGAACACAAGGTGACCATTGCTTGCTTAAAGTTCAAGAAACATTGCATATGACAAACCAACTTCCATATCAGTCAACCAAGCCTTAGAGAAAGTTATCAAACATATTCCAAACATTCATCCTAAGCTGAAGCACGACCCTAAGACCTCCAATACCTCCACAAACTCAAAATCACCATCAAACTGTCAAAACAGAGTAACCTCTGCAGATTGAGTTCCAACTCCCATCCCTTTCATGCTTTCTTGCTAAAAGCTCTTCACACACCTTCCCTACCATTAATGCAAGCTAACAAAAACCTAAAACACGACCTGTAACTCCTCTAACCAGTTCCACCATTTTCATTTTCTTGTTTTGCAGTTGAAGTTCTCTAGCACGATTCAAGAAGTTTCAGGATAAAGTAGAACTTGGAATAGCATCCTCACACTTCAAGGAAGCTGTACAAGTCATCATCTTGCTCTGAAAACTCCTCCATTGCAAGGCACGATTCCAACTGAACAGGTATGTTCATGAGGTTCTATCTCTCAGTATATGCATTGTTAGCTTTAGGTTTGTGAAGGAAACATGTCACAATCATAGCCCTGAACATGCCCATATGATTAGATTTCATTTATATTATGTGTGTTGCAAGAATTTTGAGTCTGAACATTGATGAAAAACTAGGTCAGGAATTGGGGGAGAAGAAATTCTCCCTCATCTTAGAGAGTTAAGTCAAGTTTTTTATATCCCTGGATTCGTCTTCTCATGCTCTACACTTTTCATGTTGAAAGTTTTGCTTAAAAGTCCAGGAATTGGGAGATAGGAAACGCGTGATTGCTTGAACAAGTTTGTTCTGAGGTTGAAGATGACTGGTTCTGGGCTGGGCCTGGAATGTTTTTCTTATTTGCACCATACATTTGCTTCTGAACCCCCTGAGCCCATTTTGTTTATTTTTAATGTTTTTTGACTTTTCTTTTTTTGGTTTGACTTATTTATTTTTCCTCATAATATAAAAAATATAAAAATAATTTTTTACACCATTTTTGAATTTATTAGGTATTTGTTTGTTTAGTTTAGTTTTATTCACAAATAAATAAATATTTGCATTTTATTAAAGAATACTAAGAAATATGCAAAAACACTTTTATTTTCATTTTTATTTTTGTTTTACCTTCTGAAAATATTTTATATAAAAAATACTTTTTTATTTAATATTAAATATTATTAATTTGTATATATAATACATGTTTAGTAAAAAATACATATATAAATATATATTTATTAACATATTTAGGTTAAAATACAAAATATACACACTTTTATTTTTCTTATTAATATTTAATATAAAAATATCTTTTGACAAATATACTTCATTTTATTTTATTTTTGTATACAATAAATAAATACTTGTACATAATAAATAAATAATGCATTTTATTTAATAGAATTAAGGTTCAATCCTAAACATGAAAAACTCCCAAAAAATAATACTTTTCTTTCTTTGTTTATTTTGATACATAAAAATACTCTTTTTTCATATATACAAAAACCATTTTTGCATCTTGCATATTTATCCTTATTTCATTTAATTTGTGCAAATAATTATCTTGTAAATAATTCAATATTGATGTAATAGTTTAGGTTTAAATTCCTTGTCAAAATCCTCATTTGAACATTTGTACCCCCTTCCCATATATGGTTTTGTAATAGCTTAGTAAATTTATTTTCGCACTTTATTGCTTTCTAATTATACCATGTTAGAATTAGGGTTTGTATGCGAAAAAATAACGAAAATAGTTTTGACCTAATTTCAAGATAAACAAGCATGAAAATGGACACACAAATCACACTTGCACCCCCTAGGGTATTCCACTTGTTGCCTTTCAAAATTGGGCCATATTGCATGTTAGGTCTCTTTGGGCAAAACAAACAATCAAATGATCATAGTCCCTCGATGACACTTTCAAAAATTGCCTAAACAAATGATCAAGTCCCTTAAAGAAAATTGCCCAAAGATACTTGGCACCATTGCAATTATGGTCTAAATGATGACCCGCGCCCGTCCCTTTCACATCCTAACATGAGATTGTCCACCAAATACAATGATGGAACAAACTTGTTAAAAGGGTTAAAACATAACAATAAACCTTGAGAAATTTAGGAGTAGATAACCTCTTAGTTACTTGAATCAAACTTGCAAAAACAAAACATTTGCCTATTTTCTAAAACCACATCTCACAACACTTTCAAAACAACTTTCAAAAACAAATGAAAACCTTTTTTAAAAGACATACACCTTTGTATACATCCCAACATGGATCATTACAAAGGTTGCCACCACATTGGCCTCTTTTCAAAACAATTTTCAAACCCACACACACAAAGCACCATTTCAAACAATTGAAAACAAAAGGAAAGTGATCTAAGCAAGTAACTAAGAGCCCATGTATAACCATGGATAGAAAGGGTGCTAATACCTTCCCTTTCTATAATCTACTCCCCGAACCCAAGAAAACATCTCAAAGGTTTTTGCTGTGATTTTTAAACCTTTCCTTAGGATAAAATAAAAAGCCGGTGGCGACTCTTGCTCAACCGAAACATTTGCGAAAACAAACGCAAAACTCATAGTCAGTTCTCCCACCGTATCACAGAACTGTCGACTCTGATGGGGAATGTACTAAAAGTGGAGTAACCTTAGGGCTTAGATCACCTTTGTTTTCATTTGTTTGCTTTGTTTGCTTTTATATTTGTGGGCTTTGCATCGGAGTTTCATAGATCCCAACCCGGATCTGGGGAATACCCTTTTTAGGTAGCATAATCTGTGAGGGACCTGTCCGGCGTAGACCGACATGGGTGAAGCAGTGGCTACATTGGTGTGGCACCTTGGTCTGTACCTATATCCCTTGTGTTGCAATAAGGAGAATATAGGTCTTCTAAGGAGTCATTAAACACCAACCAACCTTAGAACCCTAAATTGACCAAACTTGGCCATTAGGACAGTAGCAGTATGCTACACTCATTGAGGCTAAACTCTCGCGATGGTTCTGGCTGCAAGAAAAGATTGCGATGCTGGAGTTATGACCGATTGAGGGTAGTCAATGATTTGAGATCCTCTAGAACCCTGTTACTTTTGATAGGACAAGTTTTAACCAACGAAACCAAAAGAGGGTAATACCTAAACTTCATGCTGGCCTGAAACCTAAGGGTTGTCTTGTGTGACTTGTGTGCCTTATCATGTTTGCCTGTGTGAATACTTGTGGTGTGCTTCATCATAGCATCATGCCATCATACCATTGCATGCATCCTGTATAAAGGACTAACCCATTTCAAAGACAAAAAAGTTTCATCTTTGCTCTGTTTTGTAGGACATCATGATGCCCGTGCGTAGGAATACTATCCGGCTCAACTTTGTTCAACCACCAACTTTGCTCAAGGATTTGGTTGGTAGGATTCCAAACACCTCCTCCTTCATCAACAGGCATGGTTCTCTCCTTGGCTTGATCACTGCAAAATGGGACCAACAACTGATAAGTGTTCTGACCCAGTTTTATGACCCCCTGTATCATTGTTTCACCTTTCAAGACTTCCAGTTGGTTCCTACCCTGGAAGAATTCTCTTATTTGCTTGGGATCCCTGTCTTGGAGCAAACTCCTTTCACTGGTTTGGAAAAGACTCCTAGGCCTGAAGAGGTTGCTGCAGTTCTCCCCTTGACCAAAGAAGAGGTATTGGCTAACTGGGAAACTAGAAGTGGAGTTAAGGGCTTTTTGGTCAAATTTCTGGTTGGCAAAGCTAATGATTTCTGGAATGACTTGGACTTCAAGGCGTACGAGGATATTCTGGCTCTTTTGATCTATGGTCTGGTACTGTTTCCCAATCCTGACACCTTTATCAGTATCTATGCCATAAGGATCTTCATGTCTCGGAACCCTGTGCCCACTCTTTTGGGTGATATCCTGAAACAACTCTATGCTCGTACTGCCTGAAAGTGGGGAACTCCATGGTGTTGTGCTCCTTTGCTAGTGAGGTGGTTTATTTCGCACCTTCCTAAGTTCGTGCTGAAGAATGAAGAAGGAAAGGGTTGGGCTCGTAGGCTAATGTCTCTCACTGATAATGACATCACTTGGGCTCTCAGAGGTTTGGATGAGGTAGCTGTTATTGACTGTTGCGGAGAATACCCTAATGTTCCGTTGATCGGTATCCAAGGAGGAATCTCTTATAATCCATGCTTAGCTCTCCGCCAGTTTGGAAGAGCCAGAAGAGATGGGCCTTATGAAATGTTGGTTCCTCACTTCCATTTTGAGTTTCAGGCAGACAGTGACAAACTACGCCATGGATTCATTCGAGCTTGGGACAGAATTCACAAAGCTGACCCACATGAGTTGGGACCAAAGACTTCTCTACCAATGGAACCCTATTGCAAATGGGTCCGCATCCGTGCTCAAAAGTTAGGTATGTCGTACGAAGCTGTCAGATCGATCATTCTTGAATCTCCTGATGAAGATGGGGTTCCTCCAACTGTCCTCCCTCCTCAGATACCCACTGATTTTGATACAATGAAGAGATCTTGGGCGCAGCTAAAGGAAGAACGAGATTTCTATCGAGAAAGGTTCAACGAACAGGAACGGAAGATCCAGAGGCTGATTAAGCAATTGGAGGAAGAGCGAGTTCTGAATAACTACATCAACACTGAGAAGAGGAGGCCATGGGAGCACTGATGGGATTTGGGATTTTTCCTTTTATAGCTTTTATTTCCTTTCCAGTATTTTTCATTCCTGTAATGCCTAAGGGCAAGTTGTTGAACAATTAAAATTTTAATCTAATGAAGTGTGTTTCCCTTTTGTCTACAAAGTTGAATCTTGTTTGTCTTTGAAAACATAAAACATACGCATCTCATTGCACCATATGCATAGCAGGTACCCTATTTCACAGGTTGCTTAATCTTCTTCGCTGTTTATTTGAACAGTCATCATGAATCCAGACTCATCCAGTGAGCAAGCAATCAAGGCCCTTCAGGCCCAAAGTTCCCAGTTTCAAGAGATGGTCCTAAGCCTGGCCCAAGGTCAGCAAGAATTGAAAACTCTACTCCTGAAGAAGATGAAGAAAAAGAGGACTGCGTTATTCAACACTGGACGCAGATTTGGGAACACACTCCATAATGAAGCTGAACCAACTACTTCTTCTGCTGAGAAAAACAGTCCCCAAGGGAGAGGTGCTCCTAGTCCTGCAGTCTCTGACAACGAGACGGACTACAATGACAAACAATACCCACCTGCTGCTGACAGATACAAGCAATTGGAAGACCGCTTGAGCGCCGTGGAGATTCAGAATGTGCCGGGGCTGGATTTCGGAGATTTAGGGTTATCTTCTGGGGTAGTAATCCCACACAAGTTTAAGGCGCCTGCCTTTTCCAAATATGACGGGGCTTCCTGTCCAAAGCTGCATTTAAGGTCGTACGTAAGGAAGATCCAACCTTACACGGCAGATAAGAACCTTTGGATTCACTTCTTCCAAGATAGCCTTTCAGGGTCACAGCTTGAATGGTTCTACCAACTAGATGGAACTAGCATCCGACACTGGGAAGATTTGGCAACCGCATTCTACAGACAATATCAATACAATTCTGATCTCACTCCTACGCGTACCCAACTTCAGGGTATGTCTCTAGGAACGGGCGAAGGGTTCAAAGAATATGCACAAAAATGGAGAGATTTGGCTGGCAGGGTGTAGCCTCCATTGAATGATCGTGAGCTGGTGGATATGTTTCTACGAACTTTGTCTGGTCCATTTTTCAATCATTTGGTTGGTAACTCCTCCGCTGGGTTTACGGATTTGATTCTGACGGGAGAAAGAATTGAAGCTGGCATCAGGTCAGGAAAGATACAAAAAGCTGCCTCCCCAAGTACTGAGAAGAGGCCTTTCAAGAAAGAAGCGAGTGCAGTCTATGGTCCTAGAAGACAAGTCAAGCCAGAAAGTCGCCAAGTCGTCAATGCTTTGGTCATTTCAAAACCTGTTGTCGCTCCTCAGCAGTACAATCAACAAAGAGGTGAAAGGCCCAAGAGGCAGTATACTCGGCTGAGTATGACCTTATCACAAATTTTACCGCAACTGATATCAACCAACTTGGTGACCATCAAAGAAGCTCCTAAGGTCATTAATACTGCATCTCCTAAGTATAACCCAAATGCCCGTTGTGCTTATCATTCCGATAGCCCCGGGCATACTACTGATGATTGCTGGGCCTTGAGAAACAAAGTGCAAGATCTTATCGACACAAAGGAAATTCAGTTTGAGGCGCCTGAGAGGCCAAATGTTGTAACTGCTCCTATGCCCCAGCATAGAGTAAATGCCATCGAGGAAGATTTGTATGCTGTTTCGGTGAATGATGTTGCTACCCCTCTTTTGACTGTTAAGAGGAACTTACTACTAGCCGGTTTATTTCCAGGTTGTAGCAAGGGTTGCCTCCTGTGTGCTGTTATCCCTACCGGTTGTCCACTGCTGAAATCAGGCATCCAAAGCCTGATGGATAGCAAAGAAATTTTGTTCAAGAAAACTGCTGTTCCGTTTGTCTCCATTGAAGAAATATCTGTTGTCACAATTTACAATCCTACCAAAGCTCCTCCGAGGAAGCCAGTCCAAATTTTGTCTGTTGCACCCATTACTATTACTGTTCCGGGGCCTCTCCCCTATGAGTCTGATAAAGCTGTCCCATGGCATTATGGGGCCGACGTGTATGTGCTTGGGGTGAAGCAGGAGTTCAACACCAATACCAGTATCAGTAACATCACTGGTCCCGCCAAGATTACCCGCAGTGGCAGGCTCTTCTCGCCTGACATTGCACCGCCAGTTATCCGAAAACCTCTCACCATCACACCCGCAAGTGTGCATGTTCCGAATCAAGTTCCTGTGTCTACTACTGCCGCCGAGTCCTCTGATACTCGGGGCAAAGAAGTTGCTACCGATTTGCCTGCCAGGACGGAGGCACCAAAAAAGACTGTTGTCGAAGCCTCCCAACAAGAGATGGAGGAAATCCTTAAAATCATTAAAAAGAGTGACTTCAATGTTGTTGAACAATTGGGGCATACCCCCTCCAAAATCTCTATGATATCATTGCTGCTATGCTCAGTGGCCCATGCAAAGGCCCTGATTTCATTTCTGAAAACGGCCCATGTGCCGCAAGAGACCTCTGCAGATCAATTCACCGACTGTGTGGCTAATTTGACGGCTGACAATGGCTTGGGGTTCTCAGATGCTGACCTTGCCGCCAAAGGGAAAAATCACAATGATGCCTTGCATGTTTCCATAGAATGCAGGGACACTACTCTCGCACACGTGTTAGTGGATACCAGCTCTTCCCTGAATGTTTTGCCCAAGAAGGCATTGGACCGCTTGGATTGTGAGGGTCTGGAGCTGAAACCTAGTAACATCATTGTTAGAGCCTTCGACGGTTCTAAGAGGATGGTGCACGGTGAAGTAGACATCCCTATTCGTGTGGGTTCCCAAGTCTTCGACTCAACGTTCTATGTAATGGATATTTGTCCATCTTACTCCTGCTTGTTGGGTCGACCCTGGATTCACAAGGCTGGGGCAGTAACCTCCACTCTACACCAAAAGCTCAAGTACCCTGTCAAAGGGAAGATTGTTACTGTGCAGGGTGAGGAGGAATACATGGTTAGTCACTTGAATTCATTCCGGTATATCGAGATGGACGGGGAGTTTATTGAAACCCCCTTTCAGCATTTTGAGGAGGTACCTCCAACGTTGGCATCAGCTGAAACAGTGGTTGAAGAGGACTTTCCGTTGAAGATGGCGTCCTTAAAGGATGCCCGGGCTGTAATCGAGAAAGGCAATTGTGCAAACTGGGGTCAGCTTCCTGACTTCACTCAAAAGAATGACAAGTTTGGGCTGGGCTTTACTGCAGAGGCTCAGAGGGCTGTGCGCAAGGAAAAGATCAGAAAGGCTCCAGTGTTCATCACCAATCCAAGGGTGAATGCTATCGAGGAGGATGTAGAGGAAGCAGAGTTCGACAGTTGGATCTATCCAACCACCAGCAACGGACCAAGCAACTGGACGGCAAAGGATTTTACACCTATCACATTTGTCACGCAGTAATTAATTCTTTTGATTTCCAATTTGTAACAAACAATATGTTAAAACTTTGTTGGCTCGGTGTTCTACCCGGGGCATCGTAGCTCCATTTGTGAGGGCTTTTTGTATGACATTTCCATATATCATCAATCAAAACATTGGATGTTTGTTGCATTTCAAATCTTGTGCTCTTTTTCTTTGTGTTATATATTGCAAAACAGCTATATTTACACACACTCACTTATACAGGTTTCAATCCACTCTGGATCTCACTGGCAACAGCTCTGCTACCACCAGTTATGACTTCGAGAATCCGATCAACTTGGCCGAAGACGAAGGTGAATATAATTGCGAAGTGCCTGGTGAACTCGCAAGACTGCTACTCCAGGAAGAGAGGGCTATTCAACCACATGAAGAGCCGGTGGAAACAGTTAACCTGGGTACTGAGATAAATAGGAAAGAAGTCAAGATTGGGGCTAATCTAGAGCTCAGTGTGAAGCAACGATTGATCCAGATGCTACATGATTACATGGAGATCTTTGCTTGGTCCTATGAAGACATGCCTGGTTTGGATGCCGACATTGTAGTTCATCACCTGCCAATCAAGGAAGACTGCCCTCCGGTAAAGCAAAAGGTCCGCCGCATGCGCCCAGAGATGTCCGAAAAGATCAAGGCTGAGGTTATGAAGCAATTCGATGCCGGGTTTCTAGCGGTAACTTCTTATCCTCAATGGGTTGCAAACGTGGTGCCAGTGCCAAAGAAGGACGGAAAAGTCATGATGTGTGTCGACTACAGGGATTTGAACAGGGCAAGCCCCAAGGATGATTTCCCGCTACCTCACATCGACGTTCTTGTCGACAATACTGCTCAACATAAGGTGTTCTCCTTCATGGATGGTTTTTTAGAGTATAATCAGATCAAGATGGCTCCGGAAGATATGGAAAAGACTACCTTTGTGACTCAGTGGGGCACCTTCTGCTACAAGGTCATGCCATTCGGGTTGAAAAATGATGGGGCAACCTATCAACGTGCCATGGTTGCTTTATTTCATGATATGATCCATCATGAGATTGAGGTATACGTTGATGACATGATTGCAAGGTCCCAAACTGAGGAGGAGCACCTTGACCATCTGAGGAAGCTGTTTGACCGACTCAAGTTATACAAGCTGAGGTTGAATCCCAATAAATGCACCTTTGGGGTGAGGTCCGGAAAATTGCTAGGTTTCATTGTAAGTGATAAGGGTATTCAGGTGGATCCTGCCAAGGTAAAAGCCATACAAGAGATGCCAACTCCAAAGACAGAGAAAGAAGTCAGAGGCTTCCTGGGACGATTGAATTACATTGCCCGATTCATCTCACATCTAACTGCTACTTGTGAGCCAATCTTCAAATTACTGAAGAAAGATCAAGCAGTACGCTGGAACGATGAATGTCAGGCTGCCTTTGAAAAGATAAAGGAATATCTCCAAGAACCACCCATTCTTATGCCACCAGTAGAAGGGAGACCTCTGATACTATACTTAACAGTACTTGACAATTCAATGGGGTGTGTGCTGGGACAGCATGACGAGTCTGGCCGAAAAGAGCACGCTATTTATTACTTGAGCAAAAAGTTTACCGACTGTGAGTCTCGTTACTCACTGCTTGAGAAAACTTGTTGCGCTCTAGTATGGGCTGCTCGCCGGCTGAGACAGTATATGCTGACTCACACCACGTTATTGATTTCAAAGATGGATCCCATCAAGTACATATTTGAAAAGACTGCTCTGTCTGGAAGAATAGCAAGATGGCAAATGATCTTAACAGAATATGATATCCAGTATACAACTCAGAAAGCAATTAAAGGAAGTGTATTGGCGGATCATTTGGCACACCAACCTGTGGACGATTACCAATCATTGAACTTTGATTTTCCGGACGAAGACATCATGGTGGTAACTGACTGTGAAGTACCTGGACCGGATGAAGGACCTGAGGAAGGATCCCGATGGTCTATGCATTTTGACGGAGCCTCCAATGCTTTGGGTAACGGAATCAGTGTTGTAATCATATCTCCCAAAGGAACTCATACTCCACTCACCGCCCGATTATGTTTCAACTACACCAACAACATGGCAGAATATGAGGCGTGTATCATGGGTCTGCAAGCTGCAATCGACTTAAGGATCAAATTTCTGAGTGTCTTCGGAGATTCCGCTCTCGTGATCAATCAGATCAAAGGCGAGTGGGATACGAAACACCCAAATCTTATTCCTTACAAGGAGTATGTGTCGACCTTGCTTCCCCACTTTGAAGAGATAACTTTTGAACACTTCCCAAGAGAGGAGAATAAGCTAGCGGACGCACTAGCTACGATGTCTTCAATGTTCAAAGTTAAATGGGACAATGAGGCTCCCCGGATCATTATCTGGAAGTTGGACGAACCGGCATACTGCTGCGATCTTGAGGCCAAAAAGGTGACTGAAAAACCCTGGTATCATGAGGTGAAGAGGTACTTGGAAGATCAGGAATACCCTGAAGGTGCATCCGTCAATGACAAGAAGTTCATGAGGAGGTTTGCAGCAAAATTCTTCCTCAGCAACGGCATTCTCTACAAACGGAATCATGATTCAACTCTATTGTGTTGTGTGGATAAGGCTGAAGCAGAGAAGATCATGATAGAACTGCATGAAGGTACATTTGGGACACATTCCAGTGGACACACCATGGCAAAGAAAATCCTTAGGGCAGGATATTTCTGGTCCACCATGGAAGCCGACTGCTACCAACACTCTCGGACATGCCATAAATGCCAGATCTATGCTGACAAGGTGCACATTCCTCTAGTTCCTCTGAACGTCCTGACGGCACCTTGGCCTTTTGCAATGCGGGGCATTGATATGATCGGTGAGATCCGACCGACGGCATCCAACGGGCATCGCTTCATCTTGGTGGCAATCGATTACTTCACGAAGTGGGTTGAAGCAGCTTCCTACGCCATAGTAACCAAGAACGTTGTAGCACGGTTCATTCGGCACAATATGATCTGTCGATACGGCGTCCCAGAAAGGATCATTACTGACAACGGTACCAATATCAATAACAAGATGATCACTGAGCTCTGCGAGCAGTTTAAGATACAGCACCACAACTCTTCTCCTTACCGGCCAAAGATGAATGGGGCTGTAGAGGCAGCTAATAAGAATATCAAGAAAATTGTGCAGAAGATGACAGTGACCTATGAAGATTGGCATGAGATGTTACCGTTTGCTCTTCATGGGTACCGTACCTCAACAAGGACGTCAACCGGGGCAACTCCTTTCTCCTTGGTCTATGGCATGGAGGTAGTCTTGCCGATTGAAGTCCAGATACCCTCTCTCCGAATAATGAAGGATGCAGACTTGAATGAAGATGACTGGATCCAGACTCGATTTGATCAATTAAACCTGATTGACGAAAAGAGGCTCACCGCTATCTGTCATGGTCAGACGTATCAAAAACGGATGATCAGGGCATTTAACAAGAAAGTCAGACCACAAGAGTATCAAGTTGGGGACCTGGTAATCAAACGCATCATCCTTCCTCAAAGTGATCCCCGGGGCAAATGGACCCCTACGTACGAAGGGCCATTTGTGGTTAAACATATGTTCTCAGGAGGAGCCATGATCCTAACCACCATGGATGGTGACGACCTTCCTCACCCCGCCAATGCAGACATAGTGAAAAGATACTACGCATGAATAAAAGACCCGCTAGGTTGACATACCTAGGCAAAAATAAGGGCTTCCCGGCGAACCAAAAGGGTTCGGGAAAAAATAAGGGATGAAATGAAAAAAAATCTGTACACCCGGCAAGTCGAAAACCTGAAAAGGCGGCTTGGGCAAAAATGGGTATCCCGGTGGACTGAAAACCCGAAAGGGCGGTCCAGGCAAAAATTAGGGATAAAGCGTAACACTATGTCTCATTGGATCACTTCGCATCCGGAGTTCGGCATCAACTATCTGGCTCAGACTTCGGCATCGACCAATTAGCTTCATCTTCAACTAGGCAGCAAAGTGATGAGGCGCTTGAAGACATAAAGGAGATAGCAGAGTTGGAACCCAGTGGGATTGTTCACATAGCTGTTTTGTTTCCTTTTCAAAATTGTAAATTCTATGTTATTCGGCGGTATTCTCTTACTAGGATGTCAGCCTCTTGTACAAAAATGCATATTCACAGGCAAAATTCAAATCAATACAAATTCACTTGTCCATACAAATTGCCATTATTTTTCCTTTTTCTGTTTTGTCTTGCGAAGAACGTCCAATGTTCATTTTTGATATATGCATTTGACATTAAATTGCTGATTCATAAATATTTGCATATGAAACAAAAGACTAATTACAGGTGACATCAGAAACAGGGGCAATGTGAAGTTGTCTGATGCAGTCTGGTTGCTTTGTCTGCCAAGGTACCGGGGTAGATTCGACTGAAGAATGTGACCTAATCATCTCAACTCCCCGCAGAATAAGACAAGATTCAGCAATACTTTCCCCAAGCAGAGTTGGTTACCCGTCAATCCTGAAAAGGCACAACATTCCCCAGCGGAGTATAGGCATTCATTAGCAAGCATCCCCGGCAGTCTTGATCTAAGATTGTTCCCCGGCGGAATACAGACACCCCCAGTGGAACCATTTACCAGTACAATTCCAAAGGTTTCCCCAGGAAGGTGGAACCCATATCCCCAGCAGGTCTTAAGGCTTACCTCCAGTAGATTCCGGAAGCTTATCCCCTGCAGAATACGGACGTCTCTCCCGAGCTTTATTCAAGGTTATTCCTCACAAGGGCTTATAACTGGGTTATCCTCAGCTAATTGCCACGGAAGACCGCCCTCGGCAAAGTTCTTTCAATCCCCAGCAGAGTTTATCTTTGGTATCCCCAGCGGAGTTTATCTTTGGTATCCCCGGCGGAGTTTATCATCGATCCCCAGCGGAATCCATCATTGAAGTCCTCAGCAGGCCTCTCATCAAAACTTCAGCAAAGTATCTCTTCCACAGAGCAATTCCCCGGCCGGTCGTCAAGGATTTATTTTCCTAAAACGAAAATACATTCATAAACATTTCACATTTTCATACATCTTGCTTACATACATGATAAAGTGCATACAACATTATCTCATGTCGAACATCATGACATCATGCATATCATACATCATGACATGGCATACAACTTATGTTTTTGCCTTTTCAGGGAAAAAGACAATCCCAAAGACAACTACCATCAACTGTCACAATTCCAAATTCGACTCCTGTATCCAGCCAGGGCATATCTGTTGACCACATTTCCAGACTCGATTCCTGTATCTAGCCAGGGCACGTCTGAAGAGTTCGAAGATTCGACTCCTGTATCCAGCCAGGGCATATCTATCAACTGTCACAATTCCAGACTCGATACCTGTATCTAGCCAGGGCACATCTGAGAGTGATCAGTTTCCAGACTCGATTCCTGTATCTAGCCAGGGCACGTCTGAAGAGTTCAAAGATTTGATTCCTGTATCCAGCCAGGGCATATCTATCAACTATCACAATTCCTGATTCGACTCCTGTATCCAGCCAGGGCATATCTGCATGAGGAGATTGAAGATCAAACACCTGTAACAAGCCAGGAAAACATCTGTCTTTCTCAAATACACAAGTTCTCGCTAAGGAATCTCTTATACGATCAACACTTCCAAATGGCATCTATAAGCCCATTCCCGACAAGGTTCTGTCACCTCTCTAAATGGAATCTATAAGCCCATCTCCCTATCCACCACCTCTCCAAATGGCATCTATAAGCCCATTCCCTACATCACATTGCTGATACTCCAACATGCGAGTGCAAATTTCCGGGCACTCTAGTGTCCAATCTCCTTTTACCCTCGAGTCACGAAAGGAAAACTTGCCAATCTAACTCTTCAGGTTCAAGAAGATTGAACAGGGGCAACTGATGTACCCCAAAATTTTCCCTCCCATTTCCTCAACATTTTCTCATCACAAGACCCTTGAAGATCAAGATCCAGTTAGGGTTTCCTCTGCTCAAGACTTCTCCTTGCACAGTTGACCCAAATTAGGGTTTGTGTTTGCACAAAGATATTTTGACCTAAAAAGCCTAATATGACTTTCATGCTTCATGTTGGACTCCCAAGTTTATCCATACCAAGTTTCAAGTCTTGATTCCAAATTTTGCCCAGTCAATTGGACAGTTGACCTAGAAATCAACTGTATTGGGGAAAAAGTCAACTGTGGCCAATTGACAGTCAAATCTCATGAAAATTGACCCACATCAACATTATGAACTCACATGGACCATTTGATCAAGTTTGGATCACAATTCCACAAGAAATTTGATCAAATCACCAAAAGGGCAAAATGGTCATTTTTAGGGTTTTGACTGCACAAAGGCAATTTTTGACTGTTTGACCTAGACAATGGCAAACCAAGCCCACATATGGACTCAAGGACCCCATGGAATTACCTTGACATGCTCAACAAGTTCAAAAGATCCCAAATACACAAGATTGATAGTTGAATTTCCCAGTCAATTGATCAATTTTGACTGTATACTGAAAAGTTAAACTTTGACTTTTTGGTCAAAATCAAGGGTCAAGATTCATTTTTCATCAAAACATGCCAAATAATGAAACTTGTTCACCAAGAAATCAAAAATTGCAAATTAGGGTTTGAAATGAGAATTTTTCATAACTTAGAATTTTTCTAAGTTATGAAAAACCCTAATTTTTTCCCAACTTTGCCCCACTTTCTCACCAAGATTCATTTGGATTCAAGCAAAAGTCAAAACATGAAAGTTGTAGCCTATTGCATAATCTACAACTTTGATTCACAAAGTTTTCCCAAAAGAAGCTTGTATCTCAAGTTACAAGTTTTGGAACAAGGGTGCCAAACCATTCTTAACTTAGTGAAAATTTTGACCTTTTTAGGCAAGTTTTTTACCTAACTTCAAGACCATTTTTCATACACTTCCACTTGGAATTTCATTTTTCACTTCAAAGAGGGATTGTAGTACACATTCCAAGCTTTCCAAAATGTCCAAGAACTCATCAAACAACCTCATAACTTGAGAGAATCGAATTTTGCAATATGGCAAAAACTCACTTTTGAATTGACCAATTTCCATGTTCATAACTTATGCATTTTCAAGTCAGCTTGGTTTATGCTACATTACAGGTCTCTAAACCATCCAACACTCAATAATTTAATGCATACTCATTGTGCCAAAGCCTTATTTTGTGTATCCAAGCATTGTATGCAAGATTAGGCCATAAATGGAAAAAGCATTTTAGCCATTTTTGAAAAGATTGCTTTATGTCAAGTTCTCATATCTTTGAAGTACAAAGAAATCTCAGAGGCACAAGTTATGAGACATATTGCACTGATCAAGGCAAGGTTTGGCAGCATGTTTAGGGGTCCTCTACCTGTCTAGAACACAAGGTGACCATTGCTTGCTTAAAGTTCAAGAAACATTGCATATGACAAACCAACTTCCATATCAGTCAACCAAGCCTTAGAGAAAGTTATCAAATATATTCCAAACATTCATCCTAAGCTGAAGCACGACCCTAAGACCTCCAATACCTCCACAAACTCAAAATCACCATCAAACTGTCAAAACAGAGTAACCTCTGCAGATTGAGTTCCAACTCTCATCCCTTTCATGCTTTCTTGCTAAAAGCTCTTCACACACCTTCCCTACCATCAATGCAAGCTAACCAAAACCTAAAACACGAGCTGTAACTCCTCTAACCAGTTCCACCATTTTCATTTTCTTGTTTTGCAGTTGAAGTTCTCTAGCACGAATCAAGAAGTTTCAGGACAAAGTAGAACTTGGAATAGCATCCTCACACTTCAAGGAAGCTGTACAAGTCATCATCTTGCTCTGAAAACTCCTCCATTGCAAGGCACGATTCCAACTGAACATGTATGTTCATGAGGTTCTATCTCTCAGTATAGGCATTGTTAGCTTTAGGTTTGTGAAGGAAACATGTCACAATCATAGCCCTGAACATGCCCATATGATTAGATTTCATTTATATTATGTGTGCTGCAAGAATTTTGAGTCTGAACATTGATGAAAAACTAGGTCAGGAATTGGGGGAGAAGAAATTCTCCCTCATCTTAGAGAGTTAAGTCAAGTTTTTTATATCCCTGGATTCGTCTTCTCATGCTCTACACTTTTCATGTTGAAAGTTTTGCTTAAAAGTCCAGGAATTTGGAGATAGGAAACGCGTGATTGCTTGAACAAGTTTGTTCTGAGGTTGAAGATGACTGGTTCTGGGCTGGGCCTGGAATGTTTTTCTTATTTGCACCATACATTTGCTTCTGAACCCCCTGAGCCCATTTTGTTTATTTTTAATGTTTTTTGACTTTTCTTTTTTTGGTTTGACTTATTTATTTTTCCTCATAATATAAAAAATATAAAAATAATTTTTTACACAATTTTTGAATTTATTAGGTATTTGTTTGTTTAGTTTAGTTTTATTCACAAATAAATAAATATTTGCATTTTATTAAAGAATACTAAGAAATATGCAAAAACACTTTTATTTTCATTTTTATTTTTGTTTTACCTTCTGAAAATATTTTATATAAAAAATACTTTTTTATTTAATATTAAATATTATTAATTTGTATATATAATACATGTTTAGTAAAAAATACATATATAAATATATATTTATTAACATATTTAGGTTAAAATACAAAATACACACACTTTTATTTTTCTTATTAATATTTAATATAAAAATATCTTTTGACAAATATACTTCATTTTATTTTATTTTTGTATACAATAAATAAATACTTGTACATAATAAATAAATAATGCATTTTATTTAATAGAATTAGGGTTCAACCCTAAACATGAAAAACTCCCAAAAAATAATACTTTTCTTTCTTTGTTTATTTTGATACATAAAAATACTCTTTTTTCATATATACAAAAACCATTTTTGCATCTTGCATATTTATCCTTATTTCATTTAATTTGTGCAAATAATTATCTTGTAAATAATTCAATATTGATGTAATAGTTTAGGTTTAAATTCCTTGTCAAAATCCCCATTTGAACATTTGTACCCCCCTTCCCATATATGGTTTTGTAATAGCTTAGTAAATTTATTTTCGCACTTTATTGCTTTCTAATTATACCATGTTAGAATTAGGGTTTGTATGCGAAAAAATAACGAAATTAGTTTTGACCTAATTTCAAGATAAACAAGCATGAAAATGGACACACAAATCACACTTGCACCCCCTAGGGTATTCCACTTGTTGCCTTTCAAAATTGGGCCATATTGCATGTTAGGTCTCTTTGGCAAAACAAACAATCAAATGATCATAGTCCCTCGATGACGCTTTCAAAAATTGCCTAAACAAATGATCAAGTCCCTTAAAGAAAATTGCCCAAAGATACTTGGCACCATTGCAATTATGGTCTAAACGATGACCCGCGCCCGTCCCTTTCACATCCTAACATGAGATTGTCCACCAAATACAATGGTGGAACAAACTTGTTAAAAGGGTTAAAACATAGCAATAAACCTTGAGAAATTTAGGAGTAGATAACCTCTTAGTTACTTGAATCAAACTTGCAAAAACAAAACATTTGCCTATTTTCTAAAACCACATCTCACAACACTTTCAAAACAACTTTCAAAAACAAATGAAAACCTTTTTTTAAAAGACATACACCTTTGTATACATCCCAACATGGATCATTACAAAGGTTGCCACCACATTGGCCTCTTTTCAAAACAATTTTCAAACCCACACACACAAAGCACCATTTCAAACAATTGAAAACAAAAGGCAAGTGATCTAAGAAAGTAACTAAGAGCCCATGGATAACCATGGATAGAAAGGGTGCTAATACCTTCCCTTTCTATAATCTACTCCCCGAACCCAAGAAAACATCTCAAAGGTTTTTGCTGTGCTTTTTAAACCTTTCCTTAGGATAAAATAAAAAGTCGGTGGCGACTCTTGCTCAACCGAAACATTTGCGAAAACAAACGTAAAACTCATAGTCAGTTCTCCCACCGTATCACACTATCCATAACCATGAGGACCCGAGCTCGACCCCTGTTGAGGGCGTTTTTTCCATTCTTTTGCCCTTTTAAGCTTTTTTCTCCACTTTAATTTGATTATACATATATGTAGTTTAGGTTTCACTTAACCTAGTTCAGAATTATTTTTTTAGTTTGTACTTGTTGTACCCCAAAATTTGCCCTCCCATATTCTTCAAGAAATTGCCAAGTCAAGCTGCAAAATTCCCCAAGGGTTACACAGTGCAAAGGTCTCCTATACAGTCAAAACTAGGGTTTGTGTTCTGGTCAAGAAAATGAAGTTTTCAAAGGCCCAATCAAGTCTCACATGCCTATAAATATGGTCAAGTATCCTCATATCAAGTTTCAAGACTTTCAGCTCAAAATTGCACAGTCAAAAACCCTAATTGCACTACAGTCAACTGCAGGGGGCAAAATGGTCATTTGACAGTCAAAAGTTCAAATTTTTGATCAACATATCATTTTGAAGCCACAAACATCATTTGATCAATGCTTGATCATGATTCTCAAAGTTTGGCTCAGAAATCATCAAAATGCAAAAGTTTCCTTATTTGGATAGCTGAAAAAGTCAACTGAAATTGACCAGGGCATAACTTTCACATGGATTATCAGAAAAATTCCATCCAAAGCTCATTTTGAAGAGAAAGACATTTCCTACAACTCATCTTCATACTTCAAGTCCAAGAAATGCTCTCACAAAAAGTTATCAATTTCAACATTATAGGTCATTTTCAAAAGTCAACAAAAAGGGACTTTAAGTCAAAGACCATAACTTGAGATTGGTAAATCAAAATGACATGGGACCAAAGGCATTGGTTAGAGGACTCAAAGACCTTTCCAAAATGTCCAAGAACATGAGAAAAGCTTAGAAATTGAGCAAGTTATGCCTTGTGGAAGTTGGGAAATTTTTGGATATTTTGAAAAGTCAACATTGATTCAAATGACCTAAAATTGCTAATGGGCCCATTTTTCTTCCACAAATCATCATACATGGCATGTGCACGACCACTTGGCCCAAAGGGAAGTATTTTTTCATTTTTTATTTATTTATTTGAATTTTTATTAATAATAATTCATCTAAATCAATTAAATATATGAAAAATACTTAACTTAACCTAACAAATCTTTTTGTACATGTTTTATTCTTAATAATTCGTGTATATCCCAATATAGAAAGATTTGGATGGAATTGATCTTAATTGATACAAAGTTGTATGAAAAATATTTGAAAAAAGATCCTAGAAAATCAATCTTCAAAATCAATGAAAGCAATGGATTTGATTGATTTTTCTTGACCTAATGGACTCAATACAAAAGCCTAAACACAACCCTAGTACAAAAACACACGCAGCTGCTCAACAAAGCCATAACCAAACTTGAAATTTTTCTCAAAAAAGTCAATTCTGAAAACTCCCTTTCAAGGCAATTCAAGACATAATTTTTGTTCCATTGGCTTGCTGAAGGTCCATTGAACGTGTCTCAATCAAAAACAGTCATCAAAGCTTAAGGAATTGGTATACAGAACCTGAAATATCTCGTGAAAATTTCATAATCGTACATCCTAATCCATGCATTCTTTGTGAAATTTAATTATTGATTCATGTTGGTCATTTGATTCTGAAGCTAACCCATGTATTCAATTGTGTTTTTGAGCTATACACGCGATTATGCCATTGTCAATTTCTAGGGTTTACAGGACCTAGAATTAGGGCTTCTCAAATAAGGAAAAATTGAGGCTTGGGACCTTGGCCATCAAAACGAACGGATCTGGACGAAGAGAATTCATGTGTCGCGCTCAATTTATGAGTGCCTGAGTGCTAATCGCTATTTTCTGGAAAATGGCCTAGGAGAACGCTTGAAAACCGTGGCCAATGTGTTCTTATTTCAGAAAAAAATAAAACACGCGAGGAAGATGAATTCGTGGCGTGCGTTGGTTGGTCCTTTTAAATTTCGCGCGCAGAAACCCCACTAACGCTTGTTTTCATTTATTATATTTGTTAGTTATTATGTATTATCATATGTGAATTGGCTCAGCTGGCAAGGCATAGTGGTAGCAACAGTCCTGACCTGGGTTCGAGCCCCAGGTCTTCCATGTTTCCATATTATTTTTCAATAACAATTCCCATGCGCTTCAAGGCTGCAGACGCACCATACACCTTCTCCACCAAGCCATCCACGCGTCCATCAGGATCAGATCAAAGGCTATGAATTGAGAGTCACGGTGAGTCCCAGTCAATGCTTCAACATGCTACCTGGCAAAAGTCAAACAGGCCAAGGTTGTTGGGCCAGAATTTCCATAATCATACCTCCACTTTGGGGACTACCACCCCCTAGGTTTGCCATATCTTTTCTTTATTTAATTTAATTCTATTTCTTTTAATAATTGTTTTGTCCAATTTAATTAAATATTTTCACAAAATACAAAAACATCTTAAAAAATCAGAAAAAGAATTAAATAATAAATATTTTTGTTTTAATATTTTCATGAATAAATTTGCATGTAATTAAATTTAGTTTTAAATTAGGTTAATTTTAATTCTTTTGATAAAAACCTAAAAAATGTAGAACTAAGGGTTTAATTAATAATTTTTCACCCTTTTTATTTTTCTTTCAAATAATTAAATATTTATTTTATTTATTTTTATAATCAAATTTGCATGTAGAAATTAGGTTTAATTTAGGTTAAAAACTTCAATATTTTCTTAACAAGTTAAAATAAAATAGAATTAGGGTTAGCGTTTAATTGCAATTAATTTTTTCTATTAAGTCCTAAAAAACATAAAATACCAAAAAAACAAGTTCTTTCTCTTTTAATTTTAATTAATTCCTCACTCATTTAATTTTGCAAAAGGGTCCAACGCCCACGTTCTTAATTTTTATTCTAATTCGCATATTTATTTTATTTTGCTTAAATAATTATGTACCTCTCCCGAAGCCTTGTAATTACTTCTCGCACTTTTAATTTCTTTATTTTTCTGTCAAATCGGGTCCTGGTTAATTTTGGCGATGTGGACCCGCGCCATTTGTAATAGCTTAGAATTTTTACATTCCCGCAATATTTTTAACTGTTAATCAAAAGACATGAAAGAATGTATGGACAAAATAAAAAACAAGCGTAGAACACCAATAACATGACAAGATAAATGCTAATGAAAACGACACACGAATCGCACACACCACCCCTAGGGTACGCCTCACTGTTGCCTTGCCTCGAAAGGTGATCGTCGAGTAGAGGATGTCTTAGTAAGTCCTCATGATCCGGGAACCTGGCATGAGGGTAGCTTCTAAGGTGTCTTCCCATTGCTCTGGTGATCACCATGTCCCGAACCCTCGAATTGACCCGAACACCTCCAACGGTGGTGCTACCTACCTCTCAATGGTGGGATGGCACTACTTTAAAGGACATTTACACAGACGAATTCCTTAGGGTAGGTAGGTTCTCGTGGATACTTGCTCTAAATTCAAACAAATCAAAAAAATACTTTTCACACCAACACATTTTCAAAAAAGCTTTCGAAAGCAATTTTTCAAACACTCTTGAGGACCGATACAAGAGTCGAACTGGAATTTTCAAAGAAACTTTTTAAAACCCACAGTTGAAAAGAAAACCAACCATTTTTGAAAACACAAATGAGCAAGTATCTAAGAGCCCATGGATAACCATGGATAGAAAGGGTGCTAACACCTTCCCTTTCTATAAATCTACCTCCCGAACCGAGAGCAATCTCTTTAAGGAATTTTTCTGTGCTTTTGTCCTTTCCATTTGGAGAAAATAAAAGACGGTGGCGACTCTTGCTTCCGCGACATTTCGCGAACCAGCGTTAAACAGTCAATTCCAGATCCACCGATCACAGAACTGGCGACTCTGCTGGGGAATATCTTTTTAAAGTGAGGTGTACCTTAGGGCTAGTTCATAACTGTGTTTTCAATTGTCTTCTTTGCTTGCTTTATTATTGTGGGTTGCTTGGGAGTTCTATAGATCCTAACCCGGATCTGGGGATACCTTCTTAGAAAGTAGCAACAAGGCTGTGAGGGAACTGTGCGGGGTATACCAACATGGTTGAAACAGTCTGCTATGTTGATGTGGCACTTTGGTGTGTACCGGTAACCCTTGAGTTCAGTCAAGGAGAGTACGGGGCCTCCGCGTGGTGTCGTGAAGCATCAACAAACCTTAGGAACCTTAATTGAACTATCTTGGCCTCTTTAGGGTAGTGAGATAACTGACTTTGGTGCAGTCCGAGGATGGTTGATACTCGATACTACACTCAATTGAGGGTTGCTTTCCTGGAATATTTCGGTCGCCAGTTCAGTGGCTAAATCGAAACGATGAACAATGAAAGCAATCCCGTGATATTGGGAACCTTAGAACCCGGTTACTTTGATTAGGACAGGTTGAACCCACCAACTTCAAGAGGGTACTACCCAGACCCCATGCTGGCCTTAAACCCTAAGAGCTTGTCTTGTGTGCCTTGTGTGCCTTACATGTTTGTCTTTGCAAATATCTGTGGTATGTTTAATCATAGCATCATGACATCATCCAGCATCATATGCATTGACTAACCATTTCAGGGGTTCGAATTTTCATCTTTGTTCTTGTTTTGTAGGACATGGAAACTGTTCGTAGAAAGACAATTCAAGTCAGTCTTGTAAGGATCCCTCCTCAGCTTAAGGAGCTTATATCCAGGATTCCCGAGAACTCTTCATTCAGTGAAAGACATGGAAGCCTCATCAGCTTGGTCAACACCAACATTGAGGAAGATATGATCAAGGTCCTGTTCCAATTCTTTGACCCTCTGCATCACTGTTTCACCTTCTTGGACTATCAGTTGGTACCTACCTTGGAGGAGTTCTCCCAGCTCCTGAAAATCCCTATCCTTGATCAACTACCCTACAACGGTACGGAAAAGGAACCCAAGCTTGAAGAGATTGCTAAAGCCTTGCACCTACAGTCATCTGACCTCAAGGGACATTGGGAAGTTAGAAGTGGTATCAAAGGGTTCTTAGCCAGGTTTCTGTTTGAAAAGGCCCATGAATGTTGGAACTCCCTTGACTTGCAAGCTTTTGAAGAGGTTGTGGCCCTCCTTGTCTATGGTTTGGTGTTGTTCCCTAATCCAGATCAGTTTATTGACATCAGTGTTGTCCAGATCTTTATGTCCAGGAATCCTATACCTATGTTGCTGGGGGACATCCTTCACTCATGTTACACTCGAACCATGAGAAAAAGAGGTGTCCTTATGTGTTGCACTCCTCTCCTGGGAAGGTGGTTTATTTCGCACCTTCCACAATCAGTCTTGAAGAATGAGCGGGGTTTGAGATGGTCACAACGGTTGATGACTCTTACACATGCAGATATACATTGGTGCCCTAGGTCCAGAGAAGATGTCACTATCATTGATCGTTGCGGGGAGTACCCTAATGTTCCTTTACTTGGAATCAGAGGAGGTATTACTTACAGCCCATGCCTGGCTTGGAGACAGTTTGGTTATGCTCGGAGGGATGGTCCTCATGACATGTTAATTCCTGACATAGTTTTTGACTTCGACAACGATACTCAAGGACTTCGCCAGAGATTTATCAGAGCTTGGAGGATGCCCAGTAGGATAGACGGCAAGACACTGGGGCACAGGAACTCCATCCCATTGGAACCTTATCTCAAGTGGGTACGAGCCCGCTCCCAGAAATTAGTGATGCCTTATCCTCATATGCTCCCAGTAATCAAAGAACCAGTCTTGGAAGGAGAAGTGTCCTACACTATTCAGCACCCTGATATGCCCACATCCTGGGAAGAGATGCAGAAGAGCTGGATCCAGCTTAAGGAAGAACGGAATTCTCTTGAAACCAGTCTGCATGACAGTGAAAAGAAGGTCTTGGAGCTCACCCGCCTGTTGCATGAGGAGAGGAATCTCAACACCTACATAGCTCCAAAGAGGATGCGCAGCATATTTTGGGATTGATTTGATTTTTGTATTACTTTGCCCATGAGGCCTTGATGTATTAAACAATGATTTCCTTAATGATAACGTGTGTTCCTTTTTGTCTACAACAAATTTGAACTTTCGAACCCTTGAATGCATTGCATAAACACATATCATTCATCATGTGCATAGCAGGTTTTCCCTTTTCAGGTTGCTTACAGTTCTTCGCTGTTTATTTCAGCATCATAAATCCTGACTCTGCATCAACTGAGACATCAATCAAGGCTCTTCAGGCGCAGAATGCGCAGTTTCAAGAATTAATCAAGGGTCTGGCTCAAGGCCAAGAAGAACTGAAGGCTATGCTCCTGAAGAAGGAGAAGAAGAAGAAGAGAAGAACTGTTATGTTCAACTCGGGCCGAAGGTTTGGCAATACTCTGCAGCATGAAGAGGCTGGTTCTTCTGTCGGCAAGAGTAGTCCTCAGGCAGAAGCAAGGGTTCCTAGTCCGGTAGTCTCCGACAACGAGACAGATTTTGATGAAGAGCAGTACCCTCCAGCAGAAGACAGATACAAGCAATTGGAGGATAGGTTGAAAGCTATGGAGGTTCAACAGGTACCTGGGCTGGATTTCGGAGATCTGGGTTTGTCAACTGGTGTGATCATCCCTCACAAGTTCAAAGCACCATCCTTCTCTAAGTATGACGGGGCGTCTTGTCCCAAGCTGCATCTAAGGTCCTATGTTCGGAAAATGCAACCGTACTCTGCGGATAAGAATTTATGGATCCACTTCTTCCAGGAGAGTCTTTCAGGGACTCATCTCGAATGGTTCTATCAGCTGGATGGGACCAAGGTTCGTAACTGGGAGGAGTTGGCTACTGCTTTCTACAAGCAGTATCAATATAATGCCGACCTTGCCCCTACACGTACCCAGCTCCAGGGTATGTCGTTAGGTGCAAGCGAAGGTTTTAAGGAGTACGCTCAGAAGTGGAGAGACCTGGCTGGTAGGGTGCAGCCACCATTGACTGATCGGGAGTTGGTAGAGATGTTCTCGGGGACCCTATCTGGGCCATTTTTCAACCATCTGATCGGGAATTCTTCTGCTGGGTTCACTGATTTGATTCTAACTGGAGAGAGAATTGAGGCTGGGCTGAAGTCTGGGAAGATTCCGAAGGGTGCATCATCTAGTTCTGAGAAGAAACCCTTCAAGAAGGAGTCTAGTGCCGTGTATGGTTCCAAAAGATCAGAGAGACCTGAGCGCCGCCAATCTGTCAGTGCGGTAATGATTGCTAAGCCTGCTGCCGCTCCTCGGCCGACCAATCCTCAGAGGGCTGAAAGACCCCGGAGGGAGTTTACCCGGTTAAGCATGACCCTATCGCAGATCCTGCCACAGTTGCTATCCACCAATTTGGTGACTGTCAGGGAGGCTCCGAAGTTCCCCAATACTGCATCTCCTAAGTACAACCCGAACGCTCGTTGTGCTTACCATTCAGATAGCCTGGGGCACTCTACCGATGACTGTTGGACGTTAAAGAATAAGGTGCAAGACCTTATCGACGCGAAGGAGATACAGTTCGAAGTGCCTGAGAGGCCGAATGTAGTTACTGCTCTTATGCCTCAACATGGGGTAAATGCTGTTGACGAAGACGTTTATGCTGTTTTTGTGGATGATCTAGCCACTCCTCTGAAGATTGTCAAGAAGAACCTACTGCTGGCCGGTTTATTTCCGGGTTGCAGTGAGGGTTGCCTGTTCTGCGCTGTGTCCCTATCTGGTTGTCCCTTGCTGAAGTTAGGCATCCAAAGCCTAATGGATAGCAAGGAGATTCTGTTTAAGAAGTCCGCTGTTCGGTTGGTTCCAGTGGAAGAAGTTTCTGTGGTGACTATCTTCAATAATCTGATCCCGGCTCTCCCGAAGAAGCCCGCTCAAATCATGACCGTTGCACCTGTTATCATCACTGTTCCGGGGCCCCTGCCCTATGTATCTGATAAAGCTGTCCCCTGGCATTATGGGGCAGATGTGTATGTGAATGGGATTAAACAAGAATTCAATGCTGGCGCCAGCATTTGTGACATCACTGGCCCAGCCAAGGTTACCCGCAGTGGCAGGCTCTTCTCGCCTGACATTGCACCACCTGCTGCCCGAAGACCGCTCCTGATAACTCCTACAAGTATACATGTTCCTGCTACTGATCCAATTGTTTCTCCTGCTGCCGAGTTATCCAATGCTCGGGGCAAAGGAGTTGAAGTTGAGCCTGCCCAGATGGAGGCACCTGTACCTATAACTGCTAAGGCCTCCCAACAAGAGATGGAGGAGATTCTAAAAATTATAAAGAAGAGTGACTTCAATGTTGTGGAACAGCTGGGGCATACACCCTCTAAAATCTCCATGCTCTCTTTATTGCTGTGCTCCGAGGCCCATGCCAAGGCCTTAATCTCATTCCTCAAGACGGCCCATGTGCCACATGAGACATCTGCAGTCCAGTTCACTGATTGCGTAGCAAATCTGACAGCAGACAATGGCTTGGGTTTCTCAGATGCTGACTTGACCGCGAAAGGAAGAGACCATAATGATGCTCTGCATGTCTCTATCGAATGCAGGGGCACTACCTTGGCACATGTGTTGGTGGATACTGGTTCTTCTTTGAATGTGCTGCCCAAGAAGGCTTTGAACCGTTTAGACTGTGAAGGCCTGGAATTGAAACCCATCAATATCATCGTCAGGGCCTTTGATGGTTCAAAGAGGATGGTTCATGGAGAGGTTGACATTCCGATTCGTGTGGGCTCTCAGGTGTTTGACTCCACATTTTATGTGATGGATATCCGTCCATCTTACTCTTGTCTATTGGGTCGACCTTGGATACATAAGGCTGGGGCAGTGACCTCTAACTTGCACCAGAAGCTGAAGTACCCCGTCAGAGGGAAGATCGTCACTGTGCAGGGAGAGGAGGAATATATGGTGAGCCACCTGAACTCCTTCAGATACATTGAGATGGATGGGGAGTTTATTGAAACCCCCTTTCAGCATTTCGAGGAGGTGCTTCCAATTACAGCAGCGTCAGAAACAGCAATGGAAGAAAGTGTTCCTTTAAAGATGGCTTCCCTAAAGGACGCCCGGGCTGTGGTTCAGAAGGGTGAAAGTGCCAACTGGGGCAGACTTCCAGACTTTACTCAGAAGACTGATAAATTTGGGCTGGGTTTTACTACAGAGGGGCAGAAAGCTATGAGGAAAGCAAAGACCGGAAGACCTCCTGTGATCATTACAAATCCAGGAGTGAATGCTGTCGGGGAAGACAACGAAGTGGACGAAGCTGAATTCAATAGCTGGATCTATCCAACGGCTGAAGGCGGGTTGAACAATTGGATTGCTAAGGACCATACTCCTGTTACCTTTGTGACGCAGTAATAAATTTCTTTGTTTCGTTATTTTGTAATAAACAATAAATAAACTCTACAGCCCGGTGTCTTACCCGAGGCACCGTGGTTTCATTTGTGAGGGCATATAAATTGTCATTTCATATATCATGAATGAAAATCTTGGACGTATTCTCGCATTGCAAATCTTATGCTCCTTTTCTGTCTTTCTTTCCTTTACATATATTTCAAAACAGCTGTATTTACACACACACTCACTCATGCAGGTTTTAATCCACTCTGGATCTCACTGATAACAACTCTGCTACTGCCAATTATGACTTCGAAAATCCGATCAACTTAGCCGAAGACGAAGGTGAAGATGATTGCAAAGTGCCTGGCGAGCTTGCAAGACTGTTGCTTCAGGAAGAGAGGGAAATTCAACCCCATGAAGAGCCAGTGGAAACAATCAACCTGGGTACTGAGGCAGACAGGAAAGAGGTAAAAATTGGTGCCAACCTAGAGCTCAGCGTGAAGCAACGGTTGACTAAAATGCTGCATGATTATATGGAGATCTTTGCCTGGTCCTACGAAGACATGCCCGGGTTGGATACCGACATTGTGGTCCATCACTTGCCAACTAAGGAAGACTGTCCTCCAGTTAAGCAAAAGGTCCGTCGGATGCGTCCAGAGATGTCCGAGAAGATTAAGGCCGAGGTTATGAAACAGTTTGATGTGGGGTTTCTTGCAGTGACTTCTTACCCTCAGTGGGTTGCTAATGTGGTGCCGGTACCAAAGAAGGACGGTAAGGTCAGAATGTGTGTCGATTACAGGGATCTGAACAGGGCCAGCCCCAAAGATGACTTCCCCTTACCTCACATTGACGTCCTTGTTGATAATACAGCTCAGCACAAGGTGTTCTCTTTCATGGATGGTTTTTCAGGTTACAATCAGATCAAGATGGCACCTAAAGACATGGAAAAGACTACATTTGTTACTCAGTGGGGCACCTTCTGTTACAAGGTCATGCCATTTGGATTAAAGAACGCTGGGGCAACCTACCAACGTGCCATGGTTGCTTTATTTCATGACATGATCCATCACGAGATAGAAGTGTATGTTGACGACATGATCGCTAGGTCCCAGACTGAGGAAGAGCACCTAGATCATCTGCAAAAGTTGTTTGACCGGTTGAAACTGTACAAGCTGAGGTTGAACCCGAACAAGTGCACCTTCGGGGTAAGATCGGGAAAATTACTAGGCTTCGTGGTCAGTGATAAAGGTATTCAAGTGGACCCTGCTAAGGTCAAAGCCATTCAAGAGATGCCAGTTCCTAAGACAGAGAAGGAAGTCAGAGGCTTTTTAGGACGCCTGAATTACATCGCTCGCTTCATCTCACATCTGACTGCTACCTGTGAGCCAATCTTCAAGCTGCTGAAGAAAGATCAGGTAGTACGTTGGAACGATGAATGTCAGGCTGCTTTCGACAAGATCAAAGAGTATCTCCAAGAACCACCTATCCTTATGCCACCGGTTGAAGGGAGACCTCTGATACTATATCTAACAGTGTTGGACAACTCAATGGGGTGTGTGCTGGGGCAGCATGACGAGTCTGGCCGAAAAGAGCACGCCATTTATTACCTTAGCAAAAAGTTTACCGACTGTGAGACCCGATACTCACTGCTTGAGAAAACTTGCTGCGCTTTGGTATGGGCTGCTCGCCGGCTGAGACAGTATATGCTGACTCACACTACCTTGTTGATCTCAAAGATGGATCCTATAAAGTACATATTCGAAAAGCCTGCTCTGTCTGGGAGAATTGCAAGATGGCAAATGATCTTGACGGAATACGACATTCAGTACACAACCCAGAAAGCCATCAAGGGAAGTGTATTGGCAGACCACTTGGCACATCAAGCTGTAGATGACTATCAGTTAATGAACTTTGAATTTCCGGATGAGAGCATCATGATAGTGACAGATTGTGAAGTACCTGGACCGGATGAAGGACCTGAACCAGGATCCCGATGGTCTATGCACTTTGACGGAGCCTCCAATGCTTTGGGAAATGGTATCGGCGCCATAATCATATCACCTCAAGGTACTCATACTCCACTCACTGCCCGGCTATGTTTCAACTGCACCAACAACATGGCGGAGTATGAGGCGTGCATCATGGGTCTTCAAGCTGCGATCGACCTAAGGATTAAGTTTTTGAGTGTCTTCGGAGATTCCGCTCTTGTGATCAATCAGATCAAAGGAGAGTGGGATACGAAACATCCAAACCTGATTCCTTACAGAGAATGTGTGTTGACCTTGATCCCCCACTTCACAGAGATAACCTTTGAACACTTTCTAAGAGAAGAGAATCAGCTGGCGGACGCGTTAGCTACAATGTCTTCTATGTTCAAAGTCAAATGGGATAATGAGGCTCCCCAGATCATCATCTGGAAACTGGACGAACCGGCATACTGTTGTGATCTCGAGACTGAATTGGTGACTGAGAAGCCTTGGTACCATGAGGTGAAGAGATATTTGGAAGCTCAGGAATATCCTGAAGGTGCATCTGTCAATGATAAGAAGTTCCTGAGAAGGTTCGCAGCAAAGTTCTTCCTTAGCCACGGCATCTTGTACAAGCGAAACCATGATTCAACTCTACTGCGTTGTGTGGATAAGACTGAAGCAGAAAGAATCATGGAAGAGCTACATGAAGGGACCTTTGGTACACATTCCAGTGGACATACTATGGCTAAGAAAATCCTATGGGCAGGATATTACTGGTCCACAATGGAAGCTGACTGTTACCAACATTCCAGGACATGCCATAAGTGCCAGATTTACGCAGATAAGGTGCATGTTCCTCCGGTTCCCCTGAACGTTCTGACTGCGCCATGGCCGTTTGCAATGTGGGGCATAGACATGATTGGTGAGATTAAACCTACGACATCCAATGGACATCGCTTCATCCTAGTGGCGATTGATTATTTTACGAAGTGGGTTGAGGCAGTATCCTATGCTACGGTAACCAAGACTGTTGTGGCACGGTTCATTCGACATAACCTGATCTGTCGGTACGGCGTCCCTGAGAGAATAATTACAGACAACGGTACCAATCTAAATAATAAGATGATCGCTGAGCTCTGCGAGCAGTTCAAAATACAGCACCACAATTCTTCTCCTTACAGACCGAAGATGAACGGGGCTGTAGAAGCAGCAAATAAGAACATCAAGAAAAATGTGCAGAAGATGACAGTAACTTATAAAGATTGGCACGAGATGTTACCGTTCGCTCTACATGGGTACCGTACCTCAGCTAGGACGTCAACCGGGGCAACTCCTTTCTCTCTGGTTTATGGCATGGAGGCAGTCTTGCCAATCGAAGTGCAAATACCCTCTCTCCAGATAATGAAGGATGCAAATCTGAACGAAGATGATTGGATCCAGACACGACTTGATCAGCTCAACCTCATTGATAAAAAGAGACTCGCTGCTATCTGTCATGGTCAGACGTATCAGAAACGAATGATCAGGGCATTTAACAAAAAGGTCAGACCACAGGAATATCAAGTTGGGGATCTGGTAATCAAACGAATCATCCTTCCTCAGAGTGATCCAAGGGGCAAATGGACCCCTACGTACGAAGGGCCATTCGTGGTTAAGCATGTGTTCTCAGGAGGAGCCATGATTCTAACCAACATGGATGGTGACGACCTTCCTCACCCCGCCAATGCAGACATAGTAAAAAAATACTACGCATGAAAAAAGACCCGCTAGGCTGACATGCCTAGGCAAAAATTAGGGCTTCCCGTCGAACCAAAAGGGTTCGGGCAAAATGAAGGGATGAAAATGAAAAAATCTGTACACCCGGCAAGTCGAAAACCTGAAAAGGCGGCTTGGGAAAAAATGGGTATCCCGGTGGACTGAAAACCCGAAAGGGCGGTCCAGGCAAAAATTAGGGATAAAGCGTAATACTATGTCTCGTTGGATCACCTTGCATCCAGAATCTGGTATCTACATCAAGTTCAGACGACATCGATCAGTCAGCTTCACCTTCAACCAAGGTCATCAAGTGATGAGACGCTCGGAGTTATAAAGGCAATACCAGAGTTGAATCCCAGTGGGATCATTCGTTTCACACAGCTGTTTTATTTTCTTTTGTACAAAATTTGTATAAACTCTCTTGTTCGGCGGTGTTCCTCTTACTAGGACGTCAGCCTCTTGTACACAAAACGCCTATTCACAGGCCATTCAAAAATCAATACAAATATATCTTTCAGTTAAAAGTGCCAAATGTTTTTCTTTTTCTGTTTTGTTTTGCGAAGAACGTCCAAGGTTCAATTTGTGATATATGCATTGACAATAATTTGCTAACTCATAAATATTTGCATACGAAACAAAGGATTTTATTACAGGTGACACTAGAAACAGGGGCAATAAAGAGTTGCCTAAAGCAATCTAATTTTTCTATCCTCCAAGGTACCAAGGTAGGTTCAGCTAAAGAACACGACCAGTACATCCTAATTCCCCAGAGAGTGAGTCAGCAGCTAGTACATTCTTCTCCAGCAGATATCAACAATCCCCAGCAGCAATACATATATTCTTAACAAGCATCCCCGGCAGTCTTGGTCTAAAGATTGTTCCCCGGCGGCAGACCAACATTCAAAGGAATCGCTTCCCCATCATATCAAAACTTCCCCAAGAAAGTCCAATCCAGTTCCCCAGGAAAGTGGGAATCCATCTCCCCAAGCAGTAAGCTCATCCCCAGTAGATTCTGGAAGCTTATCCCTCGCAGAGCACGAACGCGTCTCCCGGATTTATTCAAAGAGTTATTTCCTTAACAGGATATAACTGGGTTATCCTCAGCCAAAAGCCACGGAAAGAGCATCCTCGACGAAGTCTTCTTACCCCAGCGAAGTCCATCAACACTACCAACAACAAGGGTATCCCCAGCAAATTATTATCAACACTCAGCAAGGCATCCCTCTTCCCACAGAGTATTGCTTCCCAGCATGGTCGTTAAAGTATCTTTTCTCCCCGCAGAATCTTCCATTTGCCAAATTTATTCTGCAATGGAGTCATCTTCTCCTACCGGTATTCTTGCAGTTATCATCCCCAGCGGAAGCAAAATCTATTCCTCAACATCAGCCCAGGATATGACTTCCCGGCACCCGTCAAGGATTTAATTTCCTAGACGAAAACATACATTCATAAAACATCACATACATCATTATAGCATGCATAGACGCATCATATCATACAAGTCTCATTTATGTTGAGAACATCATTGCTTGATCCATATCATGCATTGCATATGATTGACCTTTACCTTTCAGGAAAGATGCAGATAAATTCTCAATCATATTTCAAGACCTGGACCGGTTCAGTAATCGACTCTAAAGATTTCTTATCCAGTCCAAGGCCTTCTCTAGTCCAGCCAAATCAATTCCCAACAGATTTTTCTAATGAAGACTCAGTAAAAGTTATCAGACTATAAGTTCCTATTGGTTCTCTCTCCGACGGTGCATGAGATTTCCATTTTAGGTTTTTTTTTTGAGTTCCCTCTCCGACGGTGAGTGAGGTGATAATTCCTTTTCAGATGGTTCCCTCTCCGATGGTGAGTGAGGTGATAATTCCTTTTTCTATGGTTCCCTCTCCGACGGTGAGTGAGGTGATAATTCCTTTTCAAATGGTTCCCTCTCCGACGGTGAGTGAGGTGATAATTCCTGTTCAAATGGTTCCCTCTCCGACGGTGAGTGAGGTGATAATTCCTTTTCAAATGGTCCCCTCTTCGACGGTGAGTGAGGTGATAATTCTTTTCAAATGGTTCCCTCTCCGACGGTGAGTGAGGTGATAATTCCTTTTCAGATGGTTCCCTCTCCGACGGTGAGTGAGGTGATAATTCCTTTTTCTATGGTTCCCTCTCCGACGGTGAGTGAGGTGATAATTCCTTTTTCTATGGTTCCCTCTCCGATGGTGCGTGAGGTGATAATTCCTTTACTATGGTTCCCTCTCCGACGGTGAGTGAGGTGATAATTCCTTTTCCTATGGTTCCCTCTCCGATGGTGCGTGAGGTGATAATTCCTTTTCCTATGGTTCCCTCTCCGACGGTGAGTGAGGTGATAATTCCTTTTCAGATGATTCCCTCTCCGACGGTGAGTGAGGTTATAATCTCCTATGGTTCCCTCTCCGATGGTGCGTGAGGTGATAATTCCTTTCCTTATGGTTCCCTCTCTGACGGTGAGTGAGGTGATAATTCCTTTCCTTATGGTTCCCTCTCCGACGGTGAGTGAGGTGATAATTCCTTTCCTTATGGTTCCCTCTCCGACGGTGAGTGAGGTGATAATTCCTTTCCTTATGGTTCCCTCTCCGACGGTGAGTGAGGTGATAATTCCTTTCCTTATGGTTCCCTCTCCGACGGTGAGTGAGGTGATAATTCCTTTCCTTATGGTTCCCTCTCCGACGGTGAGTGAGGTGATAATTCCTTTCCTTATGGTTCCCTCTCCGACGGTGAGTGAGGTGATAATTCCTTTCCTTATGGTTCCCTCTCCGACGGTGAGTGAGGTGATAATTCCTTTCCTTATGGTTCCCTCTCCGACGGTGAGTGAGGTGATAATTCCTTTCCTTATGGTTCCCTCTCCGACGGTGAGTGAGGTGATAATTCCTTTTCAGATGGTTCCCTCTCCGACGGTGAGTGAGGTGATAATTCCTTTCCAGATGGTTCCCTCTCCGACGGTGAGTGAGGTGATAATTCCTTTTCAGATTATAATTTCCTATGGTCCTCTCCCCGACAGTGTGTGAGATGTAATTCCCTTTCAGATTATAATTGCCTATTGGTTCTCTTCCTGATACTGTGAAGATGGTAATTTCCACCAAGATTTTTCTCAACGAGAGTTGTTGAAGTTAAAGTCACCCAAGGTTCTCTTACCATTCATGCTAAGGTAGTAACCATCCCTGGTTCATTCATCATCTTGTGAAGCTCCAGACTCAGCTCCTGTAACCAGTCAGGACACATCTGTACTAAGCATCTGAAAATCAGCTCCTGCAACGTGTCAGGTACTCATTTTTCTTTTGCAGGTATGCAGGTTCTCGCTAAGGAATATCTTACGCGATCAACATCCAGATGGCATCTATAAGCCCATCATCCCATCCAGTAATCTCTAAATGGCATCTATAAGCCCATTCCACCATCACTGCTACTATGTGAGCGCAAATTTCTGGGCACTCTAGTGTTCAATCATCTTCCACCCTCGGATTACGAAAGGCACGTCAGCCAATCTGCATCCTCAGGTCTAAGAAGATTGAACAGGGGCAACTGTTGTACCCCAAAATTTGCCCTCCCATATTCTTCAAGAAATTGCCAAGTCAAGCTGCAAAATTCCCCAAGGGTTACACAGTGCAAAGGTCTCCTATACAGTCAAAACTAGGGTTTGTGTTCTGGTCAAGAAAATGAAGTTTTCAAAGGCCCAATCAAGTCTCACATGCCTATAAATATGGTCAAGTATCCTCATATCAAGTTTCAAGACTTTCAGCTCAAAATTGCACAGTCAAAAACCCTAATTGCACTACAGTCAACTACAAGGGGCAAAATGGTCATTTGACAGTCAAAAGTTCAAATTTTTGATCAACATATCATTTTGAAGCCACAAACATCATTTGATCAATGCTTGATCATGATTCTCAAAGTTTGGCTCAGAAATCATCAAAATGCAAAAGTTTCCTTATTTGGATAGCTGAAAAAGTCAACTGAAATTGACCAGGGCATAACTTTCACATGGATTATCAGAAAAATTCCAACCAAAGCTCATTTTGAAGAGAAAGACATTTCCTACAACTCATATTCATACTTCAAGTCCAAGAAATGTTCTCACAAAAAGTTATCAATTTCAACATTATAGGTCATTTTCAAAAGTCAACAAAAAGGGACTTTAAGTCAAAGACCATAACTTGAGATTGGTAAATCCAAATGACATGGGACCAAAGACATTGGTTATAGGACTCAAAGACCTTTCCAAAATGTCCAAGAACATGAGAAAAGCTTAAGAATTGAGCAAGTTATGCCTTGTGGAAGTTGGGAAATTTTTGGATATTTTGAAAAGTCAACATTGATTCAAATGACCTAAAATTTCTAATGGGCCCATTTTTCTTCCACAAATCATCATCCATAGCATGTGCACGGCCACTTGGCCCAAAGGGAAGTATTTTTTCATTTTTTATTTATTTATTTGAATTTTTATTAATAATAATTCATCTAAATCAATTAAATATATGAAAAATACTTAACTTAACCTAACAAATCTTTTTGTACATGTTTTATTCTTAATAATTTGTGTATATCCCAATATAGAAAGATTTGGATGGAATTGATCTTAATTGATACAAAGTTGTATGAAAAATATTTGAAAAAAGATCCTAGAAAATCAATCTTCAAAATCAATGAAAGCAATGGATTTGATTGATTTTTCTTGACCTAATGGACTCAATACAAAAGCCTGAACACAACCCTAGTACAAAAACACACGCAGCTGCTCAACAAAGCCATAACCAAACTTGAAATTTTTCTCAAAAAAGTCAATTCTGAAAACTCCCTTTCAAGGCGATTCAAGACATAATTTTTGTTCCATTGGCTTGCTGAAGGTCCATTGAACGTGTCTCAATCAAAAACAGTCATCAAAGCTTAAGGAATTGGTATACAGAACCTGAAATATCTCGTGAAAATTTCATAATCGTACATCCTAATCCATGCATTCTTTGTGAAATTTAATTATTGATTCATGTTGGTCATTTGATTCTGAAGCTAACCCATGTATTCAATTGTGTTTTTGAGCTATACACGCGATTATGCCATTGTCAATTTCTAGGGTTTACAGGACCTAGAATTAGGGCTTCTCAAATAAGGAAAAATTGAGGCTTGGGACCTTGGCCATCAAAACGAACGCATCTGGACGAAGAGAATTCATGTGTCGCGCTCAATTTATGAGTGCCTGAGTGCTAATCGCTATTTTCTGGAAAATGGCCTAGGAGAACGCTTGAAAACCGTGGCCAATGTGTTCTTATTTCAGAAAAAAATAAAACACACGAGGAAGATGAATTCGTGGCGTGCGTTGGTTGGTCCTTTTAAATTTCGCGCGCAGAAACCCCACTAACGCTTGTTTTCATTTATTATATTTGTTAGTTATTATATATTAACATATGTGAATTGGCTCAGCTGGAAAGGCATAGTGGTAGCAACAGTCCTGACCTGGGTTCGAGCCCCAGGTCTTCCATGTTTCCATATTATTTTTCAATAACAATTCCCATGCGCTTCAAGGCTGCAGGCGCACCATACACCTTCTCCACCAAGCCATCCACGCGTCCATCAGGATCAGATCAAAGGCTATGAATTGAGAGACACGGTGAATCCCAGTCAATGCTTCAACATGCTACCTGGCAAAAGTCAAACAGGCCAAGGTTGTTGGGCCAGAATTTCCATAATCATACCTCCACTTTGGGGACTACCACCCCCTAGGTTTGCCATATCTTTTCTTTATTTAATTTAATTCTATTTCTTTTAATAATTGTTTTGTCCAATTTAATTAAATATTTTCACAAAATACAAAAACATCTTAAAAAATCAGAAAAAGAATTAAATAATAAATATTTTTGTTTTAATATTTTCATGAATAAATTTGCATGTAATTAAATTTAGTTTTAAATTAGGTTAATTTTAATTCTTTTGATAAAAACCTAAAAAATGTAGAACTAAGGGTTTAATTAATAATTTTTCACCCTTTTTATTTTTCTTTCAAATAATTAAATATTTATTTTATTTATTTTTATAATCAAATTTGCATGTAGAAATTAGGTTTAATTTAGGTTAAAAACTTCAATATTTTCTTAACAAGTTAAAATAAAATAGAATTAGGGTTAGCGTTTAATTGCAATTAATTTTTTCTATTAAGTCCTAAAAAACATAAAATACCAAAAAAACAAGTTCTTTCTCTTTTAATTTTAATTAATTCCTCACTCATTTAATTTTGCAAAAGGGTCCAACGCCCACGTTCTTAATTTTTATTCTAATTCGCATATTTATTTTATTTTGCTTAAATAATTATGTACCTCTCCCGAAGCCTTGTAATTACTTCTCGCACTTTTAATTTCTTTATTTTTCTGTCAAATCGGGTCCTGGTTAATTTTGGCAATGTGGACCCGCGCCATTTGTAATAGCTTAGAATTTTTACATTCCCGCAATATTTTTAACTGTTAATCAAAAGACATGAAAGAATGTATGGACAAAATAAAAAAACAAGCGTAGAACACCAATAACATGACAAGATAAATGCTAATGAAAACGACACACGAATCGCACACACCACCCCTAGGGTACGCCTCACTGTTGCCTTGCCTCGAAAGGTGATCGTCGAGTAGAGGATGTCTTAGTAAGTCCTCATGATCCGGGAACCTGGCATGAGGGTAGCTTCTAAGGTGTCTTCCCATTGCTCTGGTGATCACCATGTCCCGAACCCTCGAATTGACCCGAACACCTCCAACGGTGGTGCTACCTACCTCTCAATGGTGGGATGGCACTACTTTAAAGGACATTTACACAGACGAATTCCTTAGGGTAGGTAGGTTCTCGTGGATACTTGCTCTAAATTCAAACAAATCAAAAAAATACCTTTCACACCAACACATTTTCAAAAAAGCTTTCGAAAGCAATTTTTCAAACACTCTTGAGGACCGATACAAGAGTCGAACTGGAATTTTCAAAGAAACTTTTTAAAACCCACAGTTGAAAAGCAAACCAACCATTTTTGAAAACACAAATGAGCAAGTATCTAAGAGCCCATGGATAACCATGGATAGAAAGGGTGCTAACACCTTCCCTTTCTATAAATCTACCTCCCGAACCGAGAGCAATCTCTTTAAGGAATTTTTCTGTGCTTTTGTCCTTTCCATTTGGAGAAAATAAAAGACGGTGGCGACTCTTGCTTCCGCGACATTTCACAAACCAGCGTTAAACAGTCAGTTCCAGATCCACCGATCACAGTACTTAACTTAATTTAGATTTAGTCAATAAACTTTAGAATTAATTTATTTTAATTAACTTGTTTTAGGTTAATTTTATTTAGAATTTTAAATTAGTATAGATTTACTTTAAATGACTTTTTTAGTTTAGATTTAATTTTGTTAATCTTTAGTTTCAATTCAAAAAATGTTTAAAAATTAATTTATTTTCTCATAAACAAAAATACCAAAAAAATTTATACTTTGTCAATTAATTTTATTCCATAGACTGTTATAATTCTAGTTAAATTGCTAAAATTCGATTTGGTTGTATTGTTTGCTATTTGAATTTGGTGATCGCATTTGACTCATCCCCATTTATTAATTTGTACCCCCATTCCCGAAGCTTTGTAATAGCGTAGAATTTCAATTTCCGCAATTTACTATTTTTCCTTATACTGTATAAAAATTAGGCGTGCATGGCAAGACATAAAATCAATCGCTAGATAACCTAATTGCAACAAAATTAACTTGAAACGAACACACTTTTCACACGCGCACCTCTAGGGTAACCTCGCTCGTTGCCTCGGAAATACAGTCATGTCCCTCAAATATGGGACGCTTTAGCAAAGCCCCTTCGATAAAAAAAGACTGTAGTCCCTCAATGTCCCTCGATGTTTCCTTCGGTAAAACAATCTAGTCCCTTACGAAAATTGCTAAAGCGTCTCACAAGTTGCCTTCTATGACTGTACAAACGTCCTGCGCCTGTCCCTTCAAATCCAATGATGGGCTTCTTACCAAATCAATAGTAAGATAGCAAAGTCTAAAGGAGGAAGAAAAGAACATTTAAGACCTTTCGAGTAGATAGATTCGCTCTTAGTTGCTCGCTTGCTCACAATCAAACATTTTACACCAATACTTTCACATTAAAACCTTTTTCAAAAGACAAAAACTTTTTGTATACGTTCTTATAGAGACGAGAACCATTACAAAAACATCTTTTCAAAATCACATTTAAAAAACACAATACACAAACACCTCTTTGAACTATTTTTCGAAACAACCCTTTGTATGCATTCTTATAGAGACGAGAACCATTGCAAAGACATTTTTCAAAATACTTTCAAAACCCACACCACAAGCACATTCAAACAAAAGCAAGTGATCTAGCGAGTAACTAAGTGCCCATGGAAAACCATGGATGAAAAGGATGCTAATACCTTCCCTTTTCATAATCTACCCCCCCGAACCCGAGAAGTAATCTCGAAAGGTCTTTCCTGTGCTTTTTTACCTTTCCTTTTGGATAAAAGAAAAGTCGGTGGCAACTCTTGCTAACCGCATAATTGCGATCAAAACGAAAAACCTCAAGTTAGTTCTCCCACCGTATCACAGAACCGGCGACTCTGCTGGGTAGAATCAAAATCTAAGTGGGGTTACCTTAGGGTTAGATCACCTTTACTTGCTTTCTTTGTGTGCTTTACATTTTGTTCTTTGTATTGGGCTTGCTTTGATCCTCCACTCGGATCTGGGACACCTTTTTAGGTAAGTAGCAATAGATTGTGGAAACTATACGGTGTAGACCGATATGGTTGAAATAATAGCTACGTTAGTGTGACGCATTTGTGGGTACCGGTATCCCTCGTGGTGAATCGAGGAGAATACGGGGCCGCTGAGTAGCGTCATAAAGCACTAATTGACTTTAGAACCCTAATTGAACAAACTTGGCCATTAGGACGTAATGAGATAATCGGTTTCGGTGTAGAGCTGAAAATTGGTTGATACTCGATACTACACTCATTGAGGCTGGACTTTTGGGATATCTCGGCCGCAAGAAAAGATTGATTATGCTGAGACAATGCCTAAGAGAAAGGTCGGTGATATTGAGATCCTTTAGACCCCGATCACTATTACTAGGACATGTTGAGCCAACTAAACTTCAAGAGGGTACTTACCTACAAACTCCATGCAAGCCTAAACCTAAGGACTTGTCTACTTTGTGTGTATATATAACAACTTGCTTACTTTGCATACTTGTACATGACATCATGACATTATACCATAGCATTTTCAAGGATCTCAAGGGCCTATGATGCAGGATCATGTTGAACCAGACGCCTATCCAGGGGCAAGAGGATTTATTTTTCTCTAATCAAACACCGCCAAAGACCAAAGCACGGTAACTTGAGTCAAGGACTATGACCCACTTGACATGGTGAGCTTGATTCTAGTTGAAGGACATTCACTGACACGAAGTTCTCCAGTCAAAATTGTTGATCAAAATTCAACTTCTAACATCTTCTTATGTTTACCCCGCAAGATCCTGGAAAACATGCATCCATATATCATGCATCATATCATGACAGGCTTCTCCCACACAGATCTCTCATCTACTTACTGTTTATTTCAGTAGAGATGACACTAGAGCAGACTATCAAGGACATTCAGACTCAAAACGCTCAACTTCAGGAAATGTTCTTGAACCTATCCAAGGGGCAAGAGGAAGTGAAAGCACTCCTCACTATGGGCTTGACCATGAAAAGTCCTAAGGACGACAGAGATGACCAACTGGAACGACTACAAACTGAAATGGAAATAATGAAAGTCCAGATGATGGGGCAACTGGTGGGCCAGATGACTCTTATCCAAAACTTAGCTCGGGGACAAGAGGAGCTAAGGACCCTAATCAACAAGCTTCATCAAGACGGATGCAACCAAATGGGGAAAACAACTAAAATTGGGGATCAAGTCATTAATCAGCCTCCGATAAAGAGTGGACCTTTCCAAATTGCTGCCACGTCATGGGCCCGACAACAACCTCGCCAACAACAACAGGAATCAGCACAAAGAAGTCGCACCTAAGAGATAATTCACCAGGATCGGCATGTCACTAGCTTAGGTACTACAACACATGTTGAAGGCGGATCTAATTACATTAAAATCTCCCCCCCCCGGAATCTTAATACTGCTGCTCCTAACTACCGTCCCAATGAGAGGTGTGCATACCATTCTGATGGTCATGGGCATGATACAAACAATTGTTGGCCTCTGAAGAATAGAATTCAAGACCTAATCGATGAAGGAGTGTTGGAATTTACACAAGACGATCAATTGGAGCTCTTCTATCACCCCTTAAGAGTATCCATGTGAAGTGACGATCTGGGCGAGGAAATTTTTTATTTATTCGAATTTTCAGTTGTAATTTCTTTGTTTGCTTAAACACTTATCTTTATGTCAGACTTTGGTTACTCTCACTAATGCATTAAATATGCTTGTCTTGAATCAATCCGTTCATTTTCATTATATCTAAACTATGCTTTTTACTCCCTTTATGATATTCAACTCTTGTTTCAAAATTTGCAAGCCTTTAGAGGGAGGATGACGAAAGCAATGCATTCATCTCATACAGTATGCTTTTGGACAGACCCTGCTGACGATGTACAGGCGTTTTTTTCAAATCCTAAACACTAGAGTTATAAGGAAGATAATCCGTAGTCAACCCCTTCGAGCCAAAGAAGTAGAAGTTTCCTTTTTACACAAATTGAAACCTTTAATCAAAACCTGGGGCAGGTTAGTCTCTCAGTTAATTCAAATGCGCGTTCAAATCGAAAACTCTCATCTCGTAATACAATGAATGACATCAAAAATATTCCTTTGGAATCAAAAGACAGTGATGGTTCCCTACCAAATAGGCAATCATTAGATCTCAAGAGAAAAGCCCACTAAGTCAAAACCTACAAAGGAGACTTAAGAAAAACTGGGGCATCTTGTTGACTGTAATCTCAAAAACAAGAACAGCCAGGCAAAATCAGGGATAATAAATCAAAAAGAGGTCACTACAAGTCCTCAACAACATGGAAAATATGGAAAAAATGACTGCCTTCTAACAAACTTAACTTGTCTGAGCCATCACCAACGCGTCATTCCAGACTCAATTGGAGTTCAAACGCACAATTAACTGAGTTTAGGACTAAAGAACATCACGAAGAGCGGGTGGGTACAAATACACTTTGATCCTTTATCCTTTGTTTCTTAAACCATGAACCAAGCCACGCTACAACCTCTCAAAAGTCCTAATTGAAGCATGGGTTAGTTCGAAAGCATACTATTACAAAAGGTATCCTGACTCCTGTAAGGCTTACTCTAAATCCTTATTTAAACTCACATACTTGCAAAACTCTTTTATCTTCTAAAACGCATTTTCAAAACTTCAAGACAAGAATAAATTTTGCATTATTGTGAATACCGCCGTTTGCATATGGCTAATTATTTGACAACAACGAAATTCACACGACGAATATTCAGCAAATGAAAACTCTCTCAATAAACAAATCACTTCAAATGGAAAGACGCTTCCAATGACAAATCTCTCATAACCAAGGGGCACGGCACGACCATTGTCCAACACATCTGGGGCAGTCAAGTCGAGATTCAAAGAATCTCTCAAAGAAATGCTGAATAACCAGGGGCAGGTCTCCATCACTTGGGGCAGTAAACGCAAATCCCGATAAAGGTTTACTTACAATCAAACATTTCCTGACAGTGCCATAAACACTTGCTATTAGGGGCATTGATAAATCTCCTTCTCAAAGGATGACTCCCAGCCAGAGTTTCAATTTCTGAAAACTTCTCACCAGTTGAGCCAACCTCAAGAATCCTCGAGGATTTTCCCCAGTGAAGAAGACACCTCTCCAACAGATTGGCAACAGGGTTTATTTCCCCAACAAACGGAAAGATTACCCAGCTTGAATTTGCTTCCCAAACTATCATAAATCAAGGGACCATAACTCCTCTTCCCCAGCAGACTGCTCTACAATCCCCGCAGGTACTTTCTCCAGCAGGAGCGAAAGCAAGGACATCCTACTACAGGATCACTAACGTATCTCCAACATGCGGCCTAATGGTATCAGGTGCTCTCACATCCCCGACGGAGCAAAAATTCCAGTCACCGCTCCAGAGATTCCCTAGTGAAAGTCGCCCAGCTTCTCAGGATTCCCCAGCAGGATTTCACAAAGTCCACAAGCAATGCACGACGTTTCCCTTCCCCAATAGAGTTTATTTCTCTAATAATGGAAACTCATCCATCCATGCTTCAACTTCAACAAAATATGAAGACTTACACTCCTCATTCCCAGCAGTACTCAAGGATTTATTTTCCCTGAGTCCAACAACATTGCAGTACAACAATTAATATGTTCATACATTGCATTCACACGTCATGGCATTGACAACACAAATGCATATAGCGCAACCTCATGCCATGCATTTCATACATCATGGCATCACATACAACTAACTCTTCATCTTTTCAGAAAAAATCAATCAACAGGAAATTATCATCAAAATTTCCGACAGGATAACTATTTGTGGACAAATCAATTACAGATCAATTCCCGAGAAAGGACTGGTTGACCATCTACATAACAAATATTTCCTTCAGACCTCTGCCGGTTCAGTGTAAATCTCTCAACGGTTTATCCTGATTCTTCCCTGCAGAATTATTCTCAAGCAGAGTCTCTCCCCAGTAGAAGTAGAAGAACCACGATTTTCTACAACAGTCAGAAATGCTATTTCCAATACTCTCCAGCAGCAGTCATGGATTTATTTTCCCAGACTCGAGTCTAAGATTAGCTCCTGAAACTAAATAGAGTAATCATTTGCGCGACCAAATGCAGCTTTACACGGGTTTGTCATGACGCAATCTCTTCACACGGGTTTATCTTGAAAAATCTTACACGGGTCCCTTCTCATACATTTCCAGATAAAGTTTCACACAAATTCATCATGAAGTAACCCTACGACCTAGGTTCCTTCTCATAGCCCTACTATCCAGGCTTTCATTTCGAAGTAACCCTACGACCCAGGTTCCTTCTCATAGCCCTACTACCCAGGCTTTCATTTTGAAGTAACCCTACTACCCAGGTTCCTTCTCATAGCCCTACTACCCAGGCTTTCATTTCAAAGTAACCCTACGACCCAGGTTCCTTCTTATAGCCCTACTACCCAGGCTTTCATTTCTAAGTAACCCTACGACCCATGTTCCTTCTCATAGCCCTATTACCCAGGCTTTCATTTCGAAGTAACCCTACTACCCAGGTTCCTTCTTATAGCCCTACTACCCAGGCTTTCATTTTGAAGTAACCCTACTACCCAGGTTCCTTCTCATAGCCCTACTACCCAGGCTTTCATTTCAAAGTAACCCTGCTACCTAGGTTCCTTCTCATAGCCCTATTATCCAAGCTTTCATTCGAAGTAACCCTACGACCCAGGTTCCTTCTCATAGCCCTACTACCCAGGCTTTCATTTCAAAGTAACCCTACGACCCAGGTTCCTTCTCATAGCCCTACTGTTGTACCCCAAAATTTTCCCTCCCATTTCATCAATATTTTCTCTTCACAAGACTCTTGGAGCTCAAGATCAAGTTAGGGTTTGCTCTGCTCAAGACCCCTCCTTGCACTGTTGACCCAAATTAGGGTTTGAGTTTGCACAAAGATGTTTTGACCTAAAATGCCCAAAGTGACTTTCATGCTTCATGTTGAACTCACAAGTTTATCCATATCAAGTTTCAAGCCTTGATTCCAATCTTTGCCCAGTCAATTGGGCAATTGACCTATAAATCAGCTGTATTGGGGAAAAAGTCAACTGTGGCCAATTGACAGTCAAACCTCATGAAATTTGACCCACATCAACATTATGAACTCATATGAACCATTTGGTCAAGTTTGGATCACAACTCCACAAGAAATTTGATCAGATCACCAAAAGGGCAAAATGGTCATTTTTAGGGTTTTGACTGCACAAAGGCAATTTTTGACTGTTTGACCTAACCAATGGCAAACCAAGCTCACATATGGACTCAAGGACTCAATTTCATTGTCTTGACCCATTCAACAAGTTCAAAAGATCTCAAATGCACAAGATTGAAAGATGAATTTTCCAGTCAACTGATCAAATTTGACTGTATACTGAAAAGTCAAACTTTGAATTTTTGGTCAAAATCAAGTGTCAAGATTCATTTTTCATCAAGACATGTCAAATTGTGAAACTTGTTCATCAAGAAATCCAAAATTGCAAATTAGGGTTTAAAATGAAGAAATTTCATAACTTAGAATTTTTCTAAGTTATGAAATTTCCTAATTTTTTCCTAACTTTGTCCCATTTTTTCATCAAGATGCAATTGGATTCAAGCAAAACTCAAAACATGAAAGTTGTAGTCCATTGCAAAATATACAACTTTTATTCACAAAGTTTCCTCAAAATAAGCTTGTAGCTCAAGTTATGATTTTTTGAATAAGGGTGCAAAACATTCTTAACTTAGAAAATTTTTGACCTATTTTAGGCAGGATTTTTGCCCAACTTCATGGCCACTTTCCACATGATTCCACTTGGAATTTCAACTTTCATTACAAAGATGGATTGTAGTACACACTCCAAGCTTTCCAAATTGTCCAAGAACTTCTCAAACACCCTTGTGGTTAGGGAGAATCGAATTGGCAAAGATGGGCAAAAGTCACTTTGTTCATAGCCAAATACATGTTCATAACATTGCCATTTTCAAGTCAGCATGGTCCAAGCTAGATTACAGGCCTCTAATCTCATTCACACTCAATAATTAAATGCATATCCTTTGTGTTAGAGTGTTATTTTGCTCATTTGGACAATACACACAAAATTAATCCATATTTAGAAAAAGCAATTTTGCCATTCTTGTAAAGAGGCACTTTATGTCAAATAACAAATAAAAGAGGTACAAGCCAGATCTTTTAGGCACAAGTTTATGGGCATATCCCACTGATCAAGAACCAAGTTTGTAGCATGCTTGAGGGGCCTGGATTGGCCTATAACCCAACTTGCATTTTGTTTGCTTAAAAAAGAAGAAACTTGCATATTGAACCACAACTCTCATGCCTGCAAAGACCAACTAAAACAAACTTTGTAAACACATTTCATACTCCCTAACTGACCTAAAGCACGACCAAAAATACCCTTGATCCCTCCTCATACAGAAAATCACCATTTTTCTGCAAGAAATAGGGCATTCTGCATTTTGACTTGGCCAGCATCATTCACTCGTGCGTTTTTGCCCAAACAAGTTCCAATACACTCCATACCATCCATTGAAGCTGTCCCAAGCCTTAGATACAAGTTGTAACATCCATATCCAAGTGTTCCATTTTCAATTTTCTCTTTTGCAGGTTGACTTCCATAGCTTGATATAGTTAGATTCAAAGCAAGCTAAGTGTTGGAGAAGGTTCCTGGGACCTCAAGCAAGCTGTACAAGTCCTCAAACACCATTGAAGTTGGCCATATTACTCTGTTCGAGTCAAGATGAAACAGGTAAAATGTGAACTTCTATCTCTCTATCCAAGCATATTTAGGCTTAAGTTTGTGAAGAAAGTATGCTCTACTCATAGCCCTGAAGCTATCCATATACTTATTTTTCATTTATATTGTGTGTGCTGAGAGAATTTTGGACCTGGATATTGGAAAAAAGCTAGGTCAGAAATTGGGGGAGAAGAAATTCTCTCTCGTTTCTGAGAGTTAGAACAACTTTTTTATATATTTGAAATCGTGACATGATTCTCTATAATGTTTGTGTTGTGAGTTTTTGTTAAAAGTCAAGGAATCAAGAGATGGCAGAAATGGAAGGAAGCGCGCGTTTTTTTGTTTGAATCTGGCTGAAGGTTGAAGACAGAGTTGACTTGGGCTGGGCCTGAGTCAACCTGCTTTTTGCACCATCTTTTTCCACTTACACCCCCTTGGCCCATTGTGTGTTATTTTGATCATTTTTGATTTTTTTTTTCTTTTTGATTCTGACTTATTATTTTTTGCTCAAATATAAAAAATATTAAAAATATTTTTCCACCCATTTTTGCATTTATTTGGAATTTATTTATTTTTATTTTAACTTATACATGTAAAATAATATATATACTTTTATTTAAAATACTAAAAAATAACACAAAAATATATTTTTTTAGTTATTATTTTTTTGTTTAAATTTTGAAAACATTTTCTAAAAAATATAGTTTTTTTGTAAATAATTAATATTTCATTTATATATATATTTAATATATAATATAAATACCTATACATATTTTATTAAATATTTAGGATAAAAATGTAAAAATAATACCTTTTTATTTTTATTAATATATGACATCAAAAATACTTTTTTTCACAATATACTTCTTTTTTTTTTATTTTTTGTATATAATTAACAAATATTGTATATAACATAATTAATAAATAAATACCATTTATTTAGAAAATTAGGGTTTAACCCTAAAACCATAAAAATAGCCAAAAATTGACTTTTTATTCTTGTTTATATTTCACATTAAAAATGCTTTCTCATACATAAAAAAACCATTTTTGTGCATAATACATTTTGCATTTTTATTTGTATTTATTCAATTATTGTACAATTAAATTATTTGTCTATTCAATATGGATGTAATAGTTTAGATTTAAATTTCTTGCTAAATATCCCCCATTCAAACATTTGTACCCCCATCCCCATAATTATGTTGTAATAATTTAGGACTTTAAATTTACGCATTTAAAAGCTTTCCAATTATGCCATGATAGACTTAGGGTTTGTATACAAATCAAAAATAACAAATAGCTTGACCTAATTCAAAAATAAAATGCATAAAAATGGACAACACCAATCACACTTGCACCCCTAGGGTTACTCCACTAGTTGCCTTCAAAAATGGGCCATGTTGCATGTTGAGTGTCCTTGGCCAAACAAAAACAAGTCAAATGATCATAGTCCCTCGATGACGCTTTCAAGTTGCCTAAACAAAAATGATCATAGTCCCTCAAGAAAATGCCAAAGATACTTGACACCATTGCATTCATGGTCTAAACGATGACCCGCGCCCGTCCCGTTAACATCCTAACACAAGATTATCCACCAAATACAATGGTGGAACAATACTGTTAAAAGGGTTAAAACATAGGAAAAATCTTTGAGTAAATTTAGGGGTAGACAACTCTTAGTTACTTGATCAAACTTGCAAAACACACTTGCCTACTTTCAAAACACACTCCACAACACAATTTCAAAACAACTTTCAAAACATTGAAAACTTTTCAAAAAGACAAACACCTTTGTAAAACATTCGAGTAAAGAATTATTACAAAGGTTGCCTAGACAAGGCATCTTTTTCAAAACATTTTTCAAACCCGCACACACAAAGCACCATTTCAAACATTTGAAAAGCAAAGGCAAGTGATCTAAGCAAGTAACTAAGAGCCCATGGATAACCATGGATAGAAAGGGTGCTAATACCTTCCCTTTCTATAATCTACTCCCCGAGCCCAAGAAAACATCTCAAAGGTTTTTCCTGTGCTTTTTAACCTTTCCTTAGGATAAATAAAAAGTCGGTGGCGACTCTTGCTAAACCGCACATTTGCGAACACAAACGCAAAACCTCAAGTCAGTTCTCCCACCGTATCACAGAACTGGCGACTCTGCTGGGGAGATATTTAAAAGTGGAGTAACCTTAGGGATTAGATCACCCTCTTGCATGACTAATTGTTTGCTTTGATTGCTTTACCTTTTGTTCTCTTGTTTGGGCTTGAAATCCTAACCCGGATTTAGGAAACATTTCATAGATAGCAATAAATTGTGGAAACTGTGCGGGGTATACCGACACGGTTGAAGCAATAGCTATATTAGTGCGACATATTTGTGAGTACCGGTAACCCTTGAGTTCAATCAAGGAGAGTACGGGGCCGCTGAGTGATGTCACCAAGCACTAATGACCTAGAACCTTACTTGACCATCTTGGCCTTTTATTAGGGGTAGTGAGATGACCGGCTTTGGTGCAGTCCGAAGTTGGTAGATACTCGATACTACACTCATTGAGGGTTGTTTTCTTGGAATATTTTGGTCGCTAGTTAAGTGGCTAAACCAAAACAATGAACATAGAAAACAATCCAATGATATTGAGCTCCTTAGAACCCGGTTACTATTTTTAGGACAGGTTTTAAGCCAACTTCAGTCAAGAGGGTACTTACCTATGAAACCTCATGCAAGCCTGAAACTAGGGTTTTGTGTGACTTGCTTGTAAATATGTTTGTGCATACATCATGAACATCATAAAGCATCATATGCATTCACTAACCATTTCAAGGGTTTGGATCTTCATCTTTGTTCTTGTTTTATAGGTCATGGAAATTCTTCGCAAGAAAACTATCCAAGTCAGCCTTGTGAGGATCCCTCCTCAACTCAAGGAGCTTACATCCAGAATTCCAGAAAGCTCTCCCTTCAGTGAAAGACATGGTAGACTGCTCAGCCTAGTCAACACCAGCATTGAAGAAGACATGGTAAAGGTGTTGTTCCAGTTCTTTGACCCCCTTCACCACTGTTTCACATTCCCCGACTATCAATTGGTGCCTACTTTGGAGGAATTTTCTCAACTCCTGAGAATTCCTATTCTTAATCAACTACCTTTCAACGGTACGGAAAAAGAACCAAAGCCTGAAGATGTTGCTCAAGCACTACACTTGCAACCATCTGACATCAAGGGGCATTGGGAAACTAGAAGTGGTGTCAAGGGCTTTTTGGCAAAGTTCTTGTTTGAGAAGGCACAAGAGTGTTGGAACTCCTTGGATCTGCAAGCCTTTGAAGAAATTGTGGCACTCCTTATTTATGGGTTGGTCTTGTTCCCAAATCCTGACCAACTTATAGATGTGAACACCGTCAAGATCTTCATATCCAGGAATCCCATACCTACATTGCTTGGGGACATCCTCCACTCATTTTACATACGAACAATGAGAAAGAGAGGTGTTCTCATGTGTTGTACTCCTCTCCTTGCAAGGTGGTTTATTTCGCACCTTCCACAATCTGTTTTGAAGAATGAACAAGGCTTAAGGTGGTCACAACGATTGATGACCCTCACACACTTTGATGTACATTGGTGTTCTCGGTCCATAGAAAATGTCATCATCGTCAATCATTGTGGTGAGTTCTCTAATGTTCCATTACTTGGCATTAGAGGAGGTATTACCTACAACCCTTGTCTAGCTTTAAGACAATTTGGATATGCACGGAGGGATGGCCCTCATGACATGCTGATTCCTGACCTAGTTTTTGACTTCGACAACAATGCGCAAGGACTTCACCAAAGATTTATCAGAGCTTGGAGGATGCCTAACAAGGTAGATACTAAGACACTGGGGCACAAGAATTCCATCCCTCTTGAGCCTTATCTCAAGTGGGTGCGAACCCGCTCTCAGAATCTTATGATGCCTTATCCTCACATACTCCCGCTGATTAAAGAGCCTGTTAAGGAAGGATAGGTTCCATACACCATCCTACATCCTGACATGCCAACATCATGGGAGGAGATGCAAAAGAGTTGGATCCAACTCAAGGAAGAAAGGGATACTTTTGAAGCCAGCTTCTACGCCAGTGAGAAGAAGGTTTTAGAGCTCACCCGCCGACTCCACGAGGAAGAGACCCTCAACACCTACATTGCACCAAAGAGGATGCGCAACGTATTTTTACCTTAAGAAGTTTTTGTAATATTTGGCCCATGGGGCATTTATGTACTGACAAAATCTCTTCTTATTAATATGACGTGTGTTCTTTTTGTTTGCAACAACTTTGAATTTCTAAATCCTTGAATGCATTGCATGAATAAACATATCATTCATCATATGCACAAATAGGTATTCAAGCCAGGTTTCCTTATCTTTCTGCTGTTTATTTCAGCAAGATGGATGTGGAACAAAGAGTGAAGGACTTGCAGGCTCAAAACTCGCAGTTTCAACAGCTTCTCTTGACCTTAGCAAAGGGTCAGGAGGATATTAAAGCACTGTTGGGGAACAAAGAGCAAGAAAAAGTGAAAAAGAAGAAGAAAAGAGTTGGGGTAGCTACACTGGGAAGAAGATTTAAGAATGAAGCTAGGAGAGTTCTTGAATTCCCCTCCACATCTGATGAGGGGACCGGTAATGGAAAAGGGGCTGCATTACCTTCTGAGTCCAAGGCTGAAGAGGAAGAGGTTGAGGAAGATGAAGATTATTCAGAGCAATAATACCCGCCAGCGGACGACAAATACAAAAACCTGGAGGATAGACTGGCAGCTATGGAGCTGCAGAGGGTTCCTGGGTTAGATTTTGAAGAATTGGGATTAATTGCTGGGATTGTGATCCCTCCAAAGTTTAAGGTGCCGATTTTCGCAAAATATGACGGGCTGTCTTTCCCGAAGATGCACTTAAGGTCATATGTCAGGAGAATTCAACCTCATACATTCGACAGAAATCTTTGGGTACACTTCTTCCAGGACAGCTTGTCTGGTACGCAGCTAGACTGGTTTTATCAGCTTGAGAGGTCAGAAGTGCATAACTGGGAAGACTTGGCAGCTGCCTTTTATCGCCAGTATTAATATAACACCGACTTGGCGCCAACCCGTACTCAGCTACAGGGTATAGGGATGGCCTCGAATGAGGGATTCAAAGAATACGCCCAGAAATGGCGTGACTTGACCGGAAGAGTGCAACCACCTCTTTCAGATAGAGAACTAGTTGATATGTTCTTGGGGACCCTATCTGGCCCGTTCTTCAACCATTTGATTGGGAGCTCTTCCGCAGGGTTTACTGATTTAATTCTGACTGGCGAGCGGGTGGAAGCTGGTATTAAGAACGGGAAGATTCAAAGGGATTCCTCTGCATCTACAACTGTTAAAAAGCCATTTCCAGCCAAGAAAGAGGCAGCTGTTATATACTCTCAGAAAAGATTGGGAAGAACGGAGCGCCGGCCGACTGTAGGAGCTGTGATGATTCAAAATTCGTCAAATTATCAGCCTCGTAACAATCAATCTAGACCTAATCAGCAACGGGAAGAACAGCCACGACGGCAGTTCACCCGCATCAACATGACGCCTGCACAAGTTCTTCCCCGTTTGTTGAAGCTAAATCTCACCACTATCAAAGAAGCACCAAAGAATGTGCTTACCACTTCCCCACATTACAATCCTAATGCTAAATGTGCCTATCATTCTGACAGTGTCGGATATGACACCAACGATTGTTGGGCGCTTAAGCATAAAATTCAAGACTTGATAGATGCAAAAGAGGTTGAGTTTGATGCTCCAGAGAAGCCGAACGTAATATCTGCTCCAATGCCGAAGCATGGTCGCAATGTCCATGCTATTGAGGAAGATTTGTATGTTGCTATTGTTGATGATCTGGTAACTCCACTGCTAACAATCAAGTTGAATCTGTTAAAGGCTGGGATTTTCCCAGGATGTAAAGAAGACTGCTACTGTTGTTCCTCCCTACCAATCGACTGTCCATTGCTGAAGATAGGCATCCAAGGCCTGATGGACAGCCAACAAATTCTTTTCGAAAAGATTCCTGCTACTCTAACCCCTATCAAAGATGTTTCAATAATCACCATTTCCACCAATCTTTCCAAGGTCCCTAAAAAGCCTGTTAAGATTACATCCGTTACGAAGATTGCACCTATGAAAATAACCATGCCTGGGCCGGTCCCCTACAAATTTGACAAATCGATACCGTGGAATTATGGTGGAGAAATCTACTACCACGGTGTTAAACAAATTGAGATAACTGAAGAGAGCTCTGACGAAGAAACTACCGACATTGGCAACATTGCTGGTACAAGCAAGATTACCCGAAGTGGGAGAATTTTCTCTCCAGAGATTTCCCCTCCAAAGGCAATCTTTGGACCCTCAGCTGCTGCCAAGGTTACCCCTGCACCGATAAAACTTCCTACAAGAATTCCGTTGATTGAAGAAGCTGTTACTCCTGTGGTTGTCCCTCCTGCTTCTGCTGATAAGGGAAAAGGGATCCAAGATGAGCTCGTCAGGACGAGGGCTCAGCCATTGGTCATCCCCGAAACCTCTAAGAAATAAGTGGAGGAGATTCTGAAAATAATTAAGAAGAGTGATTTTGATGTGGTAGAACAATTGGCGCAAACCCCCTCGAAAATTTCAATGTTGGCCCTGTTACTTTGTTCGGAGGCTCATGCCAAAGCACTGATAAAGTTTTTGAAGACAGCCCATGTTCCACAAGAAACCTCAACCGATCAATTTCAAAACCGTGTGGCCAGCCTGACTGCCGACAACGGTCTGGGTTTCTCTGATGCCGACCTGACTCCTAAGGGCAGAAACCACAATGATGCCTTGCACGTTTCAGTTGAGTGTCGAGGGACCACCCTCGCCCATGTCCTGGTCGACACCGGTTCTTCGCTAAATGTGCTGCCTAAGAAAGCTCTGGACCGGCTGGATTGTGAGGGCTTGGAGCTGAAGCCAAGTAATATTATCGTCAGAGCTTTTGATGGGTCAAAGAGAATGGTCCATGGGGAAGTTGATATTCCAATCAAGGTGGACACCGAGGTGTTCAAATCTACTTTCTACGTGATGGACATTTGTCCATCATACTCTTGCTTGTTAGGAAGGCCGTGGATACATAATGCTGGGGCATTCACCTCCTCCTTACATCAGATGCTTAAATACCCTGTCAAGGGAAATATCATAACTGTACACAGTGAGGAGGAATATATGATCAGTCACCTAAACTCCTTTCGGTATGTAGAGGTGGAGGGCAAGTTCATTGAAACACCATTTCAGCACTTCGAAGAGGTTTCTCCCGAGGTCGCGGTAGCGAAGACAGTAGTTGAGGTACCCAAGCAGGTGGCCAGGATGGCATCTCTGAAAGACGCAAGGGCTTCAATGAAGGAAGGAAAGAACTCAACATGGGGACAATTACCTGACTTCTCCCACAAGACAGACAAATTTGGTTTGGGGTTCACCGCTGCGGGACAAAAGGCCATGCGCCGTTCCAAGATTGAAAAGACACCCGTCAAGATTTCTCCTCATGAAATCAATGCTTTGGAAGACGAAGACGAAGAGGGTAACATTGAAGATTGGATTTTCCCAACCATTGAAGGGGGTTTGAGCAATTGGGAGGCGAAGGACTTCGTCCCCATTACCTTTATTCATCAGTAATCTTTATCCTTGAACAATTTCCAATTTTTATGGTCTGTAATAACTGATACAATTCACACTACTTTTTCACCTCATGCCTTGCCCGGGGCATGTAGGTCCATTTGTAAGGGTTTTGATTTTCCTTTATAATCATATGCCATGTTTAACGAATCATTGGACGTTTTTCACTTATAAACTGTGTTCATTGTTTTTCCTTTTGCATTTTTGTTTGTTTAAGGATGGCTATCCCTTACACACACCCACACTCACAAATACAGGTACCCATCCACTCTGGATTCTATGGGTGACTATTATGCTATGTCCTTCAATAACTCTGAAGATTTGGTCAATCAGGCTGAATACGAAGATGACGAAGATTGTGAGGTACCAGAAGAACTAGCCAGACTTCTACAACAAGAAGAGAGGGCCATCTTGCCTCATGAAGAGTTGTTGGAAACTGTCAACTTAGGAACAAAGGAAGACAGGAAGGAAGTACAAGTGGGTGCCAACTTGGAACCAAGTGTCAAGGGACGCTTAATACAGCTGTTGAATAAAAACGTTGAAATCTTCGCCTGGTCCTACGAAGACATGCCAGGGTTAGACACGGATATCGTGGTTCATCGTCTCCCCACACGAGAAGATTCTCCACTGATCAAGCAAAAGGTCCGCCGAATGAGGCCTGACATGTCAGAAAAGATTAAGGCTAAAGTAATGAAGCAGTTCAATGCAGGCTTTCTGGCTGTTACATCCTATCCACAATGGGTTGCTAACATCGTGCCAGTACCTAAAAAAGATGGCAAGGTCAGAATGTGTGTAGACTATCGGGATTTAAACAGGGCTAGCCCCAAAGATGATTTTCCGCTGCCGCATATTGACATCTTGGTTGACAACACAGCTCAGCACAAGGTTTTTTCCTTCATGGATGGATTCTCGGGCTACAACCAGATCAAAATGGCCCCCGAGGACATGGAGAAAACTACCTTTGTTACACAATGGGGTACCTTTTGCTACAAGGTGATGTCGTTCGGACTGAAGAACGCAGGGGCAACTTATCAACGCGCCATGGTAGCTCTATTTCATGATATGATACATCATGAGATTGAAGTTTACATAGACGATATGATAGCTCGATCACAAACAGAGGAGGAGCACCTTGAACATTTACAGAAGCTGTTTGCCAGGTTGAAAGAGTACAAACTCAGGCTGAATCCAAGTAAGTGCACCTTTGGGGTTAGGTCTGGTAAACTTCTAGGATTTATTGTCAACAACAAGGGTATTGAGGTCGATCCAGCAAAAGTAAAAGCTATTCAAGAAATGCCTGCTCCCCGTACTGAAAAGGAGGTTAGAGGATTCTTGGGGCGCTTGAATTATATCGCCAGATTCATCTCTCATCTGACGTCTACCTGTGAGCCAATTTTCAAACTATTGAAGAAAGATCAGGTAGTTGAATGGAACGACGACTGCCAAGTTGCTTTTGATAAAATCAAGGAGTACTTATTGGAACCTCCTATTCTGATGCCACCCGTTGAAGGAAGACCGTTGATCATGTATCTGACCGTGTTGGATAACTCAATGGGGTGCGTACTGGGCCAGCATGACGAGTCTGGTCGAAAAGAGCATGCCATTTATTACCTTAGCAAAAAGTTTACCGACGGTGAGACTCGCTACTCACTGCTCGAGAAAACTTGCTACGCTTTGGTATGGGCTGCTCGCCGACTAAGGCAGTATATGTTGACCCATACCACCTTGTTGATTTCCAAAATGGATCCTATCAAGTACATCTTCGAAAAGTCGGCTTTATCTGGAAGAATCGCTAGATGGCAAATGATCCTGACTGAGTATGACATCCAGTACACTACCCAAAAAGCTATAAAAGGGAGTGTGCTAGCTGACCATCTAGCTCATCAAGCTGTCGAAGATTACCGACCCATGAGATTCGACTTCCCAGACGAGGACATCATGACTTTAGACAACATCGAAGGTAACGGACCGTATGACGGACCTGAAAAAGGATCCCGATGGACCCTGTACTTTGATGGTGCTTCAAATGCACTTGGAAACGGTATTGGTGCGGTACTCATTTCTCCAGAAGGTTGCCACACGCCTTTCACGGACCGACTTTGCTTCAGCTGTACCAACTACAAGGCTGAATATGAAGCTTGCATTTTTGGTCTCAAAGCTGCTATAGACTTGGGGATCAAATCTTTGATCGTATTTGGGGACTCGGCTTTGGTTATCAGTCAAATCAAAGGAGAGTGGGACACCAAACATCCTAATCTTATCCCATACAAAGAACATGTTCTGACATTGCTGCCTCATTTCGAGCAGATCACCTTCGAGCATTTCCCGCAAGAAGAGAATCAGCTAGCAGATGCTCTGGCTACAATGTCTTCCATGTTTAAACTCAACTGGGATAACGAGGCTCCCCAAATCACCATCGAGCGAATGGATGAACATGCACATTGTCATGAGATTAATACCGAAGAAGTAGTGGAACAACCCTGGTTTCACGAAATCAAAAGGTATCTCCAGACTAGAGAATATCCCGAAGGAGCTTCCGTAAATGACAAGAAGTTCCTAAGGAGATTTGCTGCCAAGTTCTTCCTAAGCAACGACATCCTCTATAAACGCAGCCATGATTGTGTTTTACTCCGATGTGTAGACAAAGCTGAAGCAGAGTTGATCATGACCGATATACACAGTGGCACCTTCGGCACCCACTTGAGCGGACATACGATGGCTAAGAAGATTCTAAGGGCAGGCTATTACTGGTCTACCATGGAAGCTGATTGCCATCAACATTCCCGTACTTGCCACAAATGTCAGGTCTACACCGACAAGATTCATATTCCTCCTGTTCCTCTCAACATTCTGACAGCTCCTTGGCCATTCACAATGTGGGGCATTGACATGATTGGAGATATCAAACCCACGGCTTCCAATGGACATCGCTTCATCCTGGTGGCCATTGATTATTTTACCAAATGGGTCGAAGCAGTTTCCTTCGCCTCTGTTACAAAAAATATGGTTGCCCGCTGTGATCGGTGGATCTGGAACTGACTGTTTAACGCTGGTTCGCGAAATTTCGCGGAAGCAAGAGTCGCCACCGTCTTTTATTTTCTCCAACATGGACAGGACAAAAGCACAGCAAAATTCCTTATGAGATAGTTTCTCGGTTCGGGAGGTAGATTTATAGAAAGGGAAGGTGTTAGCACCCTTTCTATCCATGGTTATCCATGGGCTCTTAGATACTTGCTCATTGTGTTTTCAAAAGTGTTTGCTTTTCAATTGTGAGTGAGTTTGAAAAAGTTTCATTTTAAAGATTTCAGATCGACTCTTGTATCAGTCCTCAAGAGTGTTTGAAAAATTGTTTTGAAAGCTTTTGAAAGTGTCGGTGTGAAAAGAGTTTTGATTTGTTTTTGAATAGAGCAAGTATCTACGAGTCATCTACCTACCCTAAGGAATTAGGCTGTGTAAATGTCCTTAAGGTAGTGCCATCCCACCATTGAGAGGTAGGTAGCACCACCGTTGGAGGTGTTTGGGTCAATTCGTTTGTTAGGGACAGTGTGGTCACCAGAGCAACAGTAGGACACCTTAGAAGCTACCCTTATGCCATTGATCCTTTTTAATTCCGAGGCAACCATTTCGAGGCAACTGGATCATGTCATGGACATAAGGACTTACTAAAACGTCCTATACTCGACGACCACGTTTCGAGGGTAAGGCAACAGTGAGGCGTACCCTAAGAGTGGTGTGTGAATTTGTGTGTTATTTTCAGTTATGTTTTATCTGGTACATGTATCATGGTGATCTACGCTTGTTTTTAATTTAGGCCATACATTCTTTCATGCAATTAGAATTTAAAAGTGCGGAAATTTAAATACGGAAAGATAAATCCTACGCTATTATAAGGCGCAGGTCTATACATCGCCAAATTACAAAGACCCGTTTTTGATAAAGATGCGGAAAGATAAACCTAATTACTATTACATCTGAGAAACAGTTACATAATGATCGAAAGAAATAATGCGTGAAAAGAATTAAAATTAGGACGTCCGAGGGTTTTGACCCTTTGCATGAAATTAAATTAAATTAAAGTCCAATTAATTATTTAATTAAAGAAAATAAAGTGTTTTAGTATTTTTTTGTATTTATGAAAAATAAAGAACAAGAATTAAAAGGAAACCCTAAATCTAGATTATTTTAATTATTAATGAAAATATTAAAGTTAACCTAATTTACTAGTTAATTAATTTATTTACATGTTTATTTACAAAATTAATGATAATTAATAATAATGATAAATAATGATGATTAATAATTTATTTAAGAAAAAGATGAAAATGTCAAAAAAAACCTAATTCTAGATACTTTTTACTTATTAAGAAAAAGATTAAAGTTTAAAAACCTAAATTAAACTAAGTTAATTGTTAGAGTTTATTTACAAAAAATAGGTTAGTGATGAAATTAATAATAATTAAATATATTTGTATTTTTGATTTTTCTGTTTTTATTATAGAAAATTATTTTATGGTGAAAAAAACAATTAAAACAATTAAAAAAGAATTAGAAAAGAAAAGAAAATAAAATTAAAAAGGATGCAAACCAAGGGGGGTTTCAGGCCTAAAGGGAGGTGAATTGGAGCATTTTTGGCCCATTGAACAAGAAGCCTGTTTGACTTTCCAGCATCACGTGCGTGTTCATTGACTCCTGAGTACCGTGGTCTGCATTCTTTGGCCATTGGATTGGGTTTCATGGCCATTTGTGTTCTGGCTGTTGGCCATTTGTGTTATGGCCGCAACGTTCCTTAATCTTCTCAGGATGTCTGTCTCGCCATGTATTGGTGTCATGCATAAGTTGTTCTTTTGGCCATTTGGCTTTTGGCTTTTGGCCATTTGTGTTTTGGCCTCAACGTTCCTTAATGAACCTGCATGGGATCCTGTCTAAATCTGCAGTGTTGAATCTCATGAACACATTAAATAAAATCATAAAATGCAAATAAAGCCAATATATGAAGAAATTTAATGTTTAGGCACAATATGGCATGTATGAATGATTATACCCTTTTGATCATGGAGATCAAATCAATCTTACCCTTACTAGAAAATTAGTGACATGAATGCTTTTATGCCTTTTGGATCATGGAGATCAAGCCAGCCTTACCCTTACTGAAGAAGTAGTGAGGTGTTGGTTTGTAACTCTGATGGCTTGTTTATAGTGAGAGAAGGATTTGTAATAAGGATTTCAAGGTTTTAGGGTTCTTGAAAGAATTTGATATTCTAACAGTGTTGTGGCAAGGTTTTTTTCTCTCTTTTTCTCCTCTTGTTTGTGTGAAAAGAAGGTGATTATATAATGGAAATTAGGGTAAAGAAAATAGGCTTTGAATGTGCAATTGGGCCTCCAATGTTCACTTGAGTTCGTCATTTTCCAGGCTAAATCGCAGGGACTTAAGTGCAATTTTTGAAGTTGAAATGTGAAAACAAAATGTAGCCGACATCGATAACTAACTCCTGTCCGAAAATCGGCTCAATCGGATAAACAGTGAATTAGTTATGAATTTTTGAAGTTTCAGCTCAGACAAACTTATTTTGGGCTCCAGTGTCGACTCTGACACGTTCTTCAATAAAAAACTGGTATTGATCGGAGCATAATCCGGTCTCGACTTTTGAAGCAAAGTTGTAGATCTAAGAATCAGTGACTTTGTGTAAAAATATGAGCCCAATCCGATAAAAATTGACCGAGTTATGAATTTTCGAAGTTTCGGCCCAGATGAAATAATATTCAGCATTCAGGATTTTCAGCGTGTCATGCACTCTGAGAAAAACACGAAGGCCTTTTGAATACCGTTTGAACTCAATACCTTCTGTGAAAATGTAGCCAACTCAATTTGTGAAATTTTGGCACCAGAACCAGCTCGATACGATGAAAATCGACCAAGTTATGATTTTCTGAACATGACGCAAATAAACTTCTGTCACAAATTTTCTGTATGAAAATACTTGATAAATCCACATTTTTGAAGACCTTCTGATCGAAATTGGCTTCCAGCCATGAGAGATGAAAACATAGATAATGTCAAGACGGAATTTTGGCCACCGGAACGGGTTCAAAACGAGCCACGATCTTCAAGTTATGAATTTTTTAGCGCGTAAAAACTGCACTTTCAGCACACTTTTTCACCATATTTCTTCGAGAAAACTCACACATTCGGATACCTTCTTTAAAGAATTGACTCTTGAGCCGAACCTGAATTTGAGAATATGTTATCAGAGATATCTTGGCGAAAGAATACCTGAATATGACGCGCCGGGTTGGACTTGTGAATTTTTCTTGAAATATTTTGAGAAATATGGGAGGGCAAATTTTGGGGTACAACAGTTGCCCCTGTTCAATCTTCTTAGACCTGAGGATGTAGATTGGCTTGCGTGCCTTTCGTGATCCGAAGGTGGAAGATGATTGAACACTAGAGTGCCCAGAAATTTGCGCTCACATAGTAAAGTATCAGCAGCGTGATGGCGGGAATGGGCTTACATATGCCATTTGGAGAGGATGATGGGTAGGAGGGTGGGCTTATAGATGCCATCTGGAGGTATGACAGAACTTTGTCGGGAATGGACTTATAGACGCCATTTGGAGACTGTAGGTATGTGGATGGGCTTACAGATGCCATCTAGGTGTCGATCGCGTAAGAGATTCCTTAGCGAGAACTTGCGTACCTGAGAAAGAAAGATAATTACCTGGCCTGTTACAGGAGTTGATCTTCAAATTCTTTATGTAGATGTGCCCTGGCTGGATACAGGTATCGAATCTTAACACTCTTCAGACGTGCCCTGGCAAGATACAGGAATCGAGTCCGGAGAATATATTCGTCAACAGATACACCCTGGCGAGATACAAGAATCGGATCTTCAGACTCTTCAGACGTGCCCTGGCAAGATACAGGAATCGAGCCTGGTAATGTTAGTCGTCAACAGATACACCCTGGAAAGATACAGGAATCGGATCTTCGAACTCTTCAGACGTGCCCTGGCGAGATACAGGAATCGAGTCTGGAATTCAGAAAGGTTGGTGAGTTGTCTCTACTAACAGGTTATTTCCATGGACGGGTGGTCTTTAACGACGAGTGTCTATAACGACGAGTGTCTATAACGACGAGTGTCTATAACAACGAGTGTCTATAACGACGATTGTCTATGACGACGAGTTTCTATAACGATGAGTGTCTATGACGACGAGTGTCTATAACGACGAGTGTCTATCACGACGAGTGTCTATGACGACGAGTGTCTATGACGACGAGTGTCTATAACGACGAGCGTCTATGACGACGAGTGTCTATAACGACGAGTGTCTATAACGACGAGTGTCTATAACGATGAGTGTCTATAACGACGAGTTGTATCAGAGAAATCTTTAGGCATTGATTTAACTGGGTTTGTATTCTTTGACTGGGTTGGTCTCTTTTGACTGTATTCATCTACATAGATGATATGTATCCTTCCTGAAAGGTAAAGGTCAGTCATATGCAATGCATGATATGGATCAAGCAATAATATTTTTCAACACATGAGATTGTATGATATGATGCGTATATGCATGTATCATGATGTATAACAATGTGATGTTTATGAATGTATCTTCGTCTGGGAAAATAGATCCTTGACGGATGCCGGGAAGTCAAATCCTGGGCTGATGTTGAAGAGTGAGATTCTTCGTTTCCGTTGGGGATGATTGCAAGAATACCGGTCGGAGAAGATAACTCTGTTGGGGAATAAACTTGGCGAATAGATTACTCTGCGGGGAGTGATCTCTGTGGGGAGAGAGGTACTTTGCTGAGATGTTGATGATAACTCCGCTGGGGATAGGAAGACTCCGTCGGGGACGATCTTTCCTGTGGCAGTTGGCTGAGGATAACCCAGTTATATCCTGGTGGGGAAATAACCTTTGAATAAAGCCGGGGAGACGCGTTCGCTCTGTAGGGGATAAGCTTATAGAATCTACTGGGGATAAGCTTCCTGCTGGGGAGATGGATTCCACTTTCCTGGGGAAACTTTTGGACTGGACTCTCCTGGGGAAATTTTTGAGATGTACTAGGGAAGTAGCTCCACTGAAGTGTTTGGTAAACCGCCGGGGAACAATCTTAGATCAAGGCTGTCGGGGATGCTTGTTAGGAATGTCTGTATACTGCGTTGAGGAATGTTGAGATCTGCTGGGGATACCCAATTTCCTTAAGGCTGACAGTATATAACTCTGCTCGGGGAGAGTATTGCTGACTTGCTGGAGATATTGTGCCTTCTCTACTCGGGGGGAGTATGGTTGAACCTTGGCTCACTCTCTGGGGAATTTAAAGCATCTTGGTTACATTCTTCAGCCGAATTTTCCTTGGTACCTTGGTGGACAGAGCGACCAGATCGCTTAGACAATTCTTATTGCCCTTGTTTCTATGGGAGAAGATACCTGTGGAGGTGCTTGATGACTGCCGATTGACAAATCTTCTTCTGGTAGGCGAGTGACGAGATGACGGGACATAGTCGTACGCTTTGATACCTAATTTTTACCTGGACCACCCTTTCGGGTTTTCGGTCCATCGGGATACCCATTTTTGCCCAAGCCGCCTTTTCAGGTTTTCGACTTGCCGGGTGTACAGATTTTTTCATTTCATCCCATATTTTGCCTGAACCCTTTTGGTTCGCCGGGAAGCCCTTATTTTTGCCTAGGTGTGTCAACCTAGCGGGTCTTTGATTATGCGTAGTATTTTTTCGACTATGTCCACACTCTCGGAGGGTAGGGAGGTGCCCCTGTTGATAGCGTTGCCATGCTACCAGAAGATGTCTGATCATGCAAGATTCGTCGTCGGAATTCCTATCCAATGCCCCAAGTGTCTCAGATGGAGAGTTGCCCCTAGCTGCTTGGCATCGTTGAGAGATTCTCTGGATCTTGACTTAACTGCCCCAGATGGTAGACCATGATCATGCCGTGCCCCTTGATTGGAGATACTCTTGTTCATTAGACTTTCGTCATGCGAATTTCTCTGCTGTTCAAATAACTAGTCATATGCAAGCAATGTTATATTAGAAATGCAAAGCTTATGTCTGTCTTGAAGTTTTTTGAAAATGCATTTTTTAGTAAAAACAAGTGAATTTTGTAAACTGCGATGTCAACTTGTTATTTTACCGCAAGCCTTAAGGAGTCAGGATACCTTTTGTAACAGTATGCTTTCGAACTAACCCATGCTTCAGCTAGGACTTTTTAAGGGTTATAACGTGGCCTGGTTCACGGTTTAAGAAACAAAGGATAAAGGCTCAAATTATTTGTACCCACCCGTTCTTCGTGATGTTCTTCAAACCTAAGCGCAGTTGATCGTGCGTTAGACCTTGTTTGAGTCTTTGTCCTGATATTCCCGTGATGGTTCAGATATTGACAATTTATTTGGAATAGGCAGTCATTTCCTTTTTTTTGTTGAGGGTTTGTGTGCCCTTTTTCTTTTTGATTTCGTTATCCCTAAATTTTGCCTGAACTGTTTCTTTTGTGATTACAGTCAGCGGGATGCCCCAGTTTTGTAAGTCTCCTTCATAGGTTTTGACTTATTGGGTTTTTATTTTTGAGATATAATGACTGCCTATCCTTATGATTATTCGAAATCATCATTGTCTTCTTTTTTTTTTGTAAGGACCTCTTTGGTGCCATTTGTCATGCACTTGGATCAACTGAGAGAACTACCCTGCCCCAGGTTATGATAACGGGTTTTAATTTTCGAAAAGAAAAACTCCTACTTCTTTGGCTCAGAGGGGTTGACGAGGGATTATCTTCCTTATAACTCCAGTGTTTAGGGATTGAAACAATGCCTGTACCTCATCAGCGGGGTCTGTTCAAAAGCATACTGTAAGGATCGTGGTATCATTTTCGTCATCCTCCCTCAAGAGGCTTAGAATTATTAATTGAGAGTTGACATCAAAAAATGAAAGCAGTTTGAGTATAGCGAATGCGAATATATTGCTTCAAAACAGACATATGCGATGCATTAATGAAATAACAACGTTTAACATGAATAAATGTTTGAACAATCAAAAGAAAATTACAACTTGAAATTTCTAATAAACAAAAGTCTTCTCATCTCAGGGCTTGTTACTTCAAACGGTGAACCCTGTAAGGATGGTAGAAGCACTCAGCCTGACCCACTTGGGTGAAATCCACTACTCCTTCATTAATCAGATCCTGGACTTTGTTCTTCAGAGCCCAGCAGTCGGCAGTGTCATGTCGAGGACTATCAGAGTGGTATGCACACCTTTTGTTGTGATGATAGTTAGGAGAAGATGTGTTAGGGTTCCGGGGAGGAGCCCTTAGTGTAATCAGATTCAACCTCAGCAGGTGTTGTAGAGCTTGAAACAACGGCATGTTAAGCTGGGTGAATTGCCTCTTGGACCTGCTCTGATCAACCTGTTGCTCTGGGAGAGGTTGATGCTGGGCTTGTGAAGTGGTAGCAATTTGGAGAGTTCTATTCTTCACCACACTAGACCCTTGTCCTCTTAGAAGCTGATCAATGACCTGGTCCCTGACTTGGACTGTTTGCTTCATGTTGTATCTCTCTTGGTGAAGCTGGTTGACCATGGTTCTCAACTCTTCTTGCTCCCGAGCTAAGCCTTGGATGAGAGCCATTTGCCCCAGCATCTGGGTTCTCATTGTATCTACCTCAGCTTGCAAACGTTTCAACCGTTCGTCCTTGTCATCTTCGGGACTTTTCTTGGCCAGATTCCCCATGAGGAGTGTCCTCAACTCTTCCTGTCCCTTGGATAGGCTTAGGAAGATTTCCCTGAACTGAGTCTCTTGAGCATGAAGACCCTGGTTATCTTGTTGGGAAGCCATTGCTGAAATAAACAGCGAAGAAGGTAAGTGACCTGTCAAAAGGGTACCTGTAATGCAATGATATGTATGATATGTGTGCAATGTTTTCAAGGATCTCGCGGGGTAAACAAGAAAGTTATTAGAACTTGAATCTGGGTAGCTTGATTGAAGGGAATTCATGTGGCTGAGCGTCCTTCTTCAAGAGTCAAGGCTCACCATATCGAGTGGGTCATAGCCCTTGACAACCTTGGCTAGAGGAACCTTCTTCAAGAGGCAAAGCTCACCATATCAAGTGGGTCATAGCCCCTGACTCAAGTTATCATGTTTTGGCTGGAGGAAAATAAATCCCCTTTGCCCCTTGCTGGACAGTTTGATTCATCATGACCTGCATCACAAACCCTTGGGATCCTTGAAATGGATTAGTCCTTATGCAGGATGTATGCAATGGTATGATGGTATGATGTTATGCTATGCGTGGAGTAATGTAGGTAAACCCTGTTATGAGTCCCAATTAAGGACTGTAAACAAAACCTGCAAGAAACTCAAGTGTCAGATAACAAGCATGCAAATAGTCAAGTTGGAAGGCACACAAGTCACACAAGACAACCCTTAGAGTTTAGGCCAGTGTGGGGTCTAGGTATTACCCTCTTTCAGTTTGTTGGTTAAGACCTGTCCTATCAGAAGTAGTCGGGTTCTAGAGGATCCCAATATCACTGACTACCCTCAATCGGTCATAACTCCGGCATCGCAATCTTTTCTTGCAGCCAGAACCATCACGAGAGTTTAGCCTCAATGGGCTTAGCATACTGCTACTGTTCTATTGGTCAAGTTGGGTCATTTAAGGTTCTAAGGTCGGTTGGTGCTTAATGACTCCTCAGAAGACCCATATTCTCCTTGTTGCGACACAAGGGATATCGGTACAGACCAAGGTGCCACACCAACGTAGCCACTGCTTCACCCATGTCGGTCTACGCCGGACAGGTCCTTCACAACTTATGCTACCTAACAGGGTATCCCCAGATCTGGGTTAGGATCTATGTAACTCCGATGCAGCCCACAATAATAAAGCAAACAAACACAGCAATTGAAAACACAAGTCTGAGCTATCCTAAGGTACACCTCACTTTATAAAGTTTCCCCAGCAGAGTCGCCAGTTCTGTGATCGGTGGATCTGGAGCTGACTGTTTAACGCTGGTTCGCGAAATGTCACGGAAGCAAGAGTCGCCACCGTATTTTATTTTCTCCAACATGGACAGGACAAAAGCACAGCAAAATTCCTTATGAGATAGTTTCTCAGTTCGGGAGGTAGATTTATAGAAAGGGAAGGTGTTAGCACCCTTTCTATCCATGGTTATCCATGGCCTCTTAGATACTTGCTCATTGTGTTTTCAAAAGTGTTTGCTTTTCAATTGTGAGTGAGTTTGAAAAAGTTTCGTTTTAAAGATTTCAGATCGACTCTTGTATCAGTCCTCAAGAGTGTTTGAAAAATTGTTTTGAAAGCTTTTGAAAGTGTCGGTGTGAAAAGAGTTTTGATTTGTTTTTTAATAGAGCAAGTATCTACGAGTCATCTACCTACCCTAAGGAATTAGGCTGTGTAAATGTCCTTAAGGTAGTGCCATCCCACCATTGAGAGGTAGGTAGCACCACCGTTGGAGGTGTTCGGGTCAATTCATTTGTTAGGGACAGTGTGGTCACCAGAGCAACAGTAGGACACCTTAGAAGCTACCCTTATGCCATTGATCCTTTTTAATTCCGAGGCAACCATTTCGAGGCAACTGGATCATGTCATGGACATAAGGACTTACTAAAACGTCTTATACTCGACGACCACGTTTCGAGGGTAAGGCAACAGTGAGGCGTACCCTAAGAGTGGTGTGTGAATTTGTGTGTTATTTTCAGTTATGTTTTATCTGGTACATGTATCATGGTGATCTACGCTTGTTTTTAATTTAGGACATACATTCTTTCATGCAATTAGAATTTAAAAGTGCGGAAATTTAAATGCGGAAAGATAAATCCTACGCTATTACAAGGCGCGGGTCTATACATCGCCAAATTACAAAGACCCGTTTTTGATAAAGATGCGGAAAGTAAAGACGGAAAGATAAACCTAATTACTATTACATCTGAGAAACAGTTACATAATGATCGAAAGAAATAATGCGTGAAAAGAATTAAAATTAGGACGTCCGAGGGTTTTGACCCTTTGCATGAAATTAAATTAAATTAAAGTCCAATTAATTATTTAATTAAAGAAAATAAAGTGTTTTAGTGTTTTTTTGTATTTATGAAAAATAAAGAACAAGAATTAAAAGGAAACCCTAAATCTAGATTATTTTAATTATTAATGAAAATATTAAAGTTAACCTAATTTACTAGTTAATTAATTTATTTACATGTTTATTTACAAAATTAATGATAATTAATAATAATGATAAATAATGATGATTAATAATTTATTTAAGAAAAAGATGAAAATGTAAAAAAAAAACCTAATTCTAGATACTTTTTACTTATTAAGAAAAAGATTAAAGTTTAAAAACCTAAATTAAACTAAGTTAATTGTTAGAGTTTATTTACAAAAAATAGGTTAGTGATGAAATTAATAATAATTAAATATATTTGTATTTTTTATTTTTCTGTTTTTATTATAGAAAATTATTTTATGGTGAAAAAAACAATTAAAACAATTAAAAAAGAATTAGAAAAGAAAAGAAAATAAAATTAAAAAGGATGCAAACCAAGGGGGGTTTCAGGCCCAAAGGGAGGTGAATTGGAGCATTTTTGGCCCATTGAACAAGAAGCCTGTTTGACTTTCCAGCATCACGTGCGTGTTCATTGACTCCTGAGTACCGTGGTCTGCATTCTTTGGCCATTGGATTGGGTTTCATGGCCATTTGTGTTCTGGCTGTTGGCCATTTGTATTCTGGCCGCAACGTTCCTTAATCTTCTCAGATGTCTGTCTCGCCATGTATTGGTGTCATGCATAAGTTGTTCTTTTGGCCATTTGGCTTTTGGCTTTTGACCATTTGTGTTTTGGCCTCAACGTTCTTTAATGAACCTGCATGGGATCCTGTCTAAATCTGCAGTGTTGAATCTCATGAACACATTAAATAAAATCATAAAATGCAAATAAAGCCAATATATGAAGAAATTTAATGTTTAGGCACAATATGGCATGTATGAATGATTATACCCTTTTGATCATGGAGATCAAATCAATCTTACTCTTACTGGAAAATTAGTGACATGAATGCTTTTATGCCTTTTGGATCATGGAGATCAAGCCAGCCTTACCCTTACTGAAGAAGTAGTGAGGTGTTGGTTTGTAACTGTGATGACTTGTTTGTAGTGAGAGAGGGATTTGTAATAAGGATTTCAAGGTTTTAGGGTTCTTGAAAGAATTTGATATTCTAACAGTGTTGTGGCAAGGTTTTTTTCTCTCTTTTTCTCCTCTTGTTTGTGTGAAAAGAAGGTGATTATATAATGGAAATTAGGGTAAAGAAAATGGGCTTTGAATGTGCAATTGGGCCTCCAATGTTCACTTGAGTTCGTCACTTTCCAGGATAAATAGCAGGGACTTAAGTGCAATTTTTGAAGTTGAAATATGAAAACAAAATGTAGCCAACATCGATAACTAACTCCTGTCCGAAAATCGGCTCAATCGGATAAACGGTGAATTAGTTATGAATTTTTGAAGTTTCAGCTCAAACAAACTTATTTTGGGCTCCAGTGTCGACTCTGACACGTTCTTCAATAAAAAACTGGTATTGATCGGAGCATAATCCGGTCTCGACTTTTGAAGAAAAGTTGTAGATCTATGAATCAGTGACTTTGTGTAAAAATATGAGCCCAATCCGATAAAAATTGACCGAGTTATGAATTTTCGAAGTTTCGGCCCAGATGAAATAATATTCAGCATTCAGGATTTTCAGTGTGTCATGCACTCTGAGCAAAAAACGAAAGCCTTTTGAATACCGTTTGAACTCAATACCTTCTGTGAAAATGTAGCCAACTCAATTTGTGAAATTTTGGCGCCAGAACCAGCTCGATACGATGAAAATCGACCAAGTTATGATTTTCTGAACATGACGCAAATAAACTTCTGTCACAAATTTTCTGTATGAAAATACTTGATAAATCCACATTTTTGAAGACCTTCTGATCGAAATTGGCTTCCAGCCGTGAGAGATGAAAACATAGATAATGTCAAGACGGAATTTTGGCCACCAGAACGGGTTCAAAACGAGCCACGATCTTCAAGTTATGAATTTTTTAGCGCGTAAAAATTGCACTTTCAGCACACTTTTTTACCATATTTCTTCGAGAAAACTCACACATTCGGATACATTCTTTAAAGAATTGACTCTTGAGCCGAACCTGAATTTGAGAATATGTTATCAGAGATATCTTGGCGAAAGAATACCTGAATATGACGCGCCGGGTTGGACTTGTGAATTTTTCTTGAAATATTTTGAGAAATATGGGAGGGCAAATTTTGGGGTACAACACCCGCTTCATCAAGCAAAACCTCATATGCCGGTATGGTGTCCCCGACAGGATCATCACAGACAACGGTACAAATCTGAATAATACTATGATCACCACTTTATGCGAACAGTTCAAGATTTATCATCACAATTCATCTCCCTATCGGGCGAAGATGAACGGTGTTGTTGAAGCTGCGAACAAAAACATTAAGAAGATCATTCAGAAAATGACAGTCACCTACAAAGACTGGCATGAGATGTTACCGTTTGCTCTGCATGGATATCGTACCACGGCACGTACTTCAACCGGGGCAACCCCATTTTCTTTGGTGTATGGCATGGAAGCTGTCCTACCCATGGATGTTCAGATTCCTTCTTTAAGGATTATGAAAGACTCTGGTTTGAGTGAAGACGATTGGATTCAGACCCGACTTGATCAACTCAACTTGATCGATGAGAAGCGACTTACTGCTGTTTGTCATGGTCAGACTTATCAAAAACGGATGATCAAGGCTTTCAACAAGAAAGTCAGACGTTAAGTATATCAAGTCGGAGATCTCGTAATCAAGCGGATTATCTTGCCGCAAAGTGATCCCAGGGGCAAATGGGCTCCTACTTACGAAGGACCATTTGTGATCAAGAGCATATTTTCTGGTGGCGCAATGATTCTGACCACCATGGACGGCGACGATTTGCCACACCCTGCGAACGCAGACATAGTCAAAAGATACTACGCATAAAATAACCCGACAAGTCGAAAACCCGAAAGGGCGACTTGGGCAAAAATGGGAATCCCGGTGAACCGAAAACCCGAAAGGGCGGTTCAGGCAAAAATTAGGGATAAAACAAAAAAATTTGTACACCCGGAAAGTTGAAAACCCGAAAGGGCGGCTTGGGCAAAAAAGGGTTTCCCGGTGGATCGAAAACCCGAAAGTGTGATTCAGGCAAAAGTTAGGGAATTCAAGCGTATGACTATGTCTCGTCGGATCACTTCAAAGAACAATCTCTTCATCAACCAGCTCCGGGTTTCTGACCAATCCAGTCATCGGCGGGCGAAGCAGCGAATGGACAAGTATTCAGAGTTGTGAAGGCTAGGGCAGAATGGGATCCCATGGAATTATTACACATAGCCATCTTTTGTATAAAAAATTTCAATTTTTTATGACAACATCCTCTTACTAGGATGCCTGTCTCCTTTGTACAAAGATACTCATAAAAAGTTAATACAAATACTTTTCCAATACAGAAATTTGCTTTGTCTTCCTGTTTCTCTTTTGCACTTATGTTTTATTTGAGAAACGTCCAATGTTTTGTTAAATAGGCATATGCATTTGAACATAATCATTTTCCTTACAAACCAAGAAAAGATGATTACTGATAGGTTGAAAGTACAGATAAATGTCTTGTTGCCCTTTCAAAAGGAATCCCCAGCAGTTCTAAACTCCAAATTCCTCAACAAAGTCAGAAATCCAGAACTTAATCCCCCAAACAGGGTTAAACTTCAGGATCCTCAGCAGAAAAAGCTTTCTCAAAACTAATTTCCCCAGCCAGAGAGCCTTCCAGAACTCAATTCCCCTCAGAGTTAAGTTTCAGTATCCCCAGTGGAGCCTTAAAAATCTGAAAATACTATCCCCAGTGAAGTCAAAGCTGTTGAACCCCAGCGGAGCTAAAACTTCCAGCTATCAATCCCCAGCGGAACCGGATTAGTAAATATTCTCCCCACAGAGATACTTCCCATCAGATTGAAGATTCTCAGTTTTACTTCTCCAGCATAAGTCTACCAGGTTCTGGACTCCCCAGTAGAGATCATCAGAATTCTCATTCCCCACAAGTCACCAAGGATTTTTCAAACCCCAACAGTGATCCTAAGATCCCTCAACAACTGAAGATCTTGTTCCCCAAGCAATCGGCAGTCAACAAGGATGTCTCAGCTTCAGCAATCAAAGATTCTTGTAATCCCCTGCAGCAGCCAAGGATTCATTTCCCCCGGTAGCAGTCAAGAATCTATTATCTCCAGCCATTCTGGATTTCATATATCCTCAGCAAGACAGCTCATCAGCTTACATGCGCATTCATTACATTCATATCATAAACATTGATATGACATACATATTGCATCATACATTTCATGCAACATAACTTTGTGTTTCAGCTAATATTTTACCCTTTTCAGGATAAGATTGATAAGCTCCAACAACTTCTGAACACAGTTCACGGATTTCTCCAAATATGGATGTCAATTTATTACTTGAACAGACTCAACTTCTGAACACAGTTCACGGATTTCTCCAAATACGGATGTTAATCTATTACTTGAACAGACTCAACTTCTGAAAACAGTTCATGGATTTCTCCAAATACGGATGTTAATCTATTACTTGAACAGACGCAACCTTTGAAAACAGTTTACGGACGCTTCCCAACAACGGATGCTTCTCTATTGCTTATTCAACTTCAAAACCTTTGAAAACAGTTTACGGACGCTTCCCAACAACGGATGCTGCTCTATTGCTTATTCAACTTCAAAACCTTTGAAAACAGTTTACGGACGCTTCCCAACAACGGATGCTGCTCTATTGCTTATTCAACTTCAAAACCTTTGAAAACAGTTTACGGACGCTTCCCAACAACGGATGCTGCTCTATTGCTTATTCAACTTCAAGACTTCTGAAAACAGTTCACGGATTTCTCCAAATACGGATGTTGATCTATTACTTGAACAGACTCAACTTCTAAAAACAGATCACGGATTTCTCCAAATACGGATGTTAATCTATTACTTCAACAGACTCGACTTCTGAAAACAGTTCACGGATTCTCCAAATACGGACGTTAATCTATTACTTGAACAGACTCGACTTTTGAAAACAGTTTACGGATGCTTCCAAACATGGATGTCAACCTATTGCTTATTCAGACCCCCAGTTCAGAGATATTCCAAACATGGATACCTTTCTGATACTCACTCACTCACCAACAGCATACGGTTCAACAAGCATTCCAGATGGCATCTTTAAGCCCATCCCCAACAAGATTCTGTCACCCCTCCAGATGGCATCTTTAAGCTCATCTCCAAATGGTATCTTTAAGCCCATTCTCGCGCCTGTGTTTTGACGAGTGCAAATTTAAGGGCACTCTAGTGTCCAATCTCCTTTTACCTTCGAGACGCGAAAGGCAAACCTGCCAATCTAACTCTTCAGGTTCAAGAAGATTGAACAGGGGCAACTGTTGAACCCCAAAATTTGCCCTCCCATTTCATCAATATTTTCTCTTCACAAGACTCTTGGAGCTCAAGATCAAGTTAGGGTTTGCTCTGCTCAAGACCCCTCCTTGCACTGTTGACCCAAATTAGGGTTTGAGTTTGCACAAAGATGTTTTGACCTAAAATGCCCAAAGTGACTTTCATGCTTCATGTTGAACTCACAAGTTTATCCATACCAAGTTTCAAGCCTTGATTCCAATCTTTGCCCAGTCAATTGGGCAATTGACCTAGAAATCAGCTGTATTGGGGAAAAAGTCAATTGTGGCCAATTGACAGTCAAACCTCATGAAATTTGACCCACATCAACATTATGAACTCATATGAACCATTTGGTCAAGTTTGGATCACAACTCCACAAGAAATTTGATCAGATCACCAAAAGGGCAAAATGGTCATTTTTTGGGTTTTGACTGCACAAAGGCAATTTTTGACTGTTTGACCTAACCAATGGCAAACCAAGCTCACATATGGACTCAAGGACTCAATGGCATTTTCTTGACCCATTCAACAAGTTCAAAAGATCTCAAATGCACAAGATTGACAGATGAATTTTTCAGTCAACTGATCAAATTTGACTGTATACTGAAAAGTCAAACTTTGACTTTTTGGTCAAAATCAAGTGCCAAGATTCATTTTTCATCAAGACATGTCAAATTGTGAAACTTGTTCATCAAGAAATCCAAAATTGCAAATTAGGGTTTAAAATGAAGAAATTTCATAACTTAGAATTTTTCTAAGTTATGAAATTTCCTAATTTTTTCCTAACTTTGTCCCATTTTTTCATCAAGATGAAATTGGATTCAAGCAAAACTCAAAACATTAAAGTTGTAGTCCATTGTAAAATCTACAACTTTGATTCACAAAGTTTCCTCAAAAGAAGCTTGTAGCTCAAGTTATGATTTTTTGAATAAGGGTGCAAAACATTCTTAACTTAGAAAATTTTTGACCTATTTTAGGCAGGATTTTTGCCCAACTTCATGGCCACTTTCCACATGCTTCCACTTGGAATTTCAACTTGCATTACAAAGGTGGATTATAGTACACATTCCAATCTTTCCAAATTGTCCAAGAACTTCTCAAACACCCTTGTGGTTAGGGAGAATCGAATTGGCAAAGATGGGCAAAAGTCACTTTGTTTATAGCCAAATACATGTTCATAACATTGCCATTTTCAAGTCAGCATGGTCCAAGCTAGATTACAGGCCTCTAATCTCATTCACACTCAATAATTAAATTCATATCCTTTGTGCTAGAGTGTTATTTTGCTCATTTGGACAATACACACAAAATTAATTCATATTTAGAAAAAGCAATTTTGCCATTCTTGTAAAGAGGCACTTTATGTCAAATAACAAATAAAAGAGGTACAAGCCAGATCTTTTAGGCACGAGTTTGTGGGCATATCCCACTGATCAAGAACCAAGTTTGCAGCACGCTTGAGGGGCCTGCATTGGCCTATAACCCAACTTGCATTTTGTTTGCTTAAAAAAGAAGAAACTTGCATATTGAACCACAACTCTCATGCCTGCAAAGACCAACTAAAACAAACTTTGTAAACACATTTCATACTCCCTAACTGACCTAAAGCACGACCAAAAATACCCTTGATCCCTCCTCATACAGAAAATCACCATTTTTCTGCAAGAAACAGGGCATTCTGCATTTTGACTTGGCCAACATCATTCACTCGTGCGTTTTTGCCCAAACAAGTTCCAATACACTCCATACCATCCATTGAAGTTGTCCCAAGCCTTAAATACAAGATGTAACATCCATAGCCAAGTGTGCCATTTTCACTTTTCTCTTTTGCAGGTTGACTTCCATAGCTTGATACAGTTAGATTCAAAGCAAGCTAAGTGTTGGAGAAGGTTCCTGGGACCTCAAGCAAGTTGTACAAGTCCTCAAACACCATTGAAGTTGGCCATATTACTCTGTTCGAGTCAAGATGAAACAGGTAAAATGTGAACTTCTATCTCTCTATCCAAGCATATTTAGGCTTAAGTTTGTGAAGAAAGTATGCTCTACTCATAGCCCTGAAGCTATCCATATACTTATTTTTCATTTATATTGTGTGTGCTGAGAGAATTTTGGACCTGAACATTGGAAAAAAGCTAGGTCAGAAATTGGTGGAGAAGAAATTCTCTCTCGTTTCTGAGAGTTAGAACAACTTTTTTATATATTTGAAATCGTGACATGATGGTCTATAATGTTTGTGTTGTGAGTTTTTGTTAAAAGTCAAGGAATCAAGAGATGGCAGAGATGGAAGGAAGCGCGCGTTTTTTTGTTTGAATCTGGCTGAAGGTTGAAGACAGAGTTGACTTGGGCTGGGCCTGAGTCAACCTGCTTTTTGCACCATCTTTTTCCACTTACACCCCCTTGGCCCATTGTGTGTTATTTTGATCATTTTTTATTTTTTCTTTTTGATTCTGACTTATTATTTTTTGCTCAAATATAAAAAATATTAAAAATATTTTTCCACCCATTTTTGCATTTATTTGGAATTTATTTGTTTTTATTTTAACTTATACATGTAAAATAATATATCTACTTTTATTTAAAATACTAAAAAATAACACAAAAATATATTTTTTTAGTTATTATTTTTTTGTTTAAATTTTGAAAACATTTTCTAAAAATTAACTTTTTTTGTAAATAATTAATATTTCATTTTTATATATATTTAATATATAATATAAATACCTATACATATTTTATTAAATATTTAGGATAAAAATGTAAAAATAATACCTTTTTATTTTTATTAATATATGACATCAAAAATACTTTTTTTCACAATATACTTTTTTTTTTTGTATATAATTAACAAATATTGTATATAACATAATTAATAAATAAATACCATTTATTTAGAAAATTAGGGTTTAACCCTAAAACCATAAAAATAGCCAAAAATTGACTTTTTATTCTTGTTTATATTTCACATTAAAAATGCTTTCTCATACATAAAAAAACCATTTTTGTGCATAATACATTTTGCATTTTTATTTGTATTTATTCAATTATTGTACAATTAAATTATTTGTCTATTCAATATGGATGTAATAGTTTAGATTTAAATTTCTTGCTAAATATCCCTCATTCAAACATTTGTACCCCCATCCCCATAATTATGTTGTAATAATTTAGGACTTTAAATTTCCGCATTTAAAAGCTTTCCAATTATGCCATGATAGACTTAGGGTTTGTATGCAAATCAAAAATAACAAATAGCTTGACCTAATTCAAAAACAAAATACATGAAAATGGACAACACCAATCACACTTGCACCCCTAGGGTTACTCCACTAGTTGCCTTCAAAAATGGGCCATGTTGCATGTTGAGTGTCCTTGGCCAAACAAAAACAAGTCAAATGATCATAGTCCCTCGATGACGCTTTCAAGTTGCTTAAACAAAAATGATCATAGTTCCTCAAGAAAATGCCAAAGATACTTGACACCATTGCATTCATGGTCTAAACGATGACCCGCGCCCGTCCCGTTAACATCCTAACACAAGACTGTCCACCAAATACAATGGTGGAATAATACTGTTAAAAGGGTTAAAACATAGGAAAAATCTTTGAGTAAATTTAGGGGTAGATAACTCTTAGTTACTTGATCAAACTTGCAAAACACACTTGCCTACTTTCAAAACACACTCCACAACACAATTTCAAAACAACTTTCAAAACAACTTTCAAAACATTGAAAACTTTTCAAAAAGACAAACACCTTTGTAAAACATTCGAGTAAAGAATTGTTACAGAGGTTTCCTAGACAAGGCATCTTTTTCAAAACATTTTTCAAACCCGCACACACAAAGCACCATTTCAAACATTTGAAAAGCAAAGGCAAGTGATCTAAGCAAGTAACTAAGAGCCCATGGATAACCATGGATAGAAAGGGTGCTAATACCTTCCCTTTCTATAATCTACTCCCCGAACCCAAGAAAACATCTCAAAGGTTTTTCCTGTGCTTTTTAACCTTTCCTTAGGATAAATAAAAAGTCAGTGGTGACTCTTGCTAAACCGCACATTTGCAAACACAAACGCAAAACCTTAAGTCAGTTCTCCCACCGTATCACACCTACTACCCAGGCTTTCATTTCGAAGTAACCCTACTACCCAGGTTCCTTCTTATAGCCCTACTACCCAGGCTTTCATTTCGAAGTAACCCTATGATCTAGGTTCCTTCTCATAGCCCTACTATCCAGGCTTTCATTTCGAAGTAACCCTGCGACCCAAGTTCCTTCTCATAGCCCTATTATCCAGGCTTTCATTTCGAAGTAACCCTACGGCCCAGGTTCCTTTTCATAGCCCTACTATCCAGGCTTTCATCTGTAAGTCTCAAAGTGCCTAAGAGGGGGGGGGGGGGGGGGGGGGGGGGGGTGAATTAGGTCTTATAAAATTTATTCGGTTTTATGAGAATGCTTGGTAGTAATTTTTGGTTAAGTGTTTGAAGGTTTTGTTTAAATCTTTATCTTTTCCTGATTATGGTGATGAAAGCGATAAATGCGGAAAAGTAAAGAACACGGTGATATATCCTGGTTCCCCTCACAATCCGAGAGTACTCCAGTCCCCTTTCCAACATGAAAGAGATTTCACTATAGTTAGAATGATTGTACAGCCTATGCTTACTATCTAACCTATAGGGTGATCAAAGATTCTTAACACCTTTAAAACCAAACAAACACTAATGTGAATGAAGAACAATCCTCTTCAAATCACAACACTTACTTCCAACAATCCTGGATAGTAAGGGAAAATCTTTAAGTAATACAATGATTTAGTTTGAAGTATATGGAGAGCTTTATCAATCTTCAATTGATCTTCTTCTTCAAGATAAAAACAATTCTCAACAATGTATATAAATGTTCACAATGTATGAATGAAACTTGTAATGATAATGAAAGTGTATATGGCTAGTTTCACAAAATTATGAACACATGAAAGTATAATTTCAAATATGAGTAAATGAGAAAATTGTTAATGAAGAAGTATATTTGTTAATTTGAAAATTGAAGTATTGAACATTGTTTGAAAATAAGAAAATCTGCATTTTATAAAGTTACAAGAACCTCTTCATTCATGCCAATTCATATGAAAAGTTGCAATGCATTCATGAAAAGATACCACTTGAAAAATGTTCAAAAAACAAAGTAAAAGCTGCATTGGTTCGCTAGGAACCGGTTCCGACACTGACAGAACCCGGTTCTTAGTGAACGTTATAAGTTGGAATTCAAATTTATCACGCAGGAACCGGTTCCCCTATTGGTACAACCCGGTTCCTGGTACAAAATCCAGGGACATGTTTTTTGAGAAAAGCTGGAACCTGGTTCCCTGTTAGGGAGGAACCGGTTCCTAAAGGTTTATTTTCAAAAATAATTTTTGAAAGATATTTCAAACAAAGTTTTTCTTGATGTTAAAGTTATGGAATATGTATATGTTGATGAATGCATATTGTGAACATCTATATTCAAGATTTTAAGAATTATTTATATCATATTGACATTTGATGATTTCTTCAATAATTCTTCAATAATCTTCAATAATCTTCAAGACTTTTATTTGATGTTGATAAGCTTTTTGCACATCCTTTGAAATGTTGATGTCCATGTTGTCTTCATCAAAACACATGCTTTAAATATGACTTGAGAAGCTTGCAATTACATTCTCCCCCTTTTTGATGATGACAACCAAGTCTTGAAAATGATTCTTGAAATGTTCATGTTGTTTTGTGTAGCAAACATGTTGAGCTAATGCAAGGCTCCCCCTAAATTGTATGCTCCCCCTAACTCCATGATTCTTTGAATTTTGGAGAGAGTTTGATATTTATTTGGGCCTGCAATTTCTTTGAAACAAAACAACACACATGCATACTCTTCTCCCCCTTCGTTAACATAAAAAAGGATGGGAAAAAGAGTGAAATAGATACATATAAAAATTAAGACGTGTATCTTAAGAGAAACATTAGATATCACCTTCATCCAAAATACCAAGTTCTCTTCGGATTTTGAAGAATGGTTCTCGAGCAAGCGGTTTAGTGAAGATATCTGCGAGTTGGTTATGAGTATCCACAAAAGTAACTTCGACATCTCCTTTAAGTACATGATCATAGAGAAAATGATGTCGAATATCTATATGTTTGGTTCTTGAATGTATGACCGGATTCTTTGTAATATTGATAGCACTTGTATTATCGCATCGAAGAGGAATGCATCCGAGATCAAGTCCGTAATCACGGAGTTGTTGCTTGAGCCAAAGAATTTGTGCACAACAACTACCTGCTGCTATGTATTCTGCTTCTGCCGTGCTAAGAGCAACACATGCTTGCTTTTTACAAGCCCATGATACTAATGCATTTCCAATAATGTGACAAGTGCCACTTGTGCTTTTACGATCAGTTTTACAACCTGCATAATCCGCGTCAGAATAACCAATTAAAGTGCAAGTACTACCTTTTGGATACCATAGGCCGACATTGATTGTTCCTTTAAGATACTTCATGATCCTTTTAACTTCCATGAGGTGTGATTCCTTTGGATTTGCTTGAAAGCGAGCGCAAAGACAAACACTGAACATGATGTCAGGACGGCTTGCCGTCAAGTACAATAAAGAACCAATCATACCTCTGTACTTTGTAATATCAATTGGAGTACCGGATTCATCTTGATCAACATATGTACCGGAGCCCATTGGAGTGTTCATGGCTTTACAATTGTCCATATCAAACTTTTTCAATAATTTTTTGCAATACTTAGATTGATTGATGAAGATTCCATCTTCTAGTTGCTTGATTTGTAGTCCAAGAAAATAGTTCATCTTTCCCATCATAGACATCTCGAATTCTCCTTGCATCATCAATGAGAATTCCTCACACATTTCTTTGTTAGTCGATCCAAAAATGATATCATCAACATAGACTTGAACCAATAAAGTGTTACTTTGGATTTTCTTAATGAACAAGGTTTTATCAACCTTACCCTTTTCGAAACCTTTTTCACACAAAAAATTGCTAAGTCTATCATACCATGCTCTTGGTGCTTGCTTTAAGCCATAAAGAGCCTTTCTCAACTTAAAGACATGTGAAGGATGTTTGAAGTCTTCAAATCCCGGGGGTTGTTTGACATAGACTTCTTCATTGATGTATCCATTCAAGAATTCGCTTTTGACGTCCATTTGGAAAAGCTGAAAATTTAATGAACAAGCATAAGCAAGTAAAAGACGTATAGCTTCTAACCTTGCAACCGGAGAAAATGTTTCTTCAAAGTCGATTCCTTCCTCTTGATTGTAACCTTGGGCAACCAACCTTGCTTTGTTTCGAACAATTAGACCATTCTCATCAAGTTTGTTCTTAAACACCCATCGGGTACCTATGATGTGTTTACCACTTGGTCTAGGAACAAGTTCCCAAACTTGATTTCTCTCGAATTGATTTAATTCTTCTTGCATAGCAATAATCCATTGATCATCTCCTAAGGCTTCATTAACTTTGGTAGGTTCAATTTGAGAAACAAACGCCATGTTTAAGCAAGCATCTTTTAGATTCAATCTTGTTGATACTCCTTGGCTAATGTCACCAATAATTTTGTCAATAGGATGGTCTATATGAGTTCTCCATTCTTTTGGTAGATCATTGGTGTTTGAATCTTGTTGAACAATGTTTTCTGAATTTTCCGGTGATTTCTTATTTTGATCAAATGAAAGATCTTCCGGGGGTAAATCTATAGGATCATCATCATCACAAACAACTACTTCCTCCTTAGAGGGGTTAGTTTCTTCAAAAGATACATGCATAGATTCTTCAATAGTTAAAGTTCTTTTATTATAAATTCTATATGCTTTACTAGAAAGCGAATAACCAAGAAATACACCTTCGTCGGATTTCTCGTCAAACTTACCGAGATTATCCTTGTCATTGTTAAGAACAAAGCACTTGCATCCAAAAATGTGGAAGTGAGCAATATTTGGCTTTCTTCCTTTGAAGAGTTCATATGGAGTCTTCTTTATTATAGGTCTAATGATAACTCGATTTCCAACATAACATGTCGTACTAACCGCATCCGCCCAAAAATATTTAGGAAGATTTGCATCACTAAGCATTGTTCTTGCAAGTTCCACTAGAAACCTATTCTTTCTTTCAACTACTCCATTTTGTTGTGGAGTTCTAGGTGCTGAAAAATTATGAGAGACACCATGTTCTTCACAAAATTCTTCAAATTGAGCATTTTGGAATTCTCCACCATGATCACTTCTTATGGATACAATCTTTAGTGATTTTTCATTTTGGATTTGCTTAGCATACTTTTTAAAGGCTTTGAAAGCATCACTTTTCTGCACAAGAAACAAAGTCCAAGAATATCTAGAAAAATCATCAATAATGACTAAAGCGTATACATTACCTCCGAAGCTTTTTGTTCTTGATGGACCAAAGAGATCCATGTGTAACAATTGTAGTGGTCTTGTAGTAGACACCACATTCTTAGATTTGAAAGTTGTTTTGGTCTGTTTGCCCTTTTGGCATGCATTACATAATTTGTCCTTGATGAACTTCATCTTTGGTAGACCAATAACTAAGTCATGCTTAACCAATTTGTTCAAGTGCTCCATGTGAATGTGAGCGATCCTCTTGTGCCATAACCAAGCGTCATTGTTGTTTACCATAAGACATTGTACCTTCAGAGACAAATCATCTAAAGTAATCATAAAAATATTGTTAGTTCTTATACCTTTGAGTTTTACCTCATTGGTTGCCTCATCCATAATGAGACATTCATCTTTGTTGAATTTGATCTTGAACCCTCTATCGCAAAGTTGACTTATGCTAAGAAGATTGTGTTTTAATCCTTCAACATAGAGAACATCCTCAATTTGAATGGATGGAGGTGTGTCAACTATTCCAATGCCAAGAATCTTTCCTTTGGTGTTGTCTCCATAGGTGACATACCCTTTGGCTTTATGTACTAGATATGAAAATTGGTGTACATCTCCTGTCATATGCTTTGAACATCCACTATCAAGATACCAAACATTTGATGTGGATTTCAAGCATACCTCTTCTTCATTGTCGGAGTGATGTGAAGCCATTAATGCTAGATTTGCACATTCCTCGCTTTCCGAATCGGATGAAGAACTTATCTCATTATCTTCCCATGCAACATAAGCCTTTTTGTTCTTGAACTCCTTTTTGCCTTTGAATCCATTTTTCTTGGAGAGTTTTGGACAATCTGGCTTTATGTGACCTTGCTTTCAACATTCATAACATGTGACATCTTGTGTTGATGTGGAGGCTTCTTTATCTTTATGATTATAAAATTTCTTCCTCTTGACAAAGTTAGCATTATGAAGATTATTTTTATGACCAAAATATTTTCCTAACCTTTTTACAAGAAGCAAGAAGTTTTCATCTTCCTCCGATGCATCTTTATCTTGACTTTCCTTTGAATCAACTTTCAAGGCAATGCCTTTGGATTTCTTCTCTAAATTTTCATGTTTTTCAAGTCTACCGAGTTCTGTTTCGTATTCTTGAAGTTTGCCAAATAATGTAGCGGAAGTCATTGCGGAGAGACTCTTTTTTTCCGAGAATACCGTTACCTTTGGTTGCCATTCCCTAGTCAATGATCTAAGGATTTTCAAGTTGAGTTCATCATTTGTCAAGGTTTTACCAAGAGCATTTAAGTGATTTGTCAAATGCACAAATCTCTTTTGTAAGTCAAGAATGGATTCTCCGGGCTGCATTCGAAATAGTTCATATTCTTGACTCAAGGTATTTAGCCTTGATCTTTTTACTTCAGATGTTCCTTCATGAGTTTGAACCAGGGTATCCCATATTTCTTTTGCTGTCTTGCAGTTCGAGACACGGAAAAATTCGTCCATACTGAGTGCACCTTGAAGAAGGTTTATTGCCTTTTTGTCATAGAGAACTTTCTTTTTATCATCATCGTCCCATGCAGTTTTGGGCTTTACAGAACCAATGCCATTGATTACTGATATTGGGATAAAAGTACCATTTTCAACAGCATCCCATACTTTCTCTCCTTGTGCTTCTAAATGCGCCTTCATGCGTATTTTCCAGAAGTCAAAATATTCACCACAGAATAGAGGAGACTTGTTGTTACTACCACCATCTCTGAAAACTGGTTGATGATTTGCGGAAGCCATTCTGGATCCTTAGGAACAAGTTACCTATAACTTGCTCTGATGCCAATTGTAAGTCTCAGAGTGCCTAAGAGGGGGGGGGGGGGGGGTGAATTAGGTCTTATAAAATTTATTCGGTTTTATGAGAATGCTTGGTAGTAATTTTTGGTTAAGTGTTTGAAGGTTTTGTTTAAATCTTTATCTTTTCCTGATTATGGTGATGAAAGCGATAAATGCGGAAAAGTAAAGAACACGGTGATGTATCCTGGTTCCCCTCACAATCCGAGAGTACTCTAGTCCCCTTTCCAACATGAAAGAGATTTCACTATAGTTAGAATGATTGTACAGCCTATGCTTACTATCTAACCTATAGGGTGATCAAAGATTCTTAACACCTTTAAGACCAAACAAACACTAATGTGAATGAAGAACAATCCTCTTCAAATCACAACACTTACTTCCAACAATCCTGGATAGTAAGGGAAAATCTTTAAGTAATACAATGATTTAGTTTGAAGTATATGGAGAGCTTTATCAATCTTCAATTGATCTTCTTCTTCAAGATAAAAACAATTCTCAACAATGTATATAAATGTTCACAATGTATGAATGAAACTTGTAATGATAATGAAAGTGTATATGGCAAGTTTCACAAAATTATGAACACATGAAAGTATAATTTCAAATATGAGTAAATGAGAAAATTGTTAATGAAGAAGTATATTTGTTAATTTGAAAATTGAAGTATTGAACATTGTTTGAAAATAAGAAAATCTTCATTTTATAAAGTTACAAGAACCTCTTCATTCATGCCAATTCATATGAAAAGTTGCAATGCATTCATGAAAAGATACCACTTGAAAAATGTTCAAAAAACAAAGTAAAAGCTGCATTGGTTCGCTAGGAACCGGTTCCGACACTGACAGAACCCAGTTCTTAGTGAACGTTATAAGTTGGAATTCAAATTTATCACGTAGGAACCGGTTCCCCTATTGGTACAACCCGGTTCCTGGTACAAAATCCAGGGACATGTTTTTTGAGAAAAGCTGGAACCCGGTTCCCTGTTAGGGAGGAACCGGTTCCTAAAGGTTTATTTTCAAAAATACTTTTTGAAAGATATTTCAAACAAAGTTTTTCTTGATGTTAAAGTTATGGAATATGTATATGTTGATGAATGCATATTGTGAACATCTATATTCAAGATTTTAAGAATTATTTATACCATATTGACATTTGATGATTTCTTCAATAATTCTTCAATAATCTTCAATAATCTTCAAGACTTTTATTTGATGTTGATAAGCTTTTTGCACATCCTTTGAAATGTTGATGTCCATGTTGTCTTCATCAAAACACATGCTTTAAATATGACTTGAGAAGCTTGCAATTACATCATCTCGAAGTAACCCTACGATCCAGGTTCCTTCTCATAGCCCTACTACCCAGGCTTTCATCTTGAAGCAACCTTACCCAGGTTCTCATAACCTTACTATCCAGACCTCTGCTGGTTCAGTTTAAATCTCTCAACGGTTTATCCTGATTCTTTCCTCGCAGACATTTTCTCTGGTTCAGATAAATCTCTCGACGATTTGTTCTGATTCTTCTCCAGATTCTTGCTGGTTCAGTTTAAATCTCTCAACGGTTTATCCTGATTCTTTCCTTGCAGACATATTCTCTGGTTCATACAAATCTATCAAGGATTTATTCTGATTCTTCTCCAGTCCCCCTGCTGGTTTAGTTTAAATCTATCAACGGTTTATACTGATTCTTTCCTAGTAGACATTTTCTCTGGTTCAGATAAATCTCTCAACGATTTATTCTGATTCTTCTCCAGATTCTTGCTGGTTTAGATAAATCGCTCCATGATTTATTCTGATTCTTCTCCAAACCCCTGCTGGTTCAGTTTAAACCTCTCGACGTTTTATTCTGACTCTTTCCTTGCATACATCTTCTCTAATTCCGATAAATCTCTCAACGATTTATTTTGATTCTTTCTCAGTAGACAATTTTCTCTGGTTCAGATAAATTGCACCAAGATTTATTCTGATGCTTTCCAGTCAAAGTTAATCCAAGACCTCTATTGGTTCAGTTTAAATCGCTCCAAAATTTATTTTTATTCTTTCCAATCAAACAACATTCAAGACTTCTGCTAATTCCAGTTTAAATCGACCAAAGGTTTATTCTAATTTCTTTTCCAGTTGAAGTCAAGTTCAGACTTAGTCTAACTTATGTCAACAATCATCTTTGGATGGCATCTATAAGCCCATCTCCGACAACTCTCCATCATTTCTCCAAATGGAATCTTTAAGCCCATTCCTTACACAATCAACCAGCGCATCATCAAGTGCAAATTTCTGGGAACTCTAGTGTTCAATTATCTCCCACTTTCAAGCTACGAACGACGAACACGTCGATCTCACTTTTCAAGTTTAAGAAGATTGAACAGGGGCAGCTGTTGTAGCCCAAAATTTTCCCTCCCATTTTTCATTCAAGATGCCATCCTAGGGTTTCTCAAATACCTAATTTGGCTCAGAAGTTGATCACACAGATTCTCTTCCTAGGCAGTAAGTCAGCAATTAGGGTTTTGCATTTCTCAAAGAAAATTGAGTATTCAAGGTTTCAAATGGTCTTCATAGGTCTTCATGTCTCCTCAAGCTTGTTTAAATCATTTTTCAAACCTCGCATTGCAAGTTTTCTCAATCAATGGTCCAGATAACTGAAAACGACTACATCAACCCAAAAATCTCTCTTTTGCGAGAACAAATTTAAACGATCATAACTTCTTCATTATTCAATATTTTTGAGCGGTTTTCCTTGCGTTTGATTCTCCTTGATGCCATCTCAAATTTCTCTTCACATGTCAAGAGCTGATTACGCGTAGAAGATCACCAAAATTCGAATGCGTTAGAAGTTGCATCATGAATTTTGACCTAATTTCAAACAACAGTCGTCTAATTTCTAAGAATTGTGATTTCTTCAAAGTACAAGACCTTGAGACGTTTATTTCTGGTCATGGTCATATGTGATGTCGTTCACATATTTATCTTCAAAGAATCGGAGGAAAATTGTGTTTGAAAGATTTTAAAATTATCAAATTGTCGCAAGGCATTTGTTGATTTTGAATGTTCTTAATCACAGTTTTGTTTAAAGATTGACAAATATTCTCAAAGCATGTTTTTTTGGCATTGAAATTCCATCTTTTTATTGAGCATGGAACGCGAGTTGATTTTTGAATGCAAACTTGACTGGGACAAGATGTGAAGGTTAAGGCTGTCATTTAAACAACCATGATTGTGGAGTCCATTAGTAAAAAATATTTGAGCCCTTAAACATTTATTTTGTTTTAAGATACAAAATATGTGATTTATCTGATCATTTTGTGGTTTGCTTGAAATACAAGTTACAAATTCATTCGTGATTGCTTGAGGTTCAAGTTACCAAACCAAGGTGCATCATTTAAAGCATTCAATTGAGAATTTCAAAGTTTAAATAAAATTCAAGATTTACACAATGAATTTCATTGTTTACAAATTTTCTCAAAGCTTTATGTTCATTACATTACAAGTAAAATATAAATTACAAGTTTTGTTTTATATACAAAGAAAGAAATTTTGTTCTATTTCTTCAAGTCTTCTTTGCTTCATCTTCAGGTTATCCATCTAATCCTCGCTTGTTATCCACGCCTCATGTTATTGAAACAAAGAAAAGAAAGTTAGCAATTAAAAAAAGTGATGTAAAGAAAGGAAAATTCATCACTAGGGTTTGGATGTAGGAATCAGATTTAAAGATGTTTTATTTCATCACAATCCATTTCCCCCAATTGCAAATCACAAAAAAAATGGGGTTGTCTTTCTTGGTTCACAAAAAAAGGGAAAACCAAATCTGCAACAAGCCAAACAAGTTGCCAAAAAACAAGCATGCAAACAAATGCAAAACTGCAACAATCAAACAACAGCTTCAAGATTAGCAGCAGGCTGCTAAAGCAAAAGCAAAAACCTGCAACAATAATAGCAGCTCCAACACAACAATGCAGCAGTGCAAAGCAACAAAGTAAGCCAAACCAATAGCAAAATCAGTGATAGTCCATGAAGCAACATAGGAAAAATACAGTCAAACAGCAATTCAAAACATAGCAAGCTATCAAAACATGGCCTCATCATTTTCCTAAACTAGCGAACCCTTCAGAATTTTTGAGTAAAAAAAAGCAAGTTTGCTTTGTATCATAGAAATATGAAGAGGGCAAGAGAAAGAGACAAGTTTTGGAAAGATATCACCTAGGCCACTAGCAATCCCAAAATTGCCAAGCCAGCTGCTATCATAAAACAAACAACCCTGCTGCTTCTGCTATAGCTCTGCATAACTGTCCAAAACTGTGCACAAAATTGTCCAAATCCTGCCCAAAACTTGTACAAAAATGGCAAAAACCAAAAACTGCAACAAAGAACATTAGAACAGTATAACACAAGTGTTCAAATGGCTAATATTTCCCCCCATTTCTTTCCGATTTTGTTTTTCAATATAGAGGAGATAGACACAAGCAAAAAAAGGAGGGGTAAAAAAAAGACTATACGAAAATCATTGATATACTCACATACTTCCATCAAACTCCTTCTATTTTACAACACAACATCACTGAAACACCATTACCAATACTACCTGCTTCAGCCACACCCTTTCCACAACAAGATACAAAACAACCAACAAAAATATACAGAACCAAAGACAACACTAAGCCAATATACAGAAAAACAACACAAAAAACCAGCAATCTCGAGCAATAACATTAAGCTAAATTTATACAAACTCTTAGCCTCAAAACAGCACACACAAAAAACAGCAATCTCGAGCAACAACACTGGGCCATAATATCTATAAACCCTTAGTCTCAAACCAAACAGAATCAGTAAATATGCAAAAGCAAAATCGAAAAGAAGTACAAAGAAGAAGATTCAGACACCATACCTAGAAGATTAAAGCCTTAGCTTTGATCTCCTCTTCTCCATTTCGCAAATCGCAACCAAGGAAAACCCTAGCCTCACTGGTAAATCCGAAGACTTCATCTTTTTCGTTGTGTCCTTTATACCATGTTATAGTTCATAGTTCAAGGAACAAAACCCCTATGCTAACTGTTAAGATTGATGAAAATGAAGAATTTAATTTGAACTTGAAACAAGTTAGGGTTTTCTAGTTTTGGCCGCCGAATGAAGGATTTCATAGAGAAGTTGATAGATGTTTGAATCGACAAAGTTAAGGCAGGTTGTTTCATGGTAGTAAGATCTGGCGTCTGTGAGGCAGAGAGTTGAGGAAGAATGCGCAGTTTGGTTGAGAGGAAGTTTGGAGGAGGAGAGAAGACTGAGAGTTTGAGAGATAATTATTTTAGGTTTTGTTTTAATTAGACTTTTAATTAGGTTTATTTGTTTTGTTTAATTAGGGTAAAACAGTTAATAACTCTTTCCCCATAAGACATGCGACATGTCTCTAGGAACAAAACCCTTCACTTCTTTTTCCCAGCCGGGTTAGCCCATTGGGCTTGTTGGCCCAATTTCCTCAACCACTTTCACCTTATGTTTTAAGTAAGTCATAGATATAATAGATAGAAGACTTAGCTCAGCTGGCAAGGCATGCTATCCATAACCCTGAGGACCCGAGCTCGACCCCTGCTGAGGGCGTTTTTTCCATTCTTTTGCCCTTTTAAGCTTTTTTTCTCCACTTTAATTTGATTATACATATATGTAGTTTAGGTTTCACTTAACCTAGTTCATAATTATTTTTTTAGTTTGTACTTAACTTAATTTAGATTTATTCAATAAACTTTAGAATTAATTTATTTTAATTAACTTGTTTTAGGTTAATTTTATTCAGAATTTTAAATTAGTTTAGATTTACTTTAAATGACTTTTTTAGTTTAGATTTAATTTTGTTAACCTTTAGTTTCAATTCAAAAAATGTTTAAAAATTAATTTATTTTCTCATAAACAAAAATACCAAAAAAATTTATACTTTGTCAATTAATTTTATTTCATAGACTGTTATAATTCTAGTTAAATTGTTAAAATTTGATTTGGTTGTATTGTTTTCTATTTGAATTTGGTGATCGCATTTGACTCATACCCATTCATTAATTTGTACCCCCATTCCCGAAGCTTTGTAATAGCGTAGAATTTCAATTTCTGCAATTTACTATTTTTCCTTATACTGTATAAAAATTAGGTTTGCATGGTGTTGTACCCCAAAATTTGCCCTCGCATTTTTCCCCAAGAAATCTCAGCTTCAAGCCTTTCCTGACTTTTCAAACTGGCTCAAGAATCGGACAAACGGACTTTTCTTGACAGTCAAGTAAAATTAGGGTTTTCACTGATTTTTAGGACTCTGGATTGTTTCACAGTTGGCTTAGGGTTTGGATGATTTTTGGTTCAATTTTGATCAGGCGAGCGTTATTTGACATTTAATCAGGAGTTAAAGTTTTTATGGGCATATTCTCAGAAGAATTTAAATTCCACAGCACTTTGCAGTTTATTCCGAGATTCGGGTTAAAATTCGCGTTATCTTGATTTAATCAGTAAGAGGAGGCAGTTGGTTTGAATTCACCAGTCAAATGATGTGTCCAGTGTGGAATTACAATGCTTGGCAAAGAATCAGTAAGAAAGGATTGCATCTGATCAAGTTTTTGTGATCGACTGTGCGTTGCTTTGAATAATGGAGACGTCCAGTTCATTTATTTTGATCAGCAAAGTTTAGTTGATTATTTATGGTTCTAAAAAATTAAATACTTGAAATTTAACTTTCATGTTATTTAATTTAAGGAATTATAAATAACAAATAAATAAAGAAAAGGAATTGAAAAGAATTAAAAGTCAATGGAATTTTATTTCATATTTAATAGTTGTTACAATTGTTATTATTTGGATACGAGTATTTATTACAAAGTATTTAAAATAATAATAGTGTACAAAAATTAAATTGAAAATAAAAAATTCTATCCTATTTCTAATTCTTCATTCTTCACTTCGCTCCGGTGCTCCATTTTTTATCTGCAAAAAGAAGAAGAAAGTCAGAAAGCATTTGAGTTAAAGAAAACTGATAAAATGTGCTCATCATTAGGGGCCACTGATTGGGATCAGTTAACCCTCTCTGCAAATCACGGGATTTCTCCCGGTTCACAAAGAGGGAAGAATTTCATTTTTATTCATAAATGCAAAATGTCAAATGCATAAAATCCAAGTCAAACTAAAATCCAATTCCAACTTTCTATCAAAGGCCAAAAAGGTGCATTTTACTGTCAAAGTACCAAAGCTGTCAAAAGGGATTTGGAAAAGATATCAAAGAAAAGATAAAGTGTAGCAAGCTGTCAAAGAAAGAGAAGGATGCAAAGAAAATCTTTTATGCAAAGCAAATTAATTTTTTTCATCATTTCCCATCAGAATAGGCCCCTTCAGAAAGTACAGAAATAAAATCATATTAAATTCTTAAAACTGTACTATGGAGAGAAAGAGAAGAGAGATAGAAGCAGGTTTTTCAGGCTTAGACAGTAAGGCAAAAGTTAAAAGAAGCATCAATTCAGCATTACTCAAAACTGGGCAGAAATAGCCAGCAGAGGCAATTACCAAAAATGGAAAAGTGCCAAGAAACTTTGTAAAATTAACCAGTAACTTGGATCGAGAAAAATACCAAGGTTTGAATAAGTATTGGGCGCCAAAGACCAAGAGGCAAAACAACAAAAAAAAACAAAAAGAAAATATACTGAGCTAAAAAAACCTGATTTGAGCCAAGAGACCAACATCACAAATATATAACCTGCAAACTGATAAAACCAGGCCAGTACAACACAGTTCAAAGAGAAGAAAAATATACAAAGCCTGAAGCCTCACAAAATCACAAGAAGACTAACAACCTGCATTTCAAAAACCAATCCTCAATCCCATCCTAAAAACCATTACAAACATATAAAAAACTACCAAACCTGGCCTAGCCTTCAAACCTGATAAACCAACTAAAATCATGCTGAACCTGTCACAAGCATATCACCTACTGTCAACACACCAATCCAACTGAGCATAACCAATTCAAAAAAAAACCAGAAATCCCCAAACTCAGAATCTGCATCAACCTGGCCTAACCATAAACCTGTCAAAAGCCAGCATAACTCAAAAACCATGTCCAAACATAACCCCTGAAGCAATAACCATAAACCTGTCAAAAGCCAGCATAACTCAAAAACCATGTCCAAACATAACCCCTGAAGCAATAACCACTACTGTCAAGGCCAAACCTTTAAAACCTCAAACATTCCAGGCAATCATAGAAAAATCGCTCAAGCATCAAAAGTCTCAGAGGAAAACAAAATATTCAAAGGTAACCCACGAGCCCTCAGTATGAACATCATTGGGCAATAAAACGCTTCAGAAGGCATCCAGTTCAAGGTAACACAGGGCAACACGAGAGAAGAAGAGAAAGTTCGTCCAGCAACAACAATTCAAAGCAACTCAGGGACAAAGAAAAAGCAACAAAGGCATCGCAAAGCAACCATTCAAGATAACAAGCCAGCAAAGAGAAGAGATAGAGAAGTGAATATATTTCAAGATAGGGCTTTTCAGAACATCATCATCAAAACCCTAAGGAGCAAGATAGAAGATACCAGGAAAGCTCAAAGATTCGTCACGTTCCTCACGCTTGTTCCGGCCTCCTGAGCGCCACATCCTCCGCCTCTCCTCCATCTCCAAAGAACGAAGGTAGCCCATCTTCTCCCCCTTTCTTCTTCACCACCTCATAATAGTATAAATTTAAGAATCAAAACTCAACTTAAAACAACACACGCAAATTCATAAAAGAAAAAGGAAACATAAAACGTTGAAACGAACCTTGAATCACGAGTCCACTGAGCTGGAGGGAAGAGAGGTTTAAGGGTGACACTGGTGGCCAGAGGGATGAGTTGCTCAGGAAAATGAAGATGGAGAAGAACGTTGAACGAACATACGAACGGCGCCGCTGCCAACCCTAAGCATGTTCCCAAACTGAACAAACCAATTCACAACCCTAAATTCGTTCTGGCCCCCAAACGGGCCTTGCCCATTCCGTTTTGCCTTAAGCCCATTAGAATTTTAAACCTTTTTTATAAAAAACAAACACCATACTAACCTTTTTTCTTTATATTACATAAACATTTTTTTACAAAATCATTTTAATAGACAAAATATATTTTTTACATTCTTTAATATTTACAATATAATTAAAACATTTTTTATATATAGGCTTAATTCAATTAACTTGAAAACATTTTAATACACATTAAAATACATTTGTACATATCATACTTTTTTTATCATATAGTTAAAATATCCTTTTTAAGTATATATTTGTATATAAAATAATAAAATACTTTTTTTATCATATAATTAAAATTGAAAACTTTTTAATTAAAATATATCTTTGTACATGATAGACAAAATACATATTTTTTCTAATATTAAAACTCTTAAAACACTTAATTAAAACATTTTTTATTGTATGTATCTAAATACAAAATACAAGACTAAGTAAACATTATCTAGGCCAAAAACCCTAATACGCTTCAATCTCACCTTTCGCACTTGTAAATAATTACACATACACAATACATATACATAAAACACTTGCACTTACACAAATCCATTCATATTGCTCCTATACATTTGTTTATCTTATATTTGTATATTCGATATTTACATTTGATCGCACATTCGATTTGGTTGTAACTTATTGGATACTATAAGTCCCATCCCCTTTTGTACATTTATACCCCCACTCCCGGACACTATTTTGTAATAGCGTAGATTTTACATTCCGCAATTTACAGTTTTCCAATTATACCATGGTTAGACCTAGGGTTTGTATGTACATAAAATCAAACGCTAGATAACCTAATACAAAACAAATACATGTAATCAATACACAATCACACTTGCACCCCCTAGGGTAATCCCACATGTTGCCTTCCAAAATGGGCCATGCTTGCACGTCGAGTATCTTTGGCAAAACAAAATCAAATGATCATAAGTCTCAAAGTGTTGCCTAAACGGAATGATCATAGTCCCTTCAAAGCAAATTGCCAAAGACGCTTGGCATCATTGCATTCATGGTCCATACGATGACCCGCGCCCGTCCCGAACAAACTTCCTAAAACGCAAGATTGTCCACCAATTTCAATGGTGGAACAAAAATTGTTAAAAAGGGTTAAAACAAGACAAAACCCTTTGAGTACAATAGGGTAGACAAAACTCTTAGTTACTCGAGATCAATTCGCAAAAACACTTGCCTTCTTTTCAAAAACCACAATCCACAACACTTTCAAACAAACTCTCAAAAACATTTGAAAACATCTTTTCGAAAAGATCCACACTTTTGTAAAACACTCAATCACGAGTCAAATACATTAGTTGCCTAAGACAAGGCATCTTTTTCCAAAACATTTTCAAAAAGCACCCACACACACACCATTTTCAAAGCAATCGAAAAACAAGGCAAGTGATCTAAAAAACCAAGTAACTAAGAGCCCATGGATAACCATGGATGGAAAGGGTGCTAATACCTTCCCTTTTCATAATCTACCCCCCGAACCCACGAAATATCTCAAAAGGTTTTTGCTGTGCTTTTTTAACCTTTCCTTTAGGATAAAATAAAAAGTCGGTGGCGACTCTTGCTCAACCGCACAAGTGCGAATACGAACGCAAAACACTAGTCAGTTCTCCCACCGTACCACAGAACTGGCGACTCTGCTGGGGATAGTTTTAAAAGTGGGGTTACCTTAGGGTTTAGATCACCTTTGTTTTCAATTGATTGCTTTGTTTGCTTTACATTTGTGGACTTTGCATCGGAGTTTCATAGATCCTAACCCGGATCTGGGAAATACCCTTTTAGGTAGCATAATCTGTGAGGGACCTATCCGGCGTAGACCGACATGGGTGAAGCAGTGGCTACATTGGTGTGGCATCTTAGTCTGTACCTATATCCCTTGTGTTGTAACAGGGAGAATATAGGTCTTCTAAGGGGTCATTAAACACCAACCAACCTTAGAACCCTAAATTGACCAATTTGGCTATTAGGACAGTAGCAGTATGCTACACTCATTGAGGCTAAACTCTTGAGATGGTTCTGGCCGCGAGAAAAGATTGCGATGCTGGAGTTATGACCGATTGAGGGTAGCCAATGATTTTAGATCCTCTAGAACCCGGTTACTTTTCAATAGGACATGTTTTAACCAACAAAACCAAAAGAGGGTAATACCTGAAACTCATGCTGGCCTGAAACCTAAGGGTGTCTTGTGTGACTTGTGTGCCTTATCTGCCTATGTGAATACTTGTGGTGTGCTTCATCATAGCATCATGCCATCATACCATTGCATGCATCCTGTATAAAGGACTAACCCATTTCAAAGACAAAAAAGGTTTCATCTTTGCTCTGTTTTGTAGGACATCATGATGCCCGTGCATAGGAATACTGTCCGGCTCAGCTTTGTTCAACCACCGGTTTTACTCAAGGATTTGGTTGGAAGGATTCCAAACACTTCTTCTTTCATCAACAGACACGGTTCTCTCCTTGGCTTGGTCACTGCAAAGTGGGACCAACAACTGATGAGTGTTAATGCTGGTTCCTCATTTCCATTTTGAGTTTCAGGCAGACAGTGACAAACTACGCCAGGGATTCATTAGAGCTTGGGACATAATCCACAAAGCCGACCCACATGAGTTGGGACCAAAGACTTCTCTGCCATTAAAGCCCTATTGCAAATGGGTCCGCATCCGTGCTCAAAAATCAGGTATGCCCTACGAAGCTGTTAGACCTCTCATCCTTGAGTCTCCTGATGAAGATGGGGTTCCTCCAACTGTCCTCCCTCCTCAGATACCCGCTGATTTTGACACGATGAAGAGATCTTGGGCACAGCTAAAGGAAGAACGGGATTTCTATCGGGAGAAGTTCAACGAGCAGGAACGGAAGATCCAGAGGCTGACTAAGCAATTGGAGGAAGAGCGGGTCCTGAACAACTACATCAGCACTGAGAAGAGGAGGCCATGGGAGCATTGATGGGCTTTGGATATTTCTCTTTATAGTTTATTTCCTTTCCAGTATTTTTCATTCCTGTAATGCCTAAGGGCAAATTGTTGAACAAATTGAAAATTTTAATCTAATGAAGTGTGTTTCCCTTTTTGTCTACAAAGTTGAATCTTGTTTGTCTTTGAAAACATAAAACATACGCATTCCATTGCACCATATGCATAGCAGGTACCCTATTTCACAGGTTTCTTATTCTCCTTCGCTGTTTATTTTGAACAGTCATCATGAATCCAGACTCCTCCAGTGAGCAAGCAATCAAGGCCCTTCAGGCCCAAAGTGCACAGTTTCAAGAGATGGTCTTAAGCCTAGCCCAAGGTCAGCAAGAGTTGAAGACTCTACTCCTGAAGAAGAAGAAGAAAAAGAGGACTGCGTTGTTCAACACCGGACGCAGATTTGGGAACACACTACATAATGAAGCTGATCCAACTACTTCTTCTGCTGAGAAAAACAGTCCCCAAGGGGGAGGAGCTCCTAGTCCCTCAGTCTCCGACAACGAGACGGACTATAACGACGAACAATACCCACCTGCTGCTGACAGATACAAGCAATTGGAGGACCGCTTGAGCGCCATGGAAATTCAGAATGTGTCGGGACTGGATTTCGGAGATCTGGGGTTATCTTCTGGGGTAGTAATTCCACACAAGTTTAAGGCGCCTGCCTTCGCCAAGTATGATAGGGTCTCCTGCCCAAAGCTGCATCTGAGATCGTACGTAAGGAAAATCCAACCTTACACAGTGGATAAGAACCTCTGGATTCACTTCTTCCAAGATAGCCTTTCGGGGTCACAACTTGAATGGTTCTACCAATTAGATGGAACTAGCATCCGACACTGGGAAGATTTGGCAACCGCATTCTACAGACAATACCAATACAATTCTGATCTCGCTCCTACGCGTACCCAACTTCAGGGTATGTCTCTAGGAACGGGTGAAGGGTTCAAAGAGTACGCACAAAAATGGAGAGATTTGGCTGGCAGGGTGCGGCCTCCATTGACTGATCGAGAGCTGGTTGATATGTTCCTAGGGACGTTGTCTGGTCCATTTTTCAATCACTTGGTTGGTAACTCCTCCGCTGGGTTTACAGATTTGATATTAACAGGAGAGAGAATTGAAGCTGGCATCAGGTCAGGCAAGATACAAAAGGCTGCCTCCACAAGCGCTGAGAAGAGGCCGTTTAAGAAAGAAGAAAGTGCCGTCTATGGTCCTAAAAGACAAATCAAGCCCGAAAGTCGCCAAGCCGTCAATGCTTTGGTCATCTCGAAACCTGTTGCTGCCCCTCAGCAGTACAATCAACAAAGAAGCGAAAGGCCTAAGAGGCAGTATACTCGACTGAGTATGACCTTATCTCAAATTTTACCCCAACTATTATCCACCAACCTGGTGACCCTCAAAGAAGCTCCTAAGGTCGTCAACACTACGTCTCCTAAGTATAACCCAAATGCCCGGTGCGCTTATCATTCTGATAGTCCCGGGCACAGTACCGATGATTGTTGGGCCTTGAGAAACAAAGTGCAAGATCTGATCGATGCAAAGGAAATTCAGTTTGAAGCGCCGGAGAGACCAAATGTTGTAACTGCCCCTATGCCCCAGCATAAAGTAAATGCCATTGAGGAAGAATTGTATGTTGTTTCGGTAAATGAAGTTGTTACCCCTCTTTTGACTGTCAAGAAGAACCTACTGCTGGCCGGTTTATTTCCGGGTTGCAGTGAAGGTTGCCTGTTCTGTGCTGTTTCCCTATCTGGTTGTCCCTTGCTGAAGTTAGGCATTCAAAACCTAATGGATAGCAAGGAGATTCTGTTTAAGAAGTCTGTTGTTCAGTTGGTTCCGGTAAAAGAAGTTTCTGTGGTTACCATCTTCAAAAATCCAATCAAGGCTCTCCCGAAGAAGCCTGTTCGAATCATGACTGTTGCACCTGTGGTTATTACTGTTCCGGGGCCTCTCCCCTACGTATCTGATAAAGTTGTCCCCTGGCATTATGGGGCAGACGTATATGTAAATGGAATCAAACAAGAATTCGACGCTGGCACCAGTATCTGCGATATCACTGGTCCAGCCAAGGTCACCCGCAGTGGCAGGCTCTTCTCGCCTGACATTGCACCACCCGCTACTCGAAGACCCCTCCTTATAACACCTACAAGTTTATCTGTTCCTACTGCTGATCAAGTTGTTTCCCCTGCTGCCGAGTCATCAAATGCTCGGGGCAAAGGGATTGAAGAAGAGCCTGCCCGGATGGAGGCACCAATACCTATAAATGCTGAGGCCTCCCAACAAGAAATGGAGGAGATCCTGAAAATAATAAAGAAAAGTGATTTCAATGTTGTCGAGCAGCTGGGGCATACGCCCTCCAAGATCTCCATGCTCTCCTTATTGCTATGCTCCGAGGCCCATGCTAAGGCCTTGATCTCATTTCTCAAGACGGCCCATGTGCCACAGGAGACATCTGCAGTCCAGTTCACTGATTGCGTAGCAAATCTGACAGCAGACAATGGCTTGGGTTTTTCAGATGCTGACCTGACTGCGAAGGGAAGAGACCACAATGATGCCCTGCATGTCTCTATCGAATGCAGGGGCACTACTCTGGCGCATGTATTGGTGGATACTGGTTCTTCCTTGAATGTTCTACCGAAAAAGGCTTTAGACCGTTTGGATTATGAAGGCCTGGAACTGAAGCCCAGCAATATCATCGTCAGGGCCTTTGACGGTTCAAAAAGGATGGTTCATGGAGAGGTTGACATCCCTATTCGTGTGGGCTCTCAGGTATTCGACTCTACTTTTTATGTGATGGATATACGTCCATCATACTCTTGTCTACTGGGTCGACCTTGGATCCATAAAGCTGGGGCAGTAACCTTTACCTTGCTCCAGAAGCTAAAGTACCCTGTCAGAGGGAAGATCGTCACCGTGCAAGGAGAAGAGGAGTATATGGTGAGCCATTTGAATTCCTTCAGATACATTGAGATGGACGGGGAGTTCATTGAAACCCCCTTTCAGCATTTCGAGGAGGTACATCCAATTTCAGCAGCAGCAGAAACAACAGTCGAAGAGAATGTTTCCTTGAAGATGGCTTCCCTAAGGGATGCCCGGGCTGTGGTTCAGAAAGGCGATTGTGCAAACTGGGGTCAGCTTCCTGACTTCACTCAGAAGAACGATAAGTTTGGGCTGGGCTTTACTGCAGAGGCTCAGAGGACTGTGCGCAAGGAGAAGGTCAGAAAGGCTCCGGTGTTTATCTCCAGCTCAAGGGTGAATGCTATTGAGGAGGATGTAGAGGAAGCAGAGTTTGACAGTTGGATCTACCCGACTACCAGCAACGGACCAAGCAACTGGACGGCAAAGGATTCTACACCTATCACATTTGTCACGCAGTAATTGATTTCTTTTGATTTCCAAATTTGTAACAAACAATATGTTAAAACTTTGTTGGCTCGGTGTCCTACCCGGGGCATCGTAGCTCCATTTGTGAGGGCTTTTTGTATGACATTTTCATATATCATCAATCAAAACATTGGACGTTTGTTGCATTTCAAATCTTGTGCTCTTTTTCTTTTTGTGTTGTACATATTGCAAAATAGCTATATTTACACACACTCACTTATACAGGTTTCAATCCACTCTGGATCTCACTGGTAACAGCTCTGCTACCGCCAGTTATGACTTTGAGAATCCGATCAACTTGGCCGAAGACGAAGGTGAAGATGATTGCGAAGTGCCTGGTGAGCTCGCAAGACTGCTACTCCAGGAAGAGAGAGCTATTCAACCACATGAAGAGCCGTTGGAGACAATTAATCTGGGTACTGAGACAGATAGGAAAGAGGTCAAGATTGGTGCCAATCTAGAGCTCAGCGTGAAGCAACGATTGATCCAGATGCTACAGGATTACATGGAGATTTTTGCTTGGTCCTATGAAGATATGCCTGGTTTGGATGCCGACATTGTAGTTCATCACCTGCCAACCAAGGAAGACTGCCCTCCGGTAAAGCAAAAAGTCCGACGGATGCGACCAGAGATGTCTGAAAAGATCAAGGCCGAGGTTATGAAACAGTTTGATGTCGGGTTCCTTGCAGTGACTTCTTACCCTCAGTGGGTTGCCAACATGGTGCCGGTACCAAAGAAGGACGGTAAGGTCAGAATGTGTGTTGACTACAGGGATCTGAACAGGGCCAGCCCCAAGGATGACTTTCCCCTACCTCACATTGATGTCATTGTTGACAATACAGCTCAACACAAGGTGTTCTCCTTCATGGATGGTTTTTCAGGGTATAATCAAATCAAGATGGCTCCAGAAGATATGGAGAAGACTACCTTTGTGACTCAGTGGGGCACCTTCTGTTATAAGGTCATGCCATTCGGATTGAAAAATGCTGGGGCAACCTATCAACGTGTCATGGTTGCTTTATTTCATGATATGATCCATCATGAGATTGAGGTATACGTTGATGACATGATTGCAAGGTCTCAAACTGAGGAGGAGCACCTTGACCATCTGAGGAAGTTATTTGACCGACTCAAGTTGTACAAGCTGAGATTGAATCCCAATAAATGCACCTTTGGGGTAAGATCCGGAAAATTGCTAGGTTTCATTGTATGTGATAAAGGTATTCAGGTGGACCCTGCCAAGGTAAAAGCCATACAAGAGATGCCGACTCCAAAAACAGAGAAAGAAGTCAGAGGTTTCCTAGGACGACTGAATTACATTGCCCGATTCATCTCACATCTGACTGCTACTTGTGAGCCAATCTTCAAATTACTGAAGAAAGATCAAGTAGTACGCTGGAATGATGAATGCCAGGCCGCCTTTGAAAAGATAAAGGAATATCTCCAAGAGCCACCCATTCTTATGCCACCAGTGGAAGGAAGACCTCTGATACTATACTTGACAGTACTTGACAATTCAATGGGGTGCGTGCTGGGACAGCATGACGAGTCTGGCCGAAAAGAGCACGCTATTTATTACTTGAGCAAAAAGTTTACCGACTGTGAGTCTCGTTACTCACTGCTTGAGAAAACTTGCTGCGCTCTTGTATGGGCTGCTCGCCGGCTGAGACAGTATATGCTGACTCACACTACTTTATTGATTTCAAAAATGGATCCTATCAAGTACATATTCGAAAAGCCCGCTCTGTCTGGAAGAACAGCGAGATGGCAAATGATCTTAACAGAATATGATATCCAGTATACAACTCAGAAAGCAATTAAAGGAAGTGTACTGGCGGATCATTTGGCACACCAACCTGTGGACGATTACCAATCATTGAACTTTGATTTTCCGGACGAAGACATCATGGTGGTAACTGACTGTGAAGTACCTGGACCGGATGAAGGACCTGAGGAAGGATCCCGATGGTCTATGCATTTTGATGGAGCCTCCAATGCTTTGGGTAACGGCGTCGGCGCTGTAATCATATCTCCCAAAGGAACTCATACTCCCCTCACTGCCCGGTTATGTTTCAGCTGCACCAACAATATGGCGGAATATGAGGCATGTATCATGGGTCTACAAGCTGCAATCGACTTAAGGATCAAATTTCTAAGTGTCTTCGGAGATTCCGCTCTCGTGATCAATCAGATCAAAGGCGAGTGGGATACGAAACACCCGAACCTTATTCCTTACAAGGAGTATGTGTCGACCTTGCTTCCCCACTTTGAAGAGATAACTTTCGAACACTTCCCTAGAGAGGAGAATCAGCTAGCGGACGCCCTAGCTACGATGTCTTCAATGTTCAAAGTTAAATGGGACAATGAGGCTCCCCGAATCATTATCTGGAAGTTGGATGAACCGGCATACTGCTGCGAGCTCGAGGCTGAGAAGGTGATTGAAAAACCCTGGTATCATGAGGTGAAGAGGTACTTGGAAGCTCAGGAATACCCTGAAGTTGCGTCTGTCAATGATAAGAAGTTCATGAGGAGGTTTGCTACAAAATTCTTCCTCAGCAACGACATTCTCTACAAACGGAATTATGATTCAACTCTGCTACGTTGTGTGGATAAGGCCGAAGCAGAGAAAATCATGATAGAACTGCATGAAGGTACGTTTGGAACACATTCCAGTGGACATACTATGGCTAAGAAAATCCTTCGGGCAGGATATTTCTGGTCCACAATGGAAGCCGATTGTTACCAACACTCCCGAACTTGTCATAAATGCCAGATCTATGCTGACAAGGTGCATATCCCTCCGGTTCCTTTGAATGTCCTGACGGCACCTTGGCCTTTTGCAATGTGGGGCATTGATATGATCGGTGAGATCCGACCGACAGCATCCAATGGGCATCGCTTCATCTTGGTGGCGATCGATTACTTCACGAAGTGGGTTGAGGCAGCTTCCTACGCCACGGTAACCAAGAGCGTTGTGGCACGTTTCATCCGGCATAATTTGATCTGTCGGTACGGCGTCCCGGAAAGAATCATTACGGACAATGGTACCAATCTCAATAATTCGATGATCACCGAACTCTGTGAACAATTCAAGATACAACACCACAATTCTTCTCCCTACCGACCGAAGATGAATGGGGCTGTAGAGGCAGCTAATAAAAATATCAAAAAAATTGTGCAGAAGATGACAGTGACCTATAAAGATTGGCACGAGATGTTACCGTTCGCTCTTCATGGATACCGTACCTCAGCAAAGACGTCAACCGGGGCAACTCCTTTCTCCTTGGTCTATGGCATGGAGGCAGTCTTGCCAATTGAAGTCCAGATACCCTCTCTCCGGATTATGAAGGATGCAGACTTGAGTGAAGATGACTGGATCCAGACTCGACTTGATCAATTAAATCTGATTGACGAAAAGAGGCTCACTGCTATCTGTCATGGTCAAACGTATCAAAAAGGATGATCAGGGCATTTAACAAGAAAGTCAGACCGCAAGAGTATCAAGTTGGGGACCTGGTAATCAAACGCATCATCCTTCCTCAAAGTGATCCCCGGGGCAAATGGACCCCTACATACGAAGGGCCATTTATGGTTAAACGTGTGTTCTCAGGAGGAGCCATGATCCTAACCACCATGGATGGTGACGACCTTCCTCACCCCGCCAATGCAGACATAGTGAAAAAATACTACGCATGAATAAAAGACCCGCTAGGTTGACATACCTAGGCAAAAATAAGGGCTTCCCGGCGAACCAAAAGGGTTCGGGCAAAAATAAGGGATGAAATGAATAAAAATCTGTACACCCGGCAAGTCGAAAACCTGAAAAGGCGGCTTGGGCAAAAATGGGTATCCCGGTGGACTGAAAACCCAAAAGGGCGGTCCAGGCAAAAGTTAGGGATAAAAGCGTAACACTATGTCTCATTGGATCACTTCGCATCCGGAATTCGGCATCAACTATCTGGCTCCAGATTTCGGCATTGACCAATCAGCTTCATCTTCAAATTAGGCAGTAAAGCGATGAGACGTTCGAAGACATAAAGGCGATAGCAGAGTTGGAACCCAGTGGGATTGTTCACATAGCTGTTTTGTTTCCTTTTTCAAATTGTAAACTCTATGTTATTTGGCGGCGTCCTCTTACTAGGATGTCAGCCTCTTGTACAAAAACGCCTATTCACAGGCAAAGTTTAAATCAATACAAATTCACTTGTCCATACAAATTACCATTGTTTTCCTTTTTCTGTTTTGTCTTGCGAAGAACGTCCAATGTTCATTTTTGATATATGCATTTGACATTAAATTGCTGATTCATAAATATTTGCATATGAAACAAGAGATTGATTACAGGTGACATCAGAGACAGGGGCAATGTGAAGTTGTCTAATGCAGTCTGGTTGTTTTGTCCGCCAAGGTACCAAGGTAGGTTCAACTGAAGAATGTGGCCAAATCATCTCAACTCCCCGCAGAGTAAAACAAGGTTCAATAGTACTTTCCCCAAGCAGAGTTGGTCCCCCGTCGATCCTGAAAAGGCACAACATTCCCCGGCAGGTCTTAAAGCTCATCCCCAGTAGATTCTGGAAGCTTGTTCCCTATAGTACACAGACGTCTCTCCCGAGTTTTATTTAGAGTTATTTCCTCACAAGGACTTATAACTGGGTTATCCTCCGCTAAAAACCACGGAAGACCGCCCTCGGCAAAGTTCCTTCAATCCCCAGCGGAGTTTATCGTCATTATCCTCAGCGGAATCCATCATTAAAGTCCTCAACAGGCCTCTCATCAAAACTTCGGTCAATTTTTCTCACCACAGAGCAACTCCCCGGCCGGTCGTCGAGGATTTATTTTCCTAAGACGAAATTACATGCATAAACATTTCACATTTTCATACATCTCACTTACATATATTATAAAGCGCATACAACACCATCTCATGTTGAACATCATGACATCATGCATATCATACATCATGACATTGCATACAACTTACGTTTTTGCCTTTTCAGGAAAAAGACAATCCCAAAAACAACTACCTTCAACTGTCACAATTCCAGATTCGATACCTGTATCTAGCCAGGGCACATCTGAGAGTGATCAGTTTCCAGACTCGATTCCTGTATCTAGCCAGGGCACGTCTGAAGAGTTCGAAGATTCGATTCCTGTATCCAGCCAGGGCACATCTATCAACTACAACATCTCCAGATTCGATTCCTGTATCCAGCCAGGGCATATCTATTGACCACGTTTCCAGACTCGATTCCTGTATCTAGCCAGGGCACGTCTATTAACAACCATTTCCAGATTCGATTCCTGTATCTAGCCAGGGCATGTCTGAAGAGTTTGAAGATTCGACTCCTGTATCCAGCCAGGGCATATCTATCAACTATCACATTTCCAGATTCGATTCCTGTATCTAGCCAGGGCATGTCTGAAGAGTTTGAAGATTCGACTCCTGTATCCAGCCAGGGCATATCTATCAACTATCACATTTCCAGATTCGATTCCTGTATCTAGCCAGGGCATATCTACATCAGGAGATTGAAGACCAAATACCTGTAACAAGCCAGGAAAACATCTTCCGTTCTCAAAATACACAAGTTCTCGTTAAGGAATCTCTTATGCGATCAACACTTCCAAATGGCATCTATAAGCCCATTCCCGACAAGGTTCTGTCGTGTCTTCAGATGGCATCTATAAGCCCATCCACCTATCCGCCATCTCTCCAAATGGCATCTATAAGCCCATTCCCGACATCACATTTCTGATACTTCAACATGCGAGTGCAAATTTCCGGGCACTCTAGTGTCCAATCTTCTTTTACCTTCAAGTCGCGAAAGGCAAACTTGCCAATCTAACTCTTCAGGTCTAAGAAGATTGAACAGGGGCAACTGTTGTACCCCAAAATTTGCCCTCGCATTTTTCCCCAAGAAATCTCAGCTTCAAGCCTTTCCTGACTTTTCAAACTGGCTCAAGAATCGGACAAACGGACTTTTCTTGACAGTCAAGCAAAATTAGGGTTTTCACTGATTTTTAGGACTCTGGATTGTTTCACAGTTGGCTTAGGGTTTGGATGATTTTTGGTTCAATTTTGATCAGGCGAGCGTTATTTGACATTTAATCAGGAGTTAAAGTTTTTATGGGCATATTCTCAGAAGAATTTAAATTCCACAGCACTTTGCAGTTTATTCCGAGATTCGGGTTAAAATTCGCGTTATCTTGATTTAATCAGTAAGAGGAGGCAGTTGATTTGAATTCACCAGTCAAATGATGTGTGCAGTGTGGAATTACAGTGCTTGGCAAAGAATCAGTAAGAAAGGATTGCATCTGATCAAGTTTTTGTGATCGACTGTGCGTTGCTTTGAATAATGGAGACGTCCAGTTCATTTATTTTGATCAGCAAAGTTTAGTTGATTATTTATGGTTCTAAAAAATTAAATACTTGAAATTTAACTTTCATGTTATTTAATTTAAGGAATTATAAATAACAAATAAATAAAGAAAAGGAATTGAAAAGAATTAAAAGTCAATGGAATTTTATTTCATATTTAATAGTTGTTACAATTGTTATTATTTGGATACGAGTATTTATTACAAAGTATTTAAAATAATAATAGTGTACAAAAATTAAATTGAAAATAAAAAATTCTATCCTATTTCTAATTCTTCATTCTTCACTTCGCTCCGGTGCTCCATTTTTTATCTGCAAAAAGAAGAAGAAAGTCAGAAAGCATTTGAGTTAAAGAAAACTGATAAAATGTGATCATCATTAGGGGCCACTGATTGGGATCAGTTAACCCTCTCTGCAAATCACGGGATTTCTCCCGGTTCACAAAGAGGGAAGAATTTCATTTTTATTCATAAATGCAAAATGTCAAATGCATAAAATCCAAGTCAAACTAAAATCCAATTCCAACTTTCTATCAAAGGCCAAAAAGGTGCATTTTACTGCCAAAGTACCAAAGCTGTCAAAAGGGATTTGGAAAAGATATCAAAGAAAAGATAAAGTGTAGAAAGCTGTCAAAGAAAGAGAAGGATGCAAAGAAAATCTTTTATGCAAAGCAAATTAATTTTTTTCATCATTTCCCATCAGAATAGGCCCCTTCAGAAAGTACAGAAATAAAATCATATTAAATTCTTAAAACTGTACTATGGAGAGAAAGAGAAGAGAGATAGAAGCAGGTTTTTCAGGCTTAGACAGTAAGGCAAAAGTTAAAAGAAGCATCAATTCAGCATTACTCAAAACTGGGCAGAAATAGCCAGCAGAGGCAATTACCAAAAATGGAAAAGTGCCAAGAAACTTTGTAAAATTAACCAGTAACTTGGATCGAGAAAAATACCAAGGTTTGAATAAGTATTGGGCGCCAAAGACCAAGAGGCAAAACAACAAAAAAAACAAAAAGAAAATATACTGAGCTAAAAAAACCTGATTTGAGCCAAGAGACCAACATCACAAATATATAACCTGCAAACTGATAAAACTAGGCCAGTACAACACAGTTCAAAGAGAAGAAAAATATACAAAGCCTGAAGCCTCACAAAATCACAAGAAGACTAACAACCTGCATTTCAAAAACCAATCCTCAATCCCATCCTAAAAACCATTACAAACATATAAAAAACTACCAAACCTGGCCTAGCCTTCAAACCTGATAAACCAACTAAAATCATGCTGAACCTGTCACAAGCATATCACCTACTGTCAACACACCAATCCAACTGAGCATAACCAATTCAAAAAAAAACCAGAAATCCCCAAACTCAGAATCTGCATCAACCTGGCCTAACCATAAACCTGTCAAAAGCCAGCATAACTCAAAAACCATGTCCAAACATAACCCCTGAAGCAATAACCATAAACCTGTCAAAAGCCAGCATAACTCAAAAACCATGTCCAAACATAACCCCTGAAGCAATAACCACTACTGTCAAGGCCAAACCTTTAAAACCTCAAACATTCCAGGCAATCATAGAAAAATCGCTCAAGCATCAAAAGTCTCAGAGGAAAACAAAATATTCAAAGGTAACCCACGAGCCCTCAGTATGAACATCATTGGGCAATAAAACGCTTCAGAAGGCATCCAGTTCAAGGTAACACAGGGCAACACGAGAGAAGAAGAGAAAGTTCGTCCAGCAACAACAATTCAAAGCAACTCAGGGACAAAGAAAAAGCAACAAAGGCATCGCAAAGCAACCATTCAAGATAACAAGCCAGCAAAGAGAAGAGATAGAGAAGTGAATATATTTCAAGATAGGGCTTTTCAGAACATCATCATCAAAACCCTAAGGAGCAAGATAGAAGATACCAGGAAAGCTCAAAGATTCGTCACGTTCCTCACGCTTGTTCCAGCCTCCTGAGCGCCACATCCTCCGCCTCTCCTCCATCTCCAAAGAACGAAGGTAGCCCATCTTCTCCCCCTTTCTTCTTCACCACCTCATAATAGTATAAATTTAAGAATCAAAACTCAACTTAAAACAACACACGCAAATTCATAAAAGAAAAAGGAAACATAAAACGTTGAAACGAACCTTGAATCACGAGTCCACTGAGCTGGAGGGAAGAGAGGTTTGAGGGTGACACTGGTGGCCGGAGGGATGAGTTGCTCAGGAAAATGAAGATGGAGAAGAACGTTGAACGAACATACGAACGGCGCCGCTGCCAACCCTAAGCATGTTCCCAAACTGAACAAACCAATTCACAACCCTAAATTCGTTCTGGCCCCCAAACGGGCCTTGCCCATTCCGTTTTGCCCTAAGCCCATTAGAATTTTAAACCTTTTTTATAAAAAACAAACACCATACTAACCTTTTTTCTTTATATTACATAAACATTTTTTTACAAAATCATTTTAATAGACAAAATATATTTTTTACATTCTTTAATATTTACAATATAATTAAACCACTTTTTATATATAGGCTTAATTCAATTAACTTGAAAACATTTTAATACACATTAAAATACATTTGTACATATCATACTTTTTTTTATCATATAGTTAAAATATCCTTTTTAAGTATATATTTGTATATAAAATAATAAAATACTTTTTTTATCATATAATTAAAATTGAAAACTTTTTAATTAAAATATATCTTTGTACATGATAGACAAAATACATATTTTTTCTAATATTAAAACTCTTAAAACACTTAATTAAAACATTTTTTATTGTATGTATCTAAATACAAAATACAAGACTAAGTAAACATTATCTAGGCCAAAAACCCTAATACGCTTCAATCTCACCTTTCGCACTTGTAAATAATTACACATACACAATATATATACATAAAACACTTGCACTTACACAAATCCATTCATATTGCTCCTATACATTTGTTTATCTTATATTTGTATATTCGATATTTACATTTGATCGCACATTCGATTTGGTTGTAACTTATTGGATACTATAAGTCCCATCCCCTTTTGTACATTTATACCCCCACTCCCGGACACTATTTTGTAATAGCGTAGATTTTACATTCCGCAATTTACAGTTTTCCAATTATACCATGGTTAGACCTAGGGTTTGTATGTACATAAAATCAAACGCTAGATAACCTAATACAAAACAAATACATGTAATCAATACACAATCACACTTGCACCCCCTAGGGTAATCCCACATGTTGCCTTCCAAAATGGGCCATGCTTGCACGTCGAGTATCTTTGGCAAAACAAAATCAAATGATCATAAGTCTCAAAGTGTTGCCTAAACGGAATGATCATAGTCCCTTCAAAGCAAATTGCCAAAGACGCTTGGCATCATTGCATTCATGGTCCATACGATGACCCGCGCCCGTCCCGAACAAACTTCCTAAAACGCAAGATTGTCCACCAATTTCAATGGTGGAACAAAAATTGTTAAAAAGGGTTAAAACATGACAAAAGCCTTTGAGTACAATAGGGTAGACAAAACTCTTAGTTACTCGAGATCAATTCGCAAAAACACTTGCCTTCTTTTCAAAAACCACAATCCACAACACTTTCAAACAAACTCTCAAAAACATTTGAAAACATCTTTTCGAAAAGATCCACACTTTTGTAAAACACTCAATCACGAGTCAAATACATTAGTTGCCTAAGACAAGGCATCTTTTTCCAAAACATTTTCAAAAAGCACCCACACACACACCATTTTCAAAGCAATCGAAAAACAAGGCAAGTGATCTAAAAAACCAAGTAACTAAGAGCCCATGGATAACCATGGATGGAAAGGGTGCTAATACCTTCCCTTTTCATAATCTACCCCCCGAACCCACGAAATATCTCAAAAGGTTTTTGCTGTGCTTTTTTAACCTTTCCTTTAGGATAAAATAAAAAGTCGGTGGCGACTCTTGCTCAACCGCACAAGTGCGAATACGAACACAAAATGTTGTCCCTTCACATCCAACGATGGGCTTCTTACCAAATCAATGGTAAGATAGCAACGTCTAAAGGAGGAAGAAAAGAACATTTAACCTTTCTAGTAGATAGATTCGCTCTTAGTTGCTCGCTTGCTCACAACCAAACATTTTACACCAATACTTTCACATTAAAACCTTTTTTAAAAGAAAAAAAACTTTTTGTATACGTTCTTATAGAGACGAGAACCATTACAAAAACATCTTTTTAAAATCACCTTTAAAAAACACAATACACAAACACCTCTTTGAACTATTTTTCAAAACAACCCTTTGTATGCGTTTTTATAGAGACGAGAACCATTGCAAAGATATTTTTCAAAATACATTCAAAACCCACACCACAAGCACATTCAAACAAAAGCAAGTGATCTAGCGAGTAACTAAGAGCCCATGGAAAACCATGGATGAAAAGGGTGCTAATACCTTCCCTTTTCATAATCTACCCCCTGAACCCGAGAAGTAATCTCGAAAGGTCTTTCCTGTGCTTTTTTACCTTTCCTTTTGGATAAAAGAAAAGTCGGTGGCGACTCTTGCTAACCGCACAATTGCGATCAAAATGCAAAAACTCAAGTCAGTTCTCCCACCGTATCACACAATCCAATATCTTGGGATAAACCCCAAGAACTTCAGACAAAATAACAACAGAGTCACAAGGTCCCAAGGGTATCAAGGCTTCTAATTCTAAGTCCAAAAGGTCCACAACTCCATTATGTCTAGGATAGTAACCACATAGTTCAAGTAACCTTAAAGTTTTATAATGTTCAAGTTGGTTATTAAGTATCTTTAAAAAGAAAAGAAATCTCAAGTGAGCAAAATAAAAAGGATATAAAGATAAATGCTCAAATGAGCAAAGATAAAATGACATAAAGATAAATGCTCAAGTGAGCAAAGACAAAATGACATATAGATAAATGTCCAAAGGAGCAACGATGAAAATAGTATGAAATGTAAATGCAAAAATAAATGGAGCATAAAAGTATGGATATAAAATAAAGGGCATAAAGTAAATGCACAAAGTAAAGTCAATTGTTAATGAATTAGAAGTTAGAGGTTAGTTGAATGACCGTCTTGAAACTTGCATTTGAAAACTCATTAGAATATTGATAAAATCAAAGCTTCTCAACAAAAAGTTTCATTTTCTTTTTTGTCAAGTATATCATTCATTTCAAGTACTCAAGATAAGCATATGTGATCGATGGTGTTTAAATGATCCACTTAGACCAAAATTCAGGAAAAATCATTAGAGGATTGATAAGATCAAAGCCTCCTAACAATGAACCTCAAGGTTATTGGATCAAAGATTTCAAATTAAAATACTTGGGCTTGCAAATATAGGTTTGGGTCACGGATGGTCATTTCTCGAATCGGGACAATTTTAGCGTTATGTTGAGCAATTGTAAGTGGACTTATGTAGAAGTCACACCTATTTTGAGGTCGGTCAATAGCAATCTATGTACCATATGTTAGAGATATGATATGTAGATTATTCTCCAACAACATGTAGCACAAGTAAGAAAGGGATAAGATGAAGAGGGAGAGGATGTATCAGATGAAATTAGGGTTTCAAATATCATCAACATCATTCATCCATTTTGGTGGATTTGGTTTTTCAACCTATCAATATCCAAGATCCAATGAGGTTTAGGAATTTGTCCCAAAATAACACCTAAATCGGGACTAATCAAAAATAATAAAATAATATTCAATAAAACAATATTTAAATGTTTAATAAAAGGGGAATAATTGGTAAAATATACAAATTATATTAAAACACCAAATAAAAATCCTAAAAAAATAGTCAAAGGTCAAACATGAGCCAATAAGTGTTGACAAAAAAATTCAGAATTTTTTAAAGTAAAAAACTATTTTTTAAAATTTAAAGAAATAAACAAAATAAACCAAAATTTGCAACAAAAAAAATAGTAAAGTCAGAAATAAAAATAAAATGAGGTCACCAATATTTGTCAAGAGGTCATTGGATCCTTCCATAATTTCTCCAAAATTTAAAAATCAATAAAAGTATTTTTGAACAATTAAAAAAAGTTAAATAAAGTGAAAAATCATTAAAAAAAATAGCAAATCACAAAATAAAATTGTGAAAAAATAAAAATAAAAATTATTTTTGAGAATTTTTTCATTATTTTTGAAGTTGAAATGAATTTTTTTATGAATTTTTTAAGTTTAAAACAATTAAATCAAAAATCAGAAAATAAAAATAATGTCAAAAATAATATGGGTCATCCAATCATAGTCAAAACGCGTTAGTAAATAGATCCAAAGGACTTGGCGCATTGTACTTGATATGGACCTTAGTGAGAAACACAAAATCAAACAAATTCGGACCAATCAAAATAAAATAATTGTCACGCCGTCATTGGTTGAAGAACGACGCGTAGTTCGTCTTCAACCTCTGGACCTCTAGGTGTGGGGTTTTTGTGAGTTTCTTCAAATGGAAAAATCAGAAACTCATAGTGGTATCATTGGATTCGTCTATTCGAGAGATCCTAACCCTACCCTCGCGAAAAATTTCTTTAAACCACAGCTCAACCAATTTGAGAAAAACCAGAAGAAAAAAGCTGGAAAAGGATTTAAAAATTCACGAACAAAACTCACTTCCAGTTAAAAACTAATGATGTGATCAATATTAGAGTGATGAGAGCTACATTGTAGCAACAAGTTTGGAGAGAATTGATGAAGGAATCTACCTGTTGAATTTCAAATTCAGAGCTCTGAAACTTGACTTGACTAGCACGATTCAGGGCACCTCAAGGCTTGGTTCTTCTTCTGTTAGCTTCGATGAAGTTCAAGGGTGAAGAATCAACAAAGGAATTGGATAGAAAAATGCTTTAGAATTAAATTAGAAATTGTAGAATTATGAGTTATGGAGGGAGTTCAATAAAGGTTCTTTTTCTCTCTAAAGCTTGTCAAAATGAGTGGGATATCACTCTCTATTTATAGGCAAGCAAATGGGATGCTCAATTGTGTGAAATGATGAGATTTTGAAAGAATTCGTGTGAAGTTGCAAGCATGAAAAGTGTCACTCATATTTGCTCAAAACTCAGACAAAACTTGTGTTTCAAGGTGCTAATCACTCTGGAAGATTGTTAAGCATGATTAGAAGTAAAAGCGTGCATCAATTTTGTGATTAGAGGCCATATTAACCAATTTGCAATCTGACTGTTTTGACAAAATCAGTTTTAAGGTGCCAACTTTGAATCCATGGTGCACCCAACTCAAGAGGCTTTATTACATGATTCTTGAAGCATTTGAAAGACAAGGTCTCAAACTTCACAATGTTCCAAGAAAGACACCATTTTTGGATACTTGAACAAAAAGTTATGTCCAATTAAATTTGTGAAAACACACACTGATGTTTTGTATTTAGAAAAATTCTAAGTGTTGGACTTCAAAATGACCTATAATGTTCTTCAAAATTAAATGACTTTCTACTCAAAATTTGATCTTGATTTCTAAATATGACATGAAGTATACCTATTTAATTGAAGTTTAGAATTGAGATCACTCAAAAATCATAAAAATTGAAAGAGTTATGGTTTATGGAAGATGATGAACAAATTTGGGGAAATTCACAAAAGACCTATAATCTTTTCAATTCTTCAGCCACTTTCCAAGCATCTTCAAGTCTTGCACATAAAAACAATGTTATAGTAGACATACAAGATTACTTTGGAAAAATAATGGGCTCGAGGAGATACAAATTTACCAAGTTATGATCATTTGAAGTCAAACCCTAAAATTCAAAGGCCTTCCAAGTAGACTTGTAATCTTTCTCAACTTTTAGTGATCTTCCATTCAAAATTAGCCTTAGACTTCTGAAGAGAGATTTTTAAGGACCCTTTAAAAAGAATCATGGCTTTGTAATCAACCAAAAATCTCAAACAACAAGAAAGATATGGTCCTTAGGAGTCAACAAACCCTAGCTCCGAGAGTGTCAAAATGACTTAAAACCCCTTTCAACTTTTGATGATTTTTCTTGCACAATTGGAACTTTTCATGTGAAGAGAGGTTATTATTGATGATGGTAAGAGTCCATAGAAAAAATAACCAACTCAAAATGTTGAAAATTGAGAGAGTTATGCACTTGTGATCACTGAATCTAGTATTTCCTGAATTAGGTCAAACTTGTTGAATCAACCTTGAATCTTTTGGACTTTTTTGGAAAAATAAAGCATGATGAATAATAAGAGGCCTTTAAATTATGTTGTATTAAAGCACACTCAAATATGGAGCTTAAGTCTCAATGAAGCTTGTTGAGGAAGCCATGGAAATAAACACATGAACCTATGAATCTTCTTGATGAATTCCACCACCAACTTTGAGGGGGTCTTGACCTAAATAAAGTGAGAGAGTTACTTGAACCATAAATCTTTGATTCCATAGACATCACCTTGAATATTGAGCTCTTGTAATTCATTAGAGAACCATTTGATTGAGAATCACGCCTCAAACCCTAGATTAGATGGTGAGATGAATGCAATTGTGATCACCTACAACATGAATATTCAAAAGAACATATATACACATATTAATGTTAGCTAAAAGAACACATGTACAAGATACACAATTCAAGGTTCTTGATAATCTCTCAAGAGAAAATTTAAAAATAGAATAAAGAAATAAATAACCCTAATATGTGTGTCTTGATGCATTGTGACATGAGATGATGAGAAATCTTAGGGGGAGAAATTGAGGTATAACAGTCGCCCAAAATCTATCCCAATTCTTAGACCAGCCATTGTACCTTCCATTTCATATATTCATTGTAATCCAACCTGACAAACTGCTACTAAAGAAACAGAAAAGCCCAAAAACAAGTTTGGAAGGGAAAAGAAGAAAAGTCTCATGGCTACATGGGATGACTCTGACACGTCTGAAGCTGACTCAGAATCAGATGATGAGAGGGAAAACATAGGTCTCATGGCTAACATATCAGAAGATAGTGAAGCTTCTGAATCAGACTCTGAATCAGACACCGAAGAGGTATTCCCTGACTTTGCAATTAATTTTACTAAGGTTGAACTTGCTGAAAGCCTTAACGAAATTCTGGAAAGATATCAGCAAATCAGAGTTAAATTCAGAAACCTGAAAAGGAATCTTGATTCTGACTCTGATAAAAATGAGAGTCTTAAATTGGAAAATTCTGAGTTGAAAACTAAAATTTCAAAATTAGAAAATCTTTTACAAAACTCTCAAAAGGAAACAATTTCTGAAACTCCCAGCAGCGTTGATGAGATCATCAAGGAGTATGATCACAACTTTCAGAAGTTCCTTGCTAAAAGCATAGATAGAAGCAAAATGGCTTCAATGATCTATGGAGTTAGCAGAAACCACAGAAAGGGAATAGGATACCAAGGTAAGGTACCTACACCAAAGAATGCCATGGATTTAATTATTAAACGCACTCCTCTGAACTCACACTTTGTGTATGGTCACACACATGATATTAAATACACTAGTAATAATTATTTTGTGAAACCAAAATTCAACTAGAGTTTTGGTAAAGCTAACAAATCAGGACCCAAGAAAATATGGGTACCTAAGGATAAAATAATACATGTTGCAGATATCTTTAGCAGCAAATCAGAAACACCAGTCATGGTACCTGGACTCTGGCTGCTCACGACACATGACGGGAAGAAGGCATATGTTCCAAAGCCTGGAACTTAAGCCTGGAGGCCACGTAGGCTTTGGAGGCAATCAGAGGGGAAAGATCATTGGCTCTGGAACAGTAGGTAATGGAAATCTTCCCTCTATAAATAATGTCCTATTAGTAGATGGATTAATGCATAATCTGTTATCCATAAGTCAATTAAGTGATAACGGTTATGATATAATCTTTAATCAAAAATCATGTAAAGCTGTTAGTCAGAAAGATGGGACTATCCTATTTAATGGAAAGAGGAAAAACAACATTTATAAAATCAAACTTTCTAAACTGAAAAGTCAGAATGTAAAGTGTCTTCTGTCTGTTAACAACGAGCAATGGATCTGGCACAGAAGATTGGGGCATGTTAGTATGAGAAGAATATCTCAGATTAACAAACTCAATCTGGTCAGAGGACTTCCTAATCTGAAGTTCAATTCAGATGCTCTATGTGAAGCATGTCAGAAAGGCAAGTTTGCTAAACCTGCTTTCAAATCTAAAAATGTTGTTTCTACCTCTAAGCCATTAGAACTTATGCACATTGACTTATTTGGACCAGTTAAAACTGCTTCAGTCAGTGGCAAGAAGTATGGGTTAGTAATCGTAGATGACTATAGCAGATGGACATGGGTAAAGTTCTTAAGACACAAGGACGAGTCACACTCTGTGTTTGTCACCTTATATAACCAAGTTCAGAATGAAAAGGATCTTAGAATCGTTAAAGTCAGAAGTGATCATGGTGGAGAATTTGAAAACAAAGATTTTGAGTCATTCTTTAATGACAAAGGCATTCTGCATGATTTCTCTTGTCCTAGAACTCCCCAGCAAAATGGAGTTGTAGAACGAAAGAACAGAACATTGCAAGAAATGGCCAGAACCATGATTAATGAGACAAACGTTACTAAGATCTTCTGGGCAGAGGCAATAAACACAGCGTGCTACATTCAGAATAGAATCTCTATAAGACCTATTCTGGAAAAGACTCCATATGAATTGTGGAAGAACAGAAAGCCCAACATTTCATATTTTCATCCATTTGGATGTACTCGTTTTATTTTAAATACAAAAAATTATTTGAACAAGTTTGACTCTAAAGCACAGAAGTGTATTATGTTAGGATACTCTGAACGCTCAAGAGGGTACAGAGTATACAATACAGAAACACGGATTGTGGAAGAATCAATCAGTGTTCGTTTTGATGATAAGCTTGACTCTAAAAAGTCAAAGCAGAATGAAGTTTTTGCAGGTATGGAAGTTGAATTCACAGGTTCTGAAGACAAGTCATCAGAAGCTCTCAACAAAGACACTCCCTCAACATCAGAAAGAGGCACTACGAGAAATTCAGCAACATCTGTTGACCAACCTCAGAAAAGACTACCCAGAAGCAGCTTGGATCACCCAGAAGAAACTATCTTAGGAAGAAAGGAAGATCCAATCAGAACAAGAGCCAGCTTCAGAAACTCTGAAGAATCCCTCATGGGACTTGTTTCTCTGATTGAACCTACTTCAATTGATGAAGCACTTCTGGAAAACGACTGGATTCTAGCAATGCAAGAAGAGCTGAGTCAATTCACCAGAAACGACGTGTGGGATCTTGTTCCCAGACCAAAAGGATTCAACGTCATAGGAACAAAATGGGTGTTCAGAAACAAGATGAACGAACAAGGTGAAGTCATCAGAAACAAAGCACGACTGGTAGCACAAGGTTATAGTCAGCAAGAGGGGATAGACTATACAGAAACCTTTGCTCCAGTCGCCAGGTTAGAATCTATCAGACTCTTAATTTCTTTTGCTATTAATAAAGGCATCACTCTGTATCAGATGGATGTCAAGAGTGTATTCTTAAATGGCTATATAGAAGAAGAGGTTTATGTGCACCAACCCCCTGGTTTTGAAAGTACAAAAAATCCAGAGTATGTTTTCAAACTAAAGAAGTCACTGTATGGTCTGAAACAAGCTCCCAGAGCTTGGTATGAAAGACTAAGTAACTTTCTGTTAGAAAAGGATTTCACCAGAGGGAAAGTGGACACAAACTTATTCTGTAAGACAGTTAAGAATGACATCTTAGTGTGTCAAATTTATGTTGACGATATTATATTTGGATCTACTAATCTTTCTCTTGGAAGAAAATTTGCTAAGTGTATGCAGGCAGAATTTGAGATGAGCCTAATGGGGGAACTAAAATTCTTTCTGGGAATTCAGATCAATCAAACTCCAGAGGGAACTTACATTCATCAGAGCAAATATGTCAGAGAACTTCTGAAGAAATTTGACCTCTCAGAATGTAAATCATCAAAGATTCCAATGCATCCCACGTGTATTCTGGAAAGAGAAGAGGTAAGCAAAAAGGTAGAACAGAAGGTATACAGAGGTATGATTGGTTCTCTTCTTTATCTGACGGCCTCAAGGCCTGATATTTTATTCAGCGTATGCATCTGTGCAAGATTCCAATCAGATCCTAGAGAATCTCACTTAACAGTTGTTAAGCGAATTTTCAAGTATCTGAAAGGTACTACTAATCTGGGTTTATTTTATAGAAAATCTAGTGATTACAGCTTAGTAGGTTACTGTGATGCTGACTTTGCTGGAGACAGAGTAGAGCGTAAAAGCACTTCTGGGAGCTGCCAGTTTCTAGTAGAAAATCTGATCTCTTGGTCCAGCAAAAGGCAATCCAAAATTGCGCTATCAACAGCAGAAGCTGAATACATAGCAGCAGCAAGATGCAGCACACAAATGCTCTGGATGAAAAGTCAGCTTGAGGACTTCCAAATCTTTGAGAGTAACATTCCTATACTCTGTGACAACACTTCTGCCATTTTCTTAAGTAAAAATCCAATTTTGCATTCTAGAGCTAAGCACATAGAAATAAAACACCATTTCATTAGGGACTATATTCAAAAAGGAATTTTGAACTTAAAATTTATTGATGCAGACCATCAATGGGCTGATATCTTCACTAAACCACTTTATGAAGATAGGTTCAACTTCATTCTGAAACATCTCAGCATGAAGCTCTGCCCAGAGTGAAAATGTTTTAATTCTATAACTTAACCCTCAAAATTTGTTTTATTTTACTGTGAACTTCTAATCAATCCTCTTTCAGAAAATTAGACATGCAGATTGTATCAGATTCTATTCATAAAGATCTGAGCGTTTCAGTTCAAGGATAGATGTGCTGTTCACTAAATCAAACAAGTGTCATCCAGTCATCAGCTAATTCCTGAGGCAGAACACGCGTGCACGCCTCTGAAAAGGCAAAATGCTGATTGGATGCATTGAGACACATGTCACTGGTAACCGTTCCTAATATCTTTCTCAAATCCCCCAATATCAGCAAACATTAAATGCGTGTAATCATGAGTTAACTCTCTCTCTTAAAAACGTTTATGTTTTCAAAACAGTTTTTGAAACGTATTTAAACACCATCACTCCACTTATTCACTTTTTACCGTCTCTTGCAATCATCTAAATATTCTCTACATTCTTACTTGTGTGTTCATCTCTTTCAAAAGAAAACCTTTTTTTAAAGCTTTTCCTCAAAAACCCTAGTGTGAACATGGCGTCCTCTAGCACTGTTTCTGCAGGTTCCCAGCAAGATGCATCTTCTGAACAATATCAGATTCCCTTCAGAATGCTACTCACACCGGTCAAGAACTTGGAAGTTTTGTCTGAACTGATAGTGGATTTCAACAGTTTGAAATAAAATGGATTTGATTTGATTGAAGAAATCAAGGCACAAGGTTGGGAAATGTACTTTGATAGGTTGGTTGGCCCAACGTTCCCTATCTTGGTTAAAGAATTCTGGATACATGCATCTTCATTAACACATCAGGTTACTTCATATATCTTGGGTCAAGAAGAAGATTTAGCAGAAAGTTCTCAGAAGCACCCTGGTTCTGACACCTCTCAAGCTTCCTTGGACAGGCAGACTCTTGAAGAGCTAAAGCAGAATGATCTTAGACTGCAGGCGAGAATGGATGAGAATGATCAACGAATGAAGGAAAGGATGGCTGTTCAGGATAGTAAGATTGACGCAGTAGCCAGCATGGTCGCTAAGCAGAATGAAACCTCTGATCAGATTAAGAACATGCTAGAGGCTCTGTTTTGAAATGCTGGTTCGCGAAATGTCGCGGTAAGCAAGAGTCGCCACCGTCTTTTATGTTCTCCAACATGGAAAGGACAAAAGCACAGCAAAATTCCTTTTCGAGAATGTTTCTCGGTTCGGGAGGTAGATTATAGAAAGGGAAGGTGTTATCACCCTTTCTATCCGTGGTTATCCACAGGCTCTTAGGTACTTGCTCACTATGTTTTCAAAATTTGTTTGCTTTTCAAGTGTTTGTGGGTTTTGAAAAAGTTTAGTTTGAAAAACTTCTAGGTAACTCTTGTATCAGTCCTCAAGAGTGTATGAAGTGTTTGTTTGAAAACTTTTTGAAAGTGTAGGTGCGAAAAGATGTTTTTGTTTTTTGAAAGAGCAAGTACCCAGGAGAAATCTACCTACTCTAAGGAATTAAGCTGTGTAAGAGTCCTTTAGACAGTACTATTCCACTATTGAGAAGTAGGTAGCACCGTCGTTGGAGTTATTCGGGTCAATTCGATTATAGGGACATGTGTGGTCACCAAAGCAATAGTAGGACGCCTTAGCGGTAACCCTAATGTCCAAGATCCTTTTTATCCGAGGCAACCGTTTTGAGGCAACTGGATCTTTAGACAGGAGGGCGACCTCTAAGACACCCTATACTTGATGACCACCTCGAGGCAACCAAGTGAGGCGTACCCTAAGGGTGGCATGTGCATGTGTGCCAGGTTTCATGTTAATGTTTATCTTTGAACATGCATCATTGTGAGCTACGGGTTGATTTTATTTGTCATACAAGTCTTGTCATGCATAATTAACAGTTTAATAATTTGCGGGAAATAAAGTGCGGAAAGGTAAATCTACGCTATTACAAGGCGCGGGTCTATACATCGCCAAAAACAAAACCCGTTTGGAAAATAAATGCGAGAAAATAAAAGAAAGCGATAAAAGCCTAATTAACTATTACATCATCGGAAACAGATACATAAATATGATCAAATAAATAATGAATTAAAAATATGCGCGCGAAAGAATTGAATCGGGACGTCCTTAGGGTTTTGACCCTTTTTGAGAAAAGAATTGAATTTGTCCTTTTTTTTGCAATTAATTAAAATTAAACCTAATAACTAATTAATTAATTAATTAAAGAAAAAAAGTATTTTTTATGTTTTTTAGGTTTTAATGAAAATAAAATTAAAAATCAAAAGTTAGCAAAACCTAAGTCTAATTTATTTTACTTATTATGAAAAATAGTCAAAATTAACCTAACTAAATTAAATCAATTTGGTTAGTATTTATTTACAAAATAATTAAAATTAATAAATAAGAATAATAATAATAATTAATAAAAATACTGACATTTTAATGGTCTGAATTTATTATGAAAATTAATTTGTTAGTTAATAATGATAATGGTAATTAATAAAAGAAATTAAAAGGAAAAAGAAAATAAAAGAAATAGCAAACCAGGGGGGTGATGGGCCCAATATGAGGTGTTATGCTAGCAATTCTGGCCCAATAAGCACATAAGCCTGTTGACTTCTGGAATTGTCTGCACGTTGCATTGACCAGGAACATGGTGTCCATCCATCTTTGGCCATTGGATTGCTGTTAGTGGCCACTTGGCGCCTGGGATTGGAAAGAATATGGTGGACATCACTTGAAAACCTGCACATGATTACGTTAGAAAAAATAGAAACAAAGGTTTGGGGGACCTGGGAATCGAACCCAGGTCCCAATGGTTACCAGACAGCTCATCTCCCACTATGCCAGTTGAACGCTTTTGTTATTATAGTAATCAGTAAATAATATATTATGAAACCAGACAATATGCCATAAAGCAAAACACGCGCGCCCTGATTTGAACGGACCAATGGTAGATCAACGCGTCATCGTCTTCTTCAATTGTCCTGAAAAAAGATAAAGAGATAGCGGGGGTTTTTAACCCCCACAACCTGCATCCACATATAATAGCGATTAGGCGTACAATACATATAAATATGGCGCGATGGTGTCAATATGTTTGTCTCAATCTCCTGAGTTCAACCATAGGTCTCTTGAGGCTTAATTTTTCCTAAATAATAAAGCCCCAATTTTAGAGCTTGGAAAACCTAGAAATCGTTCATGGTGGTTTATGATTCAGGACGTTTCAAGGCAATTGAACCACACCATTAGCTTCCTGTGAGTCCTATTAACACAAACCAATCCACAAAAGATGTTAAATATGCATGAATAATGATATGCGTTTCTGGAAAAAATGGTCAAACCGTGAAACTGTTCTTGCGTGTTTCTGGAGCTTCAAGGCTTAATTTTGATTGCAAAACGTTTCTCACACCTCCAGCAATGTGTTTGAATCACTATAATGCTTTGAATTGGCCTGGAGTATGAAAATCAGTTTCAAGTTTTCTTTGAATTTTTTCAATATGGTAATGGCTATTTGCAGCAGTTTTTCACGTGTAAGGCTTTAGGTTTAGCTTGTGCACTTATAATAGAATGGAATTAGGTTAACTTCTGGCCAAGAAATTCATTGCATTATGGTTTCAATATTTGATTGGAAATCAAATAATTTTCAATCTTTTTGATTGAAAAATCTTGCCAATTTTGGAGATTTTGGTCCCCTTGATGTGCACACGAAATCTCCAGCTTGTCTTGAGCTTATTTGCTTCACAAAAGATTGAGAAAAACATATCTTGATATTTTCCTACATTTTAAATCAATTAAATGAATTAATATTAATAAAAAATCCAATTAATTAATAGAAAATGAGAAAATAAATTCAAATAATCCCAATGGGTCGTGCATAGGCCTTGGACAATGTTTCAAGAAGGAATTTGAGGCCCATTAGCAAAAATGATGTGTTTTGAGCAAAGTTGACTTTTGCAAATTCACAAAAATTTCCCAACTTCTCCAATGCATATCTTGCTCAATTTTGATCATATGAACATGTTCTTGGACATTTTGGAAAGGTCTTGAAGTCCTCTAACCAATGCCTTTGGTCCCATGTCATTTGGATTTATCAATCTCAAGTTATGGTCTTTGATTTAAAGTGCATTTTTGTTGACTTTTGAAATTGACCTATAATGTAGAAATTGATAACGTTTTGTGAGAGCATTTCTTGGACTTGGAATATGAAGATGCGTTGTAGGAAATGTCATCCCCTTCAAAATGAGCATTGGATTGGATTTTTCTGATGAACCATGAAAAAGTTATGCCCTGGTCAAGTTACAGTTGACTTTTCTACTGTCCAAAAATAGAAACTTTTGGAATCTTGATGATTTTTGAGCCATGCTTGTGGAATCATGATCAAGACTTGATCAAATGATGATTGTGATCTCAAAATGAGATGTTGACCAAAAATTCTGACTTTTGACTATGAAATGACCATTTTACCCCTGTAGTTGATTGTGAAGCAAATGGGACTTTTGACTGTGCAATTTGATGCTGTGAGTCTTGAGACTTGGCATGTAGATGCTTGGCGATGTATATAGGCCTATGGGACTTGATTGAGCCATTGAAAACCTCAGATTCCTTGAAGGAAACAAAACCCTAATTTTGACTGGCTTATGAGGCATTTGGACTGTGCAATCCTTGAGCAATTTTGAACTATGTGAAGATGATCCTTGTCAAATCTTGAAGAATATGGGAGGGAAAATTTTGGGGTACAACAGTTTCCCCTGTTTAATCTTCTTAGACCTGAGGATGTAGATTGGCTTGCGCGCCTTTCGTGATCCGAAGGTGGAAGATGATTGAACACTAGAGTGCCCAGAAATTTGCACTCGCATAGTAGAATATCAGCAATGTGATGTCAGGAATGGGCTTACAGATGCCATGATAGATAGGAGGATGGGCTTATAGATGCCATCTAGAGATGTGACAGGATCTTGTCGGGAATGGGCTTATAGATGCCATTTGGAAATGTAATGGATAGTTGAATCGGAATAGAATGGCTTCCGCGTATGGAGCATATCTAATTGCTGACGTCTGAATAAATAGTAGAATGATCGCCGTGTCTGGGATATATCCATACTGCATCTGAATGAGTAACAGAATGTCATCCGAATCTGGATCGTATCTAGACTATCTTTTGAATGAATCTGGACTAAGCAATAGAATAGCATCCGGGTCTGGAGCATCTCTAAGTTGTCTTTAGAAGTTGGAATCTGAATAAGCAATAGAATAGCGTCCGTGTCAGGAGCATCTCTAAGCTATATCTGAAAGGAAATCTGGAATAAGTATCGGAATGTTGCCAAATCTGGGTCGCATCTGAACTATCTCTGAATAAGCAATAGAATAGCATCCGGATCTGGAGCATCTCTAGGCCATCTCTGGAGAGAAATCTGAATAGGCAAAAGAATAACATCCGGATCTGGAGTATCTCTAAGCCATCTCTGACAGGAAACTCTGAATAAGAAAAAGAATAGCATCCATATCTGGAGCATCTCTAAGCCATCTCTGGAGAGAAATCTGAATAAGCAGTAGAATAACATTCGGGTCAGGAGCATCTCTAAGCTATCTCTGAAGAGAAACTCTGAATAAGCAAAAGAATAACATCCATATCTGGAGCATCTCTAAGCCATCTCTGGAGAGAAATCTGAATAAGCAGTAGAATAACATCCGGGTCAGGAGCGTCTCTAAGCTATATCTGAAAGGAAATCTGAATAAGCAAAAGAATAGCATCCATATCTGGAGCATTTCCAAGTTATCTCCGAAAGGAAACTCTGAATAAGCAAAAGAATAGCGTCCATATCTGGAGCATCTCTAAGTTATCTCTGAGAAGAAACTTTGAATAAGCAAAAGAATAGCATCCATTTCTGGAGCATTTCCAAGCCATTTCTGGGAAGAAACTCTGAATAAGCGATAGAATAGCATCCGGGTCCGGAGCATCTCTAAGCTATCTCTGAAATCTCTTTAATGTAGATATGCCTTGGCTAGATACAGGTATCGAATCCATAATCAATCGCTCACAGATATGCCCTGGCTAGATACAGGTATCGAATCTGGAACTTCAAACTCTTCATGCAGATATGCCCTGGCTAGATACAGGTATCGAATCTGGAACTTCAAACTCTTCATGCAGATATGCCCTGGCTAGATACAGGTATCGAATCCATAATCAATCGCTCACAGATATGCCCTGGCTAGATACAGGTATCGAATCTGGAATTAGTCGCCCACAGATATGCCCTGGCTAGATACAGGTATCGAATCTGGAATTAGTCGCCCACAGATATGCCCTGGCTAGATACAGGTATCGAATCTGGAATTTCGACAGTTGATATTAATCGTCTTTGGATTGACCTTTTTTCTGAAAAGGCAAAACATCAGTTGTATGCAATGTCATGATGTATGAAATGCATGATTTCATGATGTTCAAAAATAAATGAGATAGTGTTGTATGCACTTTATCATGTATGTAAAATAGGAGATATGAAATGTGAATGTTTATGAGTGTATTTCGTCTAGGGAAAATAAATCCTTGACGAATGTCGGGAAATTGTTGAATCCTGGGTTGATGTTGAAGAGTAGAGTTCTTCGTTTCCGCTGGGGATGTTGATTGCAAGAATAAACCGGCAGGAGAAGATGACTCAGTTGGGGAATAAACTTGTTGAAGAGATTACTCTGCAGGGAAATACTCTGTGGGAAGAGATGCTTCGCTGAGAATTGAATGAGAACTCCGTTGGGGATTCCATTGATAAGTTATGTTGGGGAATTTGATGAACTCCGCTGGGGGATAGGAAGAATTTCGCCGAGGACGATCTTTCCGTGGTAATTAGCTGAGGATAACCCAGTTATAGGCTCTGGTGGGGAATAACCTTTGAACATGGTCGGGGAGAGATATGTACTCTGCAGGGGACCAGCTTCCAGAATCTACTGGGGATAAGCTTCCAGAATCTACTGGGGAGATTGATTCAACTCTCCTAGGGAAACCTTTTAGACTGTACTGGGGGAACGGCTCCACTGGAGTGTCTGTATTCCGCCGGGGAACAATCTTATATTAAGACTGTCGGGGATGCTTGCTTAGGAACATCTGTATACTCTGCTGGAGATATGAAGATCTTCTGGGGATATCCAACTTCCTTAGGGATGATAGTAGACTAACTCTGCTCAGGGAGGGTGTTGCTGATTTGCTAGGGATACCGTGCCTTTTCAGGGCTGAGGAGAGACCAACTCTGCTAGGGGAGAGTACTGTTGAATCTTGTCTTACTCTAGGGAGTGAAGATGTCTTGGTCAGATTCTTCAGCTGGATCTACCTTTGTACCTGGAGGACAAAGAAGCTTGTACCGTTTGGACAACTCTTATTGCCCCAGTTTCTGCGGGAGAAGGTACTTGTGGAGGTCTTGATGACTGCATATTGACAAATCTTCTTCTGGTAGGCAAGTGACGAGATGACGGGACATAGTCGTACGCTTTGATCCCTAATTTTTGCCTGGACCGCCCTTTCGGGTTTTCAGTCCATCGGGATACCCATTTTTGCCCAAGCCGCCCTTTCAGGTTTTCGACTTGCCGAGTGTAAGATTTTTTTCATTTTCATCCCTTATTTTTTCCCGAACCCTTTTGATTCTCCGGGAAGCCCTTATTTTTGCCTAGGTGCGTCAACCTAGCGGGTCTTTGGTTATGCGTAGTATTTTTTGGACTATGTCCACGCTCTCAGAATGTAGGGAGTTGTCACTGTCAAAAGCGTTGTGTTGTCATACTACTAGAAGATCTTCGTTCGATCATGCAAGATTCGTTGCTGGAATTCCTGTTCAGTGCCTCAAGTGGCTCAGATGGAGATTCGCCCCTGGCTGTTTGGCATTTTGAGAGATTCCTTGAATCTTGACTGGACTGCCCCAGATGACGGACCATGATCATGTCTGCCCCTTGGTTGGAAGTACTTTTGTTCACTAGATATTCTTCGTGCGAACTTCTAGGCTGTTCAAACAAATAGTCATATGCAAACAACGTTATTTTAAAAATGCAAAGCTTATGTCTGTCTTGAAGTTTTTGAAAATGCAATTTTTTCAGTAAAACAAGCAAATTTTGTAAAACTGTGATGTCAACTCAGGATGTACAACAAGCCCTATAGGAGTCAGGATACCTTTGTACCAGTATGCTTTCGAACTAACCCATGCTTCAGCTAGGACTTTTTAAGGGTTATAACGTGGCCTGGTTCACGGTTTAAGAAACAAAGGATAAAGGCTCAAAATTTATTTGTACCCACCCGTTCTTCGTGATGTTCTTCGATCCTAAACTCAGCTAATCGTGCGTTAGATTTTGTTTGAGTCTTTGCTTTGATATTCCGGTGATGATTCGGATATTGATAGTTTATTTTGAATAGGCAGTCATTTCTTTTTGTTGAGGGTTTGTAGGACCTCTTCCCCTTTTTTTTCGTCATCTCTGTTTTTTGCCTGAACTGTTTCTTTTGTGATTACAGTCAGCGGGATGCCCCAGTTTTGTGTAAGTCTCCTTCATAGGTTTTGACTTATTGGGCTTTTATTTTGAGCGATAATGACTGCCTGTCTTTATGATAATCGGAACCATCACTGTCTTTTTTATTTCGGAAGGACTCATTTGATGCCATTCATTGTGCACCTGGATCAGCTGAGAGAACTACCCTGCCCCAGGTTATGATTAAGGGTTTTAATTTTTGAAAAGAAAAACTTCAACTTCTTTGGCTCAGAGGGGTTGACGAGGGATTATCTTCCTTATAACTCCAGTGTTTAGGATTTGAAACAATGCATGTACCTCATCAGCGGGGTCAGTTCAAAAGCATACTGTAAAGATTGTAGTATCGTTTTCGTCATCCTCCCTCAAGAGGCTTAGAATTTGTAATTGAGAATTGAACATCACAAAAAATGAAAGCAGTTCGAATATAGTGAATACGAATAGATTAATTCAAACAGACATATGCGATGCATTAATGGAATAAACAAGTTTGCTATGACATTAATTGTTTGTATAAGCAAAGAAAAATACAACTCGGAAATTCGAATAAAACAAAAGCCTTCAATGATTTGGAAAAGGAGCAGTGATTATGTTTGGAGTCTCTGGTGCTTCAAACTGGACTTCCTTGGCATCAATCATGTCTTGGACCTTGTTCTTCAGAGCCCAACAGTTGTCCGTAGTATGCCCCGGGCTGTCAGAGTGGTATGCACACCTCTCATTGGGATGATAGTTAGGAGCGGGAGTGTTTGGATTCCGAAGAGGAGCCCTTAAGGTAATCAGACTTGCCTTCAACATTTGTTGTAGCGCTTGAGCCAGTGTCATGTTGATCTTAGTGAACTGTCTTTTGGGTGCGACCTCCTTACGTTGCTGCCCCTGTCCTTGCTGAGCAGGCGTAGGATTGGAGATCTGGGTTGCCCCTACATGTTGATCATGACGACTCTTTTTACCATACACAGCATTTGACTCTTTTTTTCCATGGTAAGGCTTCTTATGAGCATCAGAAGGAGCAGCTTCTGGAATCTTCCCACTTTTGATGCCAGCTTCAATTCTCTCACCAGTCAAAATCAGATCTGTAAACCCAGCAGAAGAATTTCTAATCAGATGGTTGAAGAACGGACCAGACAGGGTCCCCAGGAACATATCCACAAGCTCACGGTCAGTTAAGGGTGGCTGCACCCTTCCGGCCAGGTCTCTCCACTTTTGTGCATACTCCTTAAATCCTTCACCTGTCCCAAGTGACATACCCTGGAGTTGGGTACGCGTAGGAGCAAGGTCGGAATTATACTGATACTGCTTGTAGAATGCAGTAGTCAAGTCCTCCCAGTTACGAATACTAGCTCCATCCAGCTGATAGAACCATTCGAGTTGAGTCCCTGAAAGACTTTCCTGGAAGAAATGGATCCATAAGTTCTTGTCTGCAGTGTAAGGTTGGATCTTCCTTACATATGATCTGAGATGCAGCTTAGGACAGGAAGCCCCGTCGTACTTCGCAAAAGAAGGTGCCTTGAACTTGTGGGGAATCACTACCCCAGAAGACAGACCTAGATCTTCGAAGTCCAGGCCGGGAACCTTCTGTATTTCCATAGCACTTAACCGGTCTTCGAGCTGTTTGTACCTGTCTTCGGCGGGAGGATACTGGTCATCATTGTAATCTGTCTCGTTGTCGGAGACCACGGGACTAGGAACCCTTTCCTCTTGTGGGCTGTCTTTCCCTACAGATGAGGTAGTCAGCTCAACCTCATTCTGTACTCCGTTCCCAGATCTGCGTCTAGTGTTGAACAAAACAGTCCTCTTCTTCTTCTTCTTCCTCTCTTTCAGAATTAGAGTTTTCAAGTTCTGTTGACCCTGGGCTAGGCTCATAACCAACTCCTGGAACTGGGTGTTCTGGGCCTGGAGGGCCTTGATAGCTTGTTCAGCGGAAGGTTCAGGATTCATGATGATTGCTGAAATAAACAGCGAAGAAGATAAGTGACCTGTAAAAAGAGGGTACCTGTTATGCATATGATATGTATGTATGCATGCAATGTTTTCAAGGATCTCGCAGGGTAAACAAGAAAAATTGTTAGAACTTGAATTTGGTAGCTTGATTGAAGGAACTTCACGTTGTGGAGAGTCCTTCTTCAAGAGTTAGGCTCACCATATCGAGTGGGTCATAGCCCCTGACTCAGGTTACCCTGTTTTGATCTCCAAACAACCTTGGCTAGAGGAAAATAAATCCCCTTTTCCCCTTGCTAGACAGTTGGTTCGTCATGACCTGCATCACAGACCCTTGAGATCCTTGAAATGGGTTAGTCCTTATGCAGGATGTATGCAATGGTATGATGGTATGATGTTATGTTATGCGTGGAGTGATGTGAGTAAACCCTGTTATAAGCCCAGGTTAAGGGCTGTAAACTAAACCTGCAAGAAACTCATGTGTCAGATAACAAGGATGCAAGTAGTCAAGTTTGAAGGCACACAAGTCACACAAAAGAGCCCTTAGATTTTAGGCCAGCATGAAGTTTAGGTACTACCCTGTTTCAGTTTCGTTGGTTAAGACCTGTCCTAGAAAATAGTAACCGGGTTCTAGAGGATCTCAATATCACTGACTATCCTCAATCAGTCATAACTCCAGCTTCACAATCTTTTCTTGCGGCCAGAACCATCGTGAGAGTTTAGCCTCAATGAGTGTAGCATACTGCTACTGTTCTATGGCCAAGTTGGGTCAATTTAGGGTTCTAAGGTCGGTTGGTGCTTAATGACTCCTTAGAAGACCCATATTCTCCTCGTTCCAACACAAGGGATATCGGTACAGACCAAGGTGTCACACCAATGTAGCTACTGCTTCACCCGTGTCGGTCTACGCCGGACAGGTCCCTTACAGCTTATGCTACCTAAAGGGTATTCCCCAGATCCGGGTTAGGATCTATGAAACTCCGATGCAAGCCCACAAATATAAAAGCAATCAAGGCATACAATTGAAAACATAAGAGTGGTCTAATCCTAAGGTACACCTCACTTATTAAGTAGTCCCCAGCAGAGTCGCCAGTTCTGTGATCGGTGGAAATAGAACTGACTGTTTTGAAATGCTGGTTCGGGAAATGTCGCGGTAAGCAAGAGTCGCCACCATCTTTTATGTTCTCCAACATGGAAAGGACAAAAGCACAACAAAATTCCTTTTCGAGAATGTTTCTCGGTTCGGGAGGTAGATTATAGAAAGGGAAGGTGTTAGCACCCTTTCTATCCGTGGTTATCCACGGGCTCTTAGGTACTTGCTCACTATGTTTTCAAAATTTGTTTGCTTTTCAAGTGTTTGTGGGTTTTGAAAAAGTTTAGTTTGAAAAACTTCTAGGTAACTCTTGTATCAGTCCTCAAGAGTGTATGAAGTGTTTGTTTGAAAACTTTTTGAAAGTGTAGGTGCGAAAAGATGTTTTTGTTTTTAAAAAGAGCAAGTACCCAGGAGAAATATACCTACTCTAAGGAATTAAGTTGTGTAAGAGTCCTTTAGACAGTATTATCCCACTATTGAGAAGTAGGTAGCACCGTCGTTGGAGTTATTCGGGTCAATTCGATTATAGGGACATGTGTGGTCACCAAAGCAATAGTAGGACGCCTTAGCGGTAACCCTAATGTCCTAGATCCTTTTTATCCGAGGCAACCGTTTCGAGGCAACTGGATCTTTAGACAGAAGGACGACCTCTAAGACACCCTATACTTGATGACCACCTCGAGGCAACCAAGTGAGGCGTACCCTAAGGGTGGCATGTGCATGTGTGTCAGGTTTCATGTTAATGTTTATCTTTGAAAATGCATCATTGTGAGCTACGGGTTGATTTTATTTGTCATACAAGTCTTGTCATACATAATTAACAGTTTAATAATTTGCGGGAAATAAAGTGCGGAAAGGTAAATCTACGCTATTACAAGGCGCGGGTCTATACATCGCCAAAAACAAAACCCATTTGGAAAATAAATGCGAGAAAATAAAAGAAAGCGATAAAAGCCTAATTAACTACTACATCCTCGGAAACAGATACATAAATATGATCAAATAAATAATGAATTAAAAATATGCGCGCGAAAGAATTGAATCGGGACGTCCTTAGGGTTTTGACCCTTTTTGAGAAAAGAATTGAATTTGTCCTTTTTTTGCAATTAATTAAAATTAAACCTAATAACTAATTAATTAATTAATTAAAGAAAAAAAGTATTTTTTTATGTTTTTTAGGTTTTAATGAAAATAAAATTAAAAATCAAAAGTTAGCAAAACCTAAGTCTAATTTATTTTACTTATTATGAAAAATAGTCAAAATTAACCTAACTAAATTAAATCAATTTGCTTAGTATTTATTTACAAAATAATTAAAATTAATAAATAAGAATAATAATAATAATTAATAAAAATATTTACATTTTAATGGTCTGAATATATTATGAAAATTAATTTGTTAGTTAATAATAATAATGGTAATTAATAAAATAAAATTAAAAGGAAAAAGAAAATAAAAGAAATAGCAAACCAGGGGGGTGATGGGCCCAATATGAGGTGTTATGCTAGCAATTTTGGCCCAATAAGCACATAAGCCTGTTGACTTCTGGAATTGTCTGCACGTTGCATTGACCAGGAACATGGTGTCCATCCATCTTTGGCCATTGGATTGCTGTTAGTGGCCACTTGGCGCCTGGGATTGGAAAGAATATGGTGGACATCACTTGAAAACCTGCACATGATTACGTTAGAAAAAATAGAAACAAAGGTTTGGGGGACTTGGGAATCAAACCCAGGTCCCAATGGTTACCAGACAGCTCATCTCCCACTACGCCAGTTGAACGCTTTTGTTATTATAGTAATCAGTAAATAATATATTATGAAACCAGACAGTATGCCATAAAGCAAAACACACGCGCCCTGATTTGAACGGACCAATGGTAGATCAACGCGTCATCGTCTTCTTCAATTGTCCTGAAAAAAGATAAAGAGATAGCGGGGGTTTTTAACCCCCACAACATGCATCCACAGATAATAGCGATTAGGTGTACAATACATATAAATATGGCGCGATGGTGTCAATATGTTTGTCTCAATCTCCTGAGTTCAACCATAGGTCTCTTGAGGCTTAATTTTTCCTAAATAATAAAGCCCCAATTTTAGAGCTTGGAAAACCTAGAAATCGTTCATGGTGGTTTATGATCCAGGACGTTTCTAGGCAATTGAACCACACCATTAGCTTCCTGTGAGTCCTATTAACACAAAACAATCCACAAAAGATGTTAAATATGCATGAATAATGATACGCGTTTCTGAAAAAAATGGTCAAACCGTGAAACTGTTCTTGCGTGTTTCTGGAGCTTCAAGGCTTAATTTTGATTGCAAAATGTTTCTCACACCTCCAGCAATGTGTTTGAATCACTATAATGCTTTGAATTGGCCTGGAGTATGAAGATCGGTTTCAAGTTTTCTTTGAATTTTTTCAATATGGTAATGGCTTTTGCAGCAGTTTTTCACGTGTAAGGCTTTAGGTTTAGCTTGTGCACTTATAATAGAATGGAATTAGGTTAACTCTGGCCAAGAAATCCATTGCATTATGGTTTCAATATTTGATTGGAAATCAAATAATTTTCAATCTTTTTGATTGAAAAATCTTGCCAATTTTGGAGATTTTGGTCCCCTTGATGTGCACACGAAATCTCCAACTTGTCTTGAGCTTATTTGCTTCACAAAAGATTGAGACAAACATATCTTGATATTTTCCTACATTTTAAATCAATTAAATGAATTAATATTAATAAAAAATCCAATTAATTAATAGAAAATGAGAAAATAAATTCAAATAATCCCAATGGGTCGTGCATAGGCCTTGGACAATGTTTCAAGAAGGAATTTGAGGCCCATTAGCAAAAATGATGTGTTTTGAGCAAAGTTGACTTTTGCAAATTCACAAAAATTTCCCAAATTCTCCAATGCATATCTTGCTCAATTTTGATCATATGAACATGTTCTTGGACATTTTGGAAAGGTATTGAAGTCCTCTAACCAATGCCTTTGGTCCCATGTCATTTGAATTTATCAATCTCAAGTTATGGTCTTTGACTTAAAGTGCATTTTTGTTGACTTTTGAAATTGACCTATAATGTAGAAATTGATAACTTTTTGTGAGAGCATTTCTTGGACTTGGAATATGAAGATGAGTTGTAGGAAATGTCATCCCCTTCAAAATGAGCATTGGATGGGATTTTTCTGATGAACCATGAAAAAGTTATGCCCTGGTCAAGTTACAGTTGACTTTTTTGCTGTCCAAAAATAGAAACTTTTGGCATCTTGATGATTTTTGAGCCATGCTTGTGGAATCATGATCAAGACTTGATCAAATGATGATTGTGAGCTCAAAATGAGATGTTGACCAAAAATTCTGACTTTTGACTGTGAAATGACCATTTTACCCCTGCAGTTGATTGTGAAGCAAATGGGACTTTTGACTATGCAATTTGATGCTGTGAGTCTTGAGACTTGGCATGTAGATGCTTGGCAATGTATATAGGCCTAGGGGACTTGATTGAGCCATTGAAAACCTCAGATTCCTTGAAGGAAACAAAACCCTAATTTTGACTGGCTTAGGAGGCATTTTGGACTGTGCAATCCTTGAGCAATTTTGAACCATGTGAAGATGATCCTTGTCAAATCTTGAAGAATATGGGAGGGCAAATTTTGGGGTACAACACAAGATTAAATAAATTGTATAATTCATATGAGACATATATGCTACCTAAAAATTATATTGTGCATGTACAGAAACTCTGATGAGTGTAAGCATAAGAATGTCAACATCAGCATCAGAAGATGAAATGTCAACATCAGCATCAGAAGATGAAATATCAACATCAGCATCAGAAGATCAAATCATGTGCTTACGCTGAAGCTTGATGAACAGATCTGCGCCTAACACACTCTAAACTCTGATCAAAACCACAACAATATCATCAGCATCTAGAAGCGTCAGAATAAGCCAAAGCAAATATCACGCTGAAGTAACAACGGTACTGTGCATTCAAGACCATTTATTTCCAACGGCTTTATTCCAAGACAAAGATCTTCTCAATATGGAAAGAACGTAATGTGCATTGAAATGGAATAATGGACCAACGTATCTTTTTTTCAAGGCTATAAAAACAAATCAGTGAGGAACGGATTGGCTAATGCTCTACAACTCTTTACACGCCTAAAGCAAATCATCATCATCCTCACTCTCTCAGTTTGCTAAAGCTCTCAAATTACTTACTCCATAGTTTAAGCATTCAAGTTTCATAAGCTTAATTTGTGTAGTATCACAGTTGTGATAAACAGTTTTGTAGAAAACATTCCACACATATATTGTTCACTTATCTGTAAGAAAGAATTTCTTTGAGAAACCGGTTTGTGGTTTAGACTCAAGAAGGCTTTAGCAGTAGTTAAAGAAGTTGTAATATTCAGTTGAATATAGTGGATTAAGACCTCGTTGGAGAGAGGCGAAATCACCTTGACGGGTGGACTGGAGTAGTTTGAGATCAAACAAACCAGGATAAAAATAACGTGTTGTCTGCATTTGATTTCAAGTTTTACAATTCAACCCCCCTTCTTGTGTTTTTCACTTCTTCAATTGGCATCAGAGCGCCTGGTTCTGAGCTAAAACACTTAACCGTGTCAGTACAAGATCCAGCGTCAGAAAAACACAATGGCAGAAACATATCAACACAGCAGCAATGACAACAATGAAGATAGAGACAGATTCAGCGGCAAACCTCCAGTCTTTGATGGAGAGAATTTTGATTACTGGAAAGACAGAATCGAAAGCTTCTTTCTGGCACATGATGCTGATCTGTGGGACATGGTGACAGATGGATACACGCACCTAGTGAATGCAAGCGGTCAGAAGATTGACAGGAAAGAAATGTCTGATCAACAAAAGCGTGACTTCAAAAATCACCACAAGGCCATAACCATTCTTCTCAGCGCCATCTCTTACGCTGAATATGAAAAGATATCTAACAGAGACACAACAAAGAGCATGTTTGACTCACTCAGAATGACGCATGAAGGCAACATTCAGGTCAAAGAAACTAAAGCTCTTGCGCTCATTCAGAAGTATGAGGCATTCAAAATGGAAGAAAGTGAATCCAATGAAACAATGTTCTCAAGATTTCAAATTTTGGTGGCTGGTCTCAAAGTTCTGGACAAAGGGTACTCTACTGCTGATCATGTCAAGAAGATCATCAGAAGCCTGCCAAAACAGTGGAGGCTAATGGTTACAGCGCTGAAGCTATCTAAAGATCTCAACAAAATATCTCTGGAGGAACTTATCAGCTCCCTCAGAAGTCACAAGATAGAGCTAGAAGCTGATGAACCTCAGAAGCAAGGTAAGCCTTTAGCGTTAAAATCTAACAGAAAATCTGAATCTAAAGTTTTGCAGGCTGTTGAAGAAACATCTGATGGGTCCTCATCAGAAGAAGACGAACTTTCCCTCCTCTCTAGAAGAGTGAACTAACTATGGAAGCAGAGGCAAAGGAAGTTCAGGAATCACAGAAGATCTGATCAGAATGAGTCCTCCTCCAGATATAGAAGGTCAGACTCCTCCTCTGGATACAGAAGATCTGAAGGCTCTTCAGGAAGCAGAAAGCCTAATACCAAGGACATCATCTGCTATGAATGCAACGAGCAAGGACACTACAAGAGTGACTGTCCAAAGCTTCAGAGGGAAAAGCCCAAAAATAAGTTTGGAAGGGAAAAGAAGAAAAGTATCATGGCTACATGGGATGACTCTGACACGTCTGAAGCAGACTCAGAATTAGATGATGAGAGGGCAAACATAGCTCTCATGGCTAACATATCAGAAGACAGTGAAGCTTCTGAATCAGACTCTGAATCAGACACCGAAGAGGTATTCCCTGACTTTGCAATTAATTTTACTAAAGCTGAACTTGCTGAAAGCCTTAACGAAATTCTGGAAAGATATCAGCAAATCAGAGTTAAATTCAGAAACCTGAAAAGGAATCTTGATTCTGACTCTGATAAAACTGAGAGTCTTAAATTGGAAAATTCTGAGTTGAAAACTAAAATTTCAAAATTAGAAAATCTTTTACAAAACTCTCAGAAGGAAACAATTTCTGAAACTCCCAGCAGCGCTGATGAGATCATAAAGGAGTATGATCACAGCTTTCAGAAGTTCCTTGCTAAAAGTATAGATAGAAGCAAAATGGCTTCAATGATCTATGGAGTTAGCAGAAACGGCAGAAAGGGAATAGGATACCAAGGTAAGGTACCTACACCAAAGAATGCCATGGATTTAATTATTAAACGCACTCCTCTGAACTCACACTTTGTGTATGGTCACGCACATGATATTAAATACACTAGTAATAATTATTTTATGAAACCAAAATTCAACCAGAGTTTTGGTAAAGCTAACAAATCAGGACCCAAGAAAATATGGGTACCTAAGGATAAAATAATACATGTTGCAGATATCTTTAGCAGCAAATCAGAAACACCGGTCATGGTACCTGGACTCTGGCTGCTCACGACACATGACGGGAAGAAGGCATATGTTCCAAAGCCTGGAACTTAAACCTGGAGGCCACGTAGGCTTTGGAGGCAATCAGAGGGGAAAGATCATTGGCTCTGGAACAGTAGGTAATGGAAATCTTCCCTCTATAAATAATGTTCTATTAGTAGATGGATTAATGCATAATTTGTTATCCATAAGTCAATTAAGTGATAACGGTTATGATATAATCTTTAATCAAAAATCATGTAAAGCTGTTAGTCAGAAAGATGGGACTATCCTATTTAATGGAAAGAGGAAAAACAACATTTATAAAATCAAACTTTCTGAACTGAAAAGTCAGAATGTAAAGTGTCTTCTGTCTGTTAACAACGAGCAATGGATCTGGCACAGAAGATTGGGGCATGTTAGTATGAGAAGAATATCTCAGATTAACAAACTCAATCTGGTCAGAGGACTTCCTAATCTGAAGTTCAATTCAGATGCTCTGTGTGAAGCATGTCAGAAAGGCAAGTTTGCTAAACCTGCTTTCAAATCTAAAAATGTTGTTTCTACCTCTAAGCCATTAGAACTTCTGCACATTGACTTATTTGGACCAGTTAAAACTGCTTCAGTCAGTGGCAAGAAGTATGGGTTAATAATCGTAGATGACTATAGCAGATGGACATGGGTGAAGTTCTTAAGACACAAGGACGAGTCACACTCTGTGTTTGTCACCTTCTGCACCAAGTTCAGAATGAAAAGGATCTTAGAATCGTTAAAGTCAGAAGTGATCATGGTGGAGAATTTGAAAACAAAGATTTTGAGTCATTCTTTAATGACAAAGGCATTCTGCATGATTTCTCTTGTCCTAGAACTCCCAAACAAAATGGAGTTGTAGAACGAAAGAACAGAACATTGCAAGAAATGGCCAGAACCATGATCAATGAGACAAACGTTGCTAAGATCTTCTGGGCAGAGGCAATAAACACAGCGTGCTACATTCAGAATAGAATCTCTATAAGACCTATTCTGGAAAAGACTCCATATGAATTGTGGAAGAACAGAAAGTCCAACATTTCATATTTTCATCCATTTGGATGTACTTGTTTTATTTTAAATACAAAAAATTATTTGAACAAGTTTGACTCTAAAGCACAGAAGTGTATTATGTTAGGATACTCTGAACGCTCAAGAGGGTACAGAGTATACAATACAGAAACACATATTGTGGAAGAATCAATCAGTGTTCGTTTTGATGATAAGCTTGACTCTGAAAAGTCAAAGCAGAATGAAGTTTTTGCAGGTATGGAAGTTGAATTCACAGGTTCTGAAGACAAGTCATCAGAAGCTCTTAACAAAGACACTCCCTCAACATCAGAAAGAGGCACTACGAGAAATCCAGCAACATCTGTTGACCAACCTCAAAAAAGACTACCCAGAAGCAGCTTGGATCACCCAGAAGAAACTATCTTAGGAAGAAAGGAAGATCCAATCAGAACAAGAGCCAGCTTCAGAAACTCTGAAGAATCCCTCATGGGACTTGTTTCCCTGATTGAACCTACTTCAATTGATGAAGCACTTCTGGACAACAACTGGATTCTAGCAATGCAAAAAGAGCTGAATCAATTCACCAGAAACGACGTGTGGGATCTTGTTCCCAAACCAAAAGTGTTAGAACAAAGTTTGAATCTACTACCCTAAGTTTAAGTTTTGATGATAACAAAATGAAAGGATATATTAATTATGTGATTCATATAAGAACTATTTGCTACCTAAAATATTACCTTCTGTTTTACAGAAACTCTGATAGGTATCAGCAAAAGTACATCTTAATCAGCATCAGAATATTGGTTATCAACGTCAGCATCAGAAGATGCTATATCAGAATACCAGAATCAGAAGAACAATTCACGCGTATGCTGAAGCTTGATGAACAGAATTGCGCTCAACACTCTGATAAAGACAACAACAGTTCATCAGCACTTAAGCAGAGTCAGAATGAGCCAAAGCCAGAACACGCTTTAAGTAGCAACGGTACTGTGCATTCAAAGCGAATTATTACCAATGGCATCATTCCAGACAAGATCTGCTTAATAAGGAAAGTTTGTTATTGGCATTGAATCAAGATTATTGCTCCAACGTTCAACAATTTCAGTGCTATATAAACAAGACAATGAAGATTGAATTGGCTAATGCTCTACAACTATTTCCAAGCCTAAAAGCTAATCATCATCCTCTCATTCTCAGTTTGCTAAAAAGCTCCACATTTCATTACTCAATTATCTTTAGCAATCTAGTTTCAATAAGCTTAAGTTGTGTAATATCACAGTTGTGATAAACAGTTTTGTAGAAAACATTCACACACCTAGATTTCTCTTCTTTGTCAGAAAGTGATTCCTTGACAAACCGGGTTGTGGTTTGCATCAAGAAGGCTTTAGCAGTTGTTAAAGCAGTTTGTAATATTCAGTTGAATATAGTGGATTAAGACCTCGTTGGAGAGAGGCGAAATCACCTTGACGGGTGGACTGGAGTAGTTTGAGATCAAACGAACCAGGATAAAAATATTGTGTTCATTGCAATTGATTTTCAGTTTTACAATTCAACCCCCCTTCTTGTGTTTTTCACTTCTTCAATTGGCATCAGAGCGCCTGGTTCTGAGCTAAAACACTTAACCGTGTCAGTACAAGATCCAGCGTCAGAAAAACACAATGGCAGGAACTTATTCTCACACCAGCAATGACAACCATGAGGACAGAGACAGATTCAGCGGCAAACCTCCAGTCTTTGATGGAGAAAATTTCGACTACTGGAAAGACAGAATTGAAAGCTTCTTTCTGGCACATGATGCTGATCTGTGGGACATGGTGACAGATGGATACACGCACCCTGTGAATGCAAGCGGTCAGAAGATTGATAGGAAAACAATGTCTGATCAACAAAAGCGTGACTTCAAGAATCACCACAAGGCCAGAACCATCCTTCTCAGCGCCATCTCGTATGCTGAATATGAAAAGATCTCCAACAGAGACACAGCAAAGAACATGTTTGACTCACTCAAAATGACGCATGAGGGCAACGTTCAGGTCAAAGAGACTAAAGCTCTGGCGCTCATTCAGAAGTATGAGGCATTCAAAATGGAAGAATCTGAATCCATTGAAACAATGTTCTCAAGATTCCAGATTCTGGTAGCTGGTCTCAAGGTTCTGGACAAAGGTTACTCTATTGCTGATCATGTCAAGAAAATCATCAGAAGCCTACTAAAGCAGTGGAGGCCAATGGTCACAGCTCTGAAGCTAGCAAAAGATCTCAATAAAATTTCTCTGGAGGAACTTATTAGCTCCCTCAGAAGTCATGAGATAGAGCTAGAAGCTGATGAACCCCAGAAGCAAGGTAAGCCTTTAGCATTAAAATCTAACAAAAAATCTGAGTCTAAAGTTTTGCAGGCAGTTGAAGAAACATCTGATGGATCCTCATCAGAAGAAGTAGAACTCTCCCTCCTCTCCAGAAGAGTGAATCAACTGTGGAAGCAGAGACAAAGGAAGTTCAGGAATCCCAGAAGATCTGATCAGAACGAGTCTTCTTCCAGATACAGAAGGACATATTCTTCTTCTGGATACAGAAGATCTGAAGGCTCCTCAGGAAGCAGAAAGCCAAACACCAAGGACATCATCTGCTATGAGTGCAATGAGAAAGGACACTACAAGAGTGACTGCCCAAAGCTTCAGAGGGAAAAGCCCAAAAAGAAGTTTGGAAGAGAAAAGAAGAAAAGTCTCATGGCTACATGGGATGACTCTGACTCGTCTGAAGCTGACTCAGAATCAGATGATGAGAGAGCCAACATAGCTCTCATGGCTAACATTTCAGAAGATAGTGAAGCTTCTAAATCAGACTCAGAATCAGATACTGAAGAGGTATTTCCTGACTTTGCAGTTAATTTTACCAAGGCTGAACTTGCTGAAATCCTTAATGAAATCCTGGAAAGGTATCAGCAGATTAGAGTTAAATTCAGAAACCTGAAAAGGAATCTTGAATCTGACTCTAATAAGACTGAGAGCCTTAAATTGGAGAATTCTGAGCTGAGAAATAAGATTTCAAAATTAGAAAATACTTTACAAAACTCTCAGAAGGAACCAATTTCTGAAACTCCCAGCAACGCTGATGAGATCATCAAGGAGTATGATCACAGTTTCCAGAAGTTCCTTGCTAAAAGCATAGATAGAAGCAAAATGGCTTCAATGATCTATGGAGTTAGCAGAAACGGCAGGAAGGGAATAGGATACCAAGGTAAGGTTCCTACACCAAAGAATGTCATGGATTTAACCATTAAACACACACCTCTGAATTCACATTTTGTGTATGGTCACACACATGATATTAAATACACTAGCAGTAAGTACTCTGTGAAACCAAAATTCAACCAGAGTTTTGGTAAATCTAACAAATCAGGACCCAAGAAAATCTGGGTACCTAAGGATAAAATAATACATGTTGCAGATATCTTTAGCAGCAAGTCAGAAACACCAGTCATGGTACCTGGACTCTGGCTGCTTGCGACACATGACGGGAAGAAGGCATATGTTCCAAAGCCTGGAACTTAAGCCTGGAGGCCACGTTGGCTTTGGAGGCAATCAGAGGGGAAAGATCATTGGCTCTGAAACTGTAGGTAATGGAAATCTTCCCTCTATTAATAATGTTCTGCTAGTAGATGGATTAATGCATAATTTGTTATCCATAAGTCAATTAAGTGATAACGGTTATGATATAATCTTCAATCAAAAATCATGTAAAGTTGTTAGTCAGAAAGATGGGACTATCCTGTTTAATGGAAAGAGGAAAAACAACATTTACAAAATCAAACTTTCTGAACTGAAAAGTCAGAATGTAAAGTGTCTTCTGTCTGTTAACAACGAGCAGTGGATCTGGCACAGAAGATTGGGGCATGTTAGTATGAGAAGAATATCTCAGATTAACAAACTCAATCTGGTCAGAGGACTTCCTAATTTGAAGTTCAATTCAGATGCTCTGTGTGAAGCATGTCAAAAAGGCAAGTTTGCAAAACCTTCTTTTAAATCTAAAAATGGTGTTTCTACCTCTAAGCCATTAGAACTTCTGCACATTGACTTATTTGGACCAGTTAAAACTGCTTCAGTCAGTGGCAAGAAGTATGGGTTAGTAATCGTAGATGACTATAGCAGATGGACATGGGTAAAGTTCTTAAGACACAAGGACGAGTCACACTCTGTGTTTGTTACCTTCTGTAACCAAGTTCAGAATGAAAAGGATCTTAGAATCGTTAAAGTCAGAAGTGATCATGGTGGAGAGTTTGAAAACAAAGATTTTGAGTCATTCTTTAATGACAGAGGCATTCTGCATGATTTCTCTTGTCCTAGAACTCCCCAACAAAATGGAGTTGTAGAACGAAAGAACAGAACATTGCAAGAAATGGCCAGAACCATGATCAATGAGACAAACGTTGCTAAGATCTTCTGGGCAGAGGCAATAAACACAGCGTGCTACATTCAGAATAGAATCTCAATAAGACCTATTCTGGAAAAGACTCCATATGAATTGTGGAAGAACAGAAAGCCCAACATTTCATATTTTCATCCATTTGGATGTACCTGTTTTATGTTAAATACAAATAATTATTTGAACAAGTTTGACTCTAAAGCACAGAAGTGTATTATGTTAGGATACTCTGAATGCTCAAGAGGGTATAGAGTATACAATACAGAAACACAGATTGTGGAAGAATCAATCGGTGTTTGTTTTGATGATAAGCTTGACTCTGAAAAGTCAAAGCAGAATGAAGTTTTTGCAGGTATGGAAATTGAATTTACAGGTTCTGAAGACAAGTCATCAGAAGCTCTCAACACAGACACTCCTTCAACGTCTGAAAGGAGCACTGCTAGCAATCCTACAACAGCTGCTGATCAACCTCAAAAAAGATTACCCAGAAGTAGCTTGGATCATCCAGAAGAAACAATCTTAGGAAGAAAGGAAGATCCAATCAGAACAAGAGCAAGCTTCAGAAACTCTGAAGAAACCCTCATGGGACTTGTGTCTCTGATTGAACCCTCTTCCATTGATGAAGCACTTATGGACAATGACTGGATTCTGGCAATGCAAGAAGAGCTGAATCAATTCACCAGAAATGACGTATGGGATCTTGTTCCCAGACCAAAAGGATTCAACGTCATAGGAACAAGATGGGTGTTCAGAAACAAGCTAAATGAACAAGGTGAAGTCATCAGAAACAAAGCACGACTGGTTGCACAAGGTTATAGTCAGCAAGAGGGGATAGACTATACAGAAACCTTTTCTCCAGTCGCCAGGTTAGAATCTATCAGACTTTTAATTTCATTTGCTGTTAATAGAGGCATCACTTTGTATCAGATGGATGTCAAAAGTGCATTCTTAAATGGTTATATAGAAGAAGAGGTTTATGTGCACCAACCCCCTGGTTTTGAAAATACAAAACATCCAGAACATGTTTTCAAACTAAAGAAGTCACTATATGGTCTGAAACAAGCTCCCAGAGCTTGGTATGAAAGACTAAGTAACTTTCTGTTAGAAAATGAATTCACCAGAGGGAAGGTGGACACTACCTTATTCTGTAAATCAGTTAAGAATGACATCTTAGTCTGTCAAATTTATGTTGATGATATTATTTTTGGTTCTACTAATCCTTCTCTTGGAAGAAAATTTGCTAAGTGTATGCAGGCAGAATTTGAGATGAGCCTCATGGGGGAACTGAAATTCTTTCTAGGAATTCAGATCAATCAAAATCCAGAGGGAACTTACATTCATCAGAGCAAATACATCAGAGATCTTCTGAAGAAATTTGACCTCTCAGAATGTAAGTCATCAAAGATTCCAATGCATCCCACGTGCATTCTGGAAAGAGAAGAGGTAAGCAAAAATGTAGAACAGAAAGTCTACAGAGGTATGATTGGTTCTCTCCTTTATCTGACAGCTTCGAGACCTGATATATTATTCAGCGTATGTATTTGTGCTAGATTCCAATCAGATCCTAGAGAATCTCACTTAACAGCTGTTAAGGGAATTTTCAAGTATCTGAAAGGTACTACTAATCTGGGTTTATTTTGTAGAAAATCTAGTGATTACAGTTTAGTAGGCTACTGCGATGCTGACTTTGCTGGAGACAGAGTAGAGCGTAAAAGTACTTCTGGAAGCTGCCAGTTTCTGGGAGAAAATATGATCTCTTGGTCCAGCAAAAGGCAATCCACAATTGCGCTATCAACAGCAGAAGCTGAGTACATAGCAGCAGCAGGATGTAGCACACAAATGCTCTGGATGAAAAGTCAGCTTGAAGACTTCCAGATTTTTGAGAGTAACATTCCTATACTCTGTGACAATACTTCTGCTATTTGCTTAAGTAAGAATCCTATTTTACATTCTAGAGCTAAGAATATAGAAATAAAGCATCATTTCATTAGGGACTATATTCATAAAGGAATTTTGAACCTAAAATTTATAGATACAGACCATCAATGGGCTGATATCTTCACTAAACCCCTTTCTGAAGATAGGTTCAATTTCATTCTGAAACATCTCAGCATGAAAATCTGCCCAGAGTGAAAATGTTTTAATTCCATATATTTATCTTCAGAATGTATTTGTTTTACTGTGAACTTCTGATCAATCTCTTTTCAGAAAGAAAGAACATGCAGATTGTATCAGATGCTAGTCTTAAAGATCTGAGCGTTTCAGCTCAAGGGTAGACGTGCTGATCACTAAATCAAACAAGTGTCATCCAATCATCAGCAAATCTCTGAAGCAGAACACGCGTGCACGCTTCTGAGAAGGCAAAACGCTGATTGGGTGCATTGCGACACATGTCTGGTAACCGTTTCAAGTATCTTTCTCAAATCCCCCAAAATCAGCAAGCATTAAATGACAGTAATCATGTTTTTAAAACGTAATCATGATTTTATTTCTCTTTCTTGAAAATGTTTACTCTTTCAAAATATTCTGAAGCCTATTTAAGCACGTTAACTTCTCACATTAATCTTTTACAGTTTCTCATTATCTCTCAAATATTTTCTGCATTTTCTCTGTGTTCATCTCTTTCAAATTTAAACCCTTTTTCTCAGTTTCTCAGAAAAACCCTAAGTGTGAACATGGAAACCTCCAGCAGTGCTTCTGCAGGTTCTCAGAAGAAAGCATCCTCTGAACAGTACCAAGTTCCATTCAGAACACTCCTTACTCCAGTGAAGAATCTTGAAGTGTTATCTGAACTGATTATTGATTTTGGCAGTCTGAAAGAGAATGGCTTTGACTTGACAGAAGAAGTTAGGGCACAGAAATGGGAAAGGTATTTTGACAGGTTGGTTGGACCAACATTCCCAATGTTAGTCAAGGAGTTCTGGATTCATGCGACTGCTTCAACGCATCAAGTCACCTCCTACATAATGGGAAAGAAGATTGTGATCACTGAGGATCACATAGCAAAGTTGATTGGTTACAGTGGCGGTGGCGTCCGCTGTATTGATATGGCTGAAAGATGCTCTGACATTGGTGTCATAGCAGAACAGATTTTCACCCTTGGGGTGCCCAGCAGCAAAATCAGAGACCTCAAGGATCACCACAGAGTTTGGGCGAAGATAATTCTGGGGTGTTTTAATCATAGGAAGCCAACTAGTTCCCCTGATTACATAAATATAGATCAGCAGTTTCTGATCTATTTTATCAATCAGAAGGTAAAAATCAACTTGGCTCATCTTCTGTTTAATCACCTCAGAACAAGCGTGAAGGAGACCAGGGAAGAAGAAAGAACAAAGAGGGATTGGATACCCTTTGGAAGGTTAATATCAGATATTCTGACTGAGAATAGGCTGATAGAGCACCTGATAGAAGCTCAAGAGTTAAGCACCATTGAACCAACGGTTGGGAAGCCTCTGAACGCGAAGAATCTGAAGAAAATGAAGTTAATAGAGAATATCAGAAAGGAACCCAGTGTTACTCCTATTGCTGATATCACCAGCAGAAGAGTCCCACTGAGTGACTTTCCTTTATTTTCTGAGATAGAATCTAAACCAGTGGTGGTTCTCAGATACTTGGACGCGTGCAAGGCTGATGGTTCAGATCCCAAGCTGAATATCAAAGATCTGCATCAACCTCAACCAGAAGTTACACTGAAGAAGACGAAGAAAAGGAAGGCCCCTTCAGAAGGAACATCCCAGCAGACACCCAAGAAAAGAGGTAATTTATCTGCTGCTTCTGTTTTAAATTCTTCTGCTATTCCAACATCAATCCCAACTCCAGCTTCTCATAGAATCCCAATCCCCATCCCAACAATAGATGAAACCGAACCAGAAGATGACCCTTCTGAGGCTCTAAAACTCAGAAGACCCCGCACCAAACATCCCAAACCAACAATTTCAACAACATCAGCAATTGACAAAGTTCTGTCTGACATTGATCATCATGCCTCTGATCACCTCTCCACCAATCCAAACTCTGAACTAGAAATTGTCCACTCTCCCCAACCAGAACAACCTCTCTCACCCATTCCAGAAGAACCACATATCCCTGAACAACCAGAAATTCCTCCTCCTTCTCCACAACCAGCAATTCCTTCTCCCTCTCCTCAACCAGAAATTCATCCACCATCACCTCAACCATCACCTCAACCTGAGTTTCATCATTCTGAAACTCCTTCTCCTCCATCCCCTGAACCTCATTCTCCTCAATCCTCTGAGCCACAACCTCTGGCAATCCAGCTGCCATGTGGAACAACAGTAACCATGGCCCAGCTGCCATCCTCGCCAGAATCTACCCCACCAAATACTCCCAAAACCCCAAACAGTCCAATCATTATTTATGATTCTCCCACTCCATCTCCAAAACAAACAGCTCCCAAATAAACCACAGAAGACCCCAGCAGGACCTTCATAGATTTAACAATCCTTGACCGTCTTGCTGATCTGAAAAATAAAATAGCCATTCCAAAACCAAAACAGCCAGATGTTGGCTCTGGCATTATGAATTTTGAAACAGGTTTGCAGCAGTGGATTGCTTCTCTGAAGCAAGTCTGTCCTGGAATGATTGATCCAGCTACCTCTGACCAGCTCTGGTAACAATTCAGAATTTGGGTACGTGTTGAAGCTCTAAAATTGCAAGACATCAACTATGAGCAAGCACAACAGAATTTCAGCAAGCTTCTGAACGAAGTAGGAAGTCAGCTGCTGAAAGAAGACGTGCTCCTTCTGGATAGCGAGCCATGGTCTGAGAAGCGTCCAGCTTCCCAAGTGCAGCCAGAAGAAGATCAGACTATTCAAGCTGAAGCCAGTCAAGCTGAAGATTCTGCAGAAAGCTCTCAGAAGCTCCCTGCTTCTGATGTTTCTCAAGCTGCCCTGGACAGGCAGACTCTGGAAGAGCTGAAGCTGAATGATATTCGTCTGCAGCAAAGGATGGATGAAAATGACCAGAAGATTAAAAAAAGGATGGATGTGCAGGATAGCAAGATAGATACAGTAGTCAGCATGGTGCACAAGCAGACTGAGACTGCTGATCAGATCAAAGCAATGCTGGAGACTTTGTTCACACGCCTTCCTCCCCAACCTTAGATTTTCATTCATGCCATTTTCATGTTTTCTTTGCATATCTTCTGTACTGTTTTGTCTGGCTCTGACTATTTTAATATGACAAGTTTTTTTTCTGATCTAAATGTTTTAGCACATCACTTACACTTTTTTATTGCTGACAAAAAGGGGGAGAACAAGAATGATATTTTTCAATAACGGATTACTGAGACAGAAAGTCTCAAACATTCTAACTCTGATATACTTGAATGTTTTCTTCTGTTTTTGCTTAAGTCTACAGGTACAAGAATGCTCTCTAACTCACTGAAGACTAAAGCTCTGATACTCTGATCCAAAGCTCTGATAAAGCTCTGACATTCTGATCTGAAGCTCTGCTCTAATATTCTGATCTAAAGCTTCTGATAGTCAAAGACTCTGATATTCTGATGTTCAAAGAAAGACAATAAAGATCTGATCCTGAAGAACTCTTGGAATTAAAAAGGGAAGTAATAAATTCAGGGGGAGTATCTCTCAACTCTGATATCTCTTTATCCCTTATCTTTGATAACTTCTTACTATGATACATCTTATCATTTAGTTATCTCTGATACTTTTTCACGTTATTTTCAATTAAAAATATCTAGTTTTTGTCATCATCAAAAAGGGGGAGATTGTTAGAACAAAGTTTGAATCTACTACCCTAAGTTTAAGTTTTGATGATAACAAAATGAAAGGATATATTAATTATGTGATTCATATAAGAACTATTTGCTACCTAAAATATTACCTTCCGTTTTGCAGAAACTCTGATAGGTATCAGCAAAAGTACATCTTAATCAGCATCAGAATATTGGTTATCAACGTCAGCATCAGAAGATGCTATATAAGAATACCAGAATCAGAAGAACAATTCATGCGTATGCTGAAGCTTGATGAACAGAACTACGCTCAACACTCTGATAAAGACAACAACAGTTCATCAGCACTTAAGCAGAGTCAGAATGAGCCAAAGCCAGAACACGCTTTAAGTAGCAACAGTACTGTGCATTCAAAGCGAATTATTACCAACGGCATCATTCCAGACAAGATCTGCTTAATAAGGAAAGTTTGTTATTGGCATTGAATCAAGATTATTGCTCCAACGTTCAACAATTTCAGTGCTATATAAACAAGACAATGAAGATTGAATTGGCTAATGCTCTACAACTATTTCCACCCCTAAAAGCTAATCATCATCCTCTCATTCTCAGTTTGCTAAAAAGCTCCACATTTCATTACTCAATTATCTTTAACAATCTAGTTTCAATAAGCTTAAGTTGTGTAATATCACAGTTGTGATAAACAGTTTTGTAGAAAATATTCACACACCTAGATTTCTCTTCTTTGTCAGAAAGTGATTCCTTGACAAACCGGGTTGTGGTTTGCATCAAGAAGGCTTTAGCAGTTGTTAAAGCAGTTTGTAATATTCAGTTGAATATAGTGGATTAAGACCTCGTTGGAGAGAGGCGAAATCACCTTGACGGGTGGACTGGAGTAGTTTGAGATCAAACGAACCAGGATAAAAATATTGTGTTCATTGCAATTGATTTTCAGTTTTATAATTCAACCCCCGTTCTTGTGTTTTTCACTTCTTCAAAAAGGATTCAACGTCATAGGAACAAAATGGGTGTTCAGAAACAAGCTGAACGAACAAGGTGAAGTCATCAGAAATAAAGCACGACTGGTAGCACAAGGTTATAGTCAGCAAGAGGGGATAGACTATACAGAAACCTTTGCTCCAGTCACCAGGTTAGAATCTATCAGACTCTTAATTTCTTTTGCTATTAATAAAGGCATCACTCTGTATCAGATGGATGTCAAGAGTGCATTCTTAAATGGCTATATAGAAGAAGAGGTTTATGTGCACCAACCCCCTGGTTTTGAAAGTACAAAAAATCCAGAGTATGTTTTCAAACTAAAGAAGTCACTGTATGGTCTGAAACAAGCTCCCAGAGCTTGGTATGAAAGACTAAGTAACTTTCTGTTAGAAAAGGATTTCACCAGAGGGAAAGTGGACACAACCTTATTATGTAAGACAGTTAAGAATGACATCTTAGTGTGTCAAATTTATGTTGACGATATTATATTTGGATCTACTAATCCTTCTCTTGGAAGAAAATTTGCTAAGTGTATGCAGGCAGAATTTGAGATGAGCCTAATGGGGGAACTAAAATTCTTTCTGGGAATTCAGATCAATCAAACTCCAGAGGGAACTTACATTCATCAGAGCAAATATGTCAGAGAACTTCTGAAGAAATTTGACCTCTCAGAATGTAAATCATCAAAGATTCCAATGCATCCCACGTGCATTTTGGAAAGAGAAGAGGTAAGAAAAAAGGTAGAACAGAAGGTCTACAGAGGTATGATTGGTTCTCTTCTTTATCTGATGGCCTCAAGGCCTGATATTTTATTCAGCGTATGCATCTGTGTAAGATTCCAATCAGATCCTAGAGAATCTCACTTAACAGCTGTTAAGCGAATTTTCAAGTATCTGAAAGGTACTACTAATCTGGGTTTATTTTATAGAAAATCTAGTGATTACAGCTTAGTAGGTTACTGTGATGCTGACTTTGCTGGAGACAAAGTAGAGCGTAAAAGCACTTCTGGGAGCTTCCAGTTTCTAGGAGAAAATCTGATCTCTTGGTCCAGCAAAATGCAATCTACAATTGCGCTATCAACAGCAGAAGCTGAATAGATAGCAGTAGCAGGATGCAGCACACAAATGCTCTGGATGAAAAGTCAGCTTGAGGACTTCCAGATCTTTGAGAGTAACATTCCTATACTCTGTGACAACACTTCTGCCATTTGCTTAAGTAAAAATCCAATTTTGCATTCTAGAGCTAAGCACATAGAAATAAAACACCATTTCATTAGGGACTATATTCAGAAAGGAATTTTGAACTTAAAATTTATTGATACAGACCATCAATGGGCTGTTATCTTCACTAAACCACTTTCTGAAGATAGGTTCAACTTCATTCTGAAACATCTCAGCATGAAGCTCTGCCCAGAGTGAAAATGTTTTAATTCTATAACTTAACCCTCAGAATTTGTTTTATTTTACTGTGAACTTCTGATCAATCCTCTTTCAGAAAATTAGACATGCAAATTGTATCAGATTCTATTCATAAAGATCTGAGCGTTTCAGTTCAAGGATAGATGTGCTGTTCACTAAATCAAACAAGTGTCATCCAGTCATCAGCTAATTCCTGAGGCAGAACACGCGTGCACGCCTCTGAAAAGGCAAAACGCTGATTGGATGCATTGAGACACATGTCACTGGTAATTGTTCCTAATATCTTTCTCAAATCCCCCAATATCAGCAAACATTAAATGCGTGTAATCATGAGTTAATTCTCTCTCTTAAAAACGTTTATGTTTTCAAAACAGTTTTTGAAACGTATTTAAACACCATCACTCCACTTATTCACTTTTTACCGTCTCTTGCAATCATCTAAATATTCTCTGCATTCTTACTTGTGTGTTCATCTCTTTCAAAAGAAAACCTTTTTTTTAAGCTTTTCCTCAAAAACCCTAGTGTGAACATGGCGTCCTCTAGCACTGTTTCTGCAGGTTCCCAGCAAGATGCATCTTCTGAACAATATCAGATTCCCTTCAAAACGCTACTCACACCGGTCAAGAACTTGGAAGTTTTGTCTGAACTGATAGTGGATTTCAACAGTTTGAAAGAAAATGGATTTGATTTGACTGAAGAAATCAAGGCACAAGGTTGGGAAAGGTACTTTGATAGGTTGGTTGGCACAACGTTCCCTATCTTGGTTAAAGAATTCTGGATACATACATCTTCATCAACACATCAGGTTACTTCATATATCTTGGGTCAAGAAGAAGATTTAGCAGAAAGTTCTCAGAAGCACCCTAATTCTGACACCTCTCAAGCTTCCTTGGACAGGCAGACTCTTGAAGAGCTAAAGCAGAATGATCTTAGACTGCAGGCGAGAATGGATGAGAATGATCAACGAATGAAGGAAAGGATGGTTGTTCAGGATAGTAAGATTGACGCAGTAGCCAGCATGGTCGCTAAGCAGAATGAAACCTCTGATCAGATTAAGAACATGCTAGAGGCTCTGTTCACACGCCTTCCACCTCCTTCCTAGATTTTGTTTCTTGATGTTTTCATTATTTTCTTTTCATATCATCTGTAATATTTTCTGGCTCTGAACTGAATACAATCGTTTTTCTGCACTGATTCTCTTAACTTCAATTATTTCTCACTTCTTCAATTACTTGCACTTTTTGATTGTTGACAAAAAGGGGGAGAAAGAATGATATTTTTCAATAACGGCTTGCTGAGACAAAAGTCTCAAACATTCTAACACTCTGATATACTCGAATGTTTTTTTTGCTCTGCATAAGCTTACAGGTACAGGAATCTGACGAACTCTAATACGCTGAAGCTCTGCTCTAATAAAGGAAAGTTCTGATGCTCAAAGAAAGTTCAATAAAGATCTGATGCTAAAGAACTCATGGAATTAAAGGGAAGTAATAAACTCAGGGGGAGTCTTTCCGATCTTAACTCTGATACCTTCCTGTTTATCTCTGATACAATTTATTTGGATATCTCTGATACCTTTTTCTTTAAATTTCAATTGAAAAAATCTAGTTTTTATCATCATCAAAAAGGGGGAGATTGTTAGAACAAAGTTTGAATCTACTACCCTAAGTTTAAGTTTTAATGATAACAAAATGCAAGATTAAATAAATTGTATAATTCATATGAGACATATATGCTACCTAAAAATTATATTGTGCATGTACAGAAACTCTGATGAGTGTAAGCATAAGAATGTCAACATCAGCATCAGAAGATGAAATGTCAACATCAGCATCAGAAGATGAAATATCAACATCAGCATCAGAAGATCAAATCATGTGCTTACGCTGAAGCTTGATGAACAGATCTGCGCCTAACACACTCTAAACTCTGATCAAGACCACAACAATATCATCAACAATATCGAGTGGGTCATAGCCCCTGACTCAGGTTACCCTGTTTTGATCTCCAAAAAACCTTGGCTAGAGGAAAATAAATCCCCTTTTCCCCTTTCTAGACAGTTGGTTCGTCATGACCTGCATCACAGACCCTTGAGATCCTTGAAATAGGTTAGTCCTTATGCAGGATGTATGCAATGGTATGATGGTATGATGTTATGCTATGCATGGAGTGATGTGAGTAAACCCTGTTATAAGCCCAGGTTAAGGGCTGTAAACCAAACCTGCAAGAAACTCATGTGTCAGATAACAAGGATGCAAGTAGTCAAGTTTGAAGGCACACAAGTCACACAAAAGAGCCCTTAGATTTTAGGCCAGCATGAAGTTTAGGTACTACCCTGTTTCAGTTTCGTTGGTTAAGACCTGTCCTAGAAAATAGTAACCGGGTTCTAGAGGATCTCAATATCACTGACTACCCTCAATCGGTCATAACTCCAGCTTCACAATCTTTTCTTGGGGGCAGAACCATCGCGAGAGTTTAGCCTCAATGAGTGTAGCATACTGCTACTGTTCTATGGCCAAGTTGGGTCAATTTAGGGTTTTAAGGTTGGTTGGTGCTTAATGACTCCTTAGAAGACCCATATTCTCCTCGTTCCAACACAAGGGATATCGGTACAAACCAAGGTGTCACACCAACGTAGCTACTGCTTCACCCGTGCCGGTCTATGCCGGACAGGTCCCTTACAGCTTATGCTACCTAAAGGGTATTCCCCAGATCCGGGTTAGGATCTATGAAACTCCGATGCAAGCCCACAAATATAAAAGCAATCAAGACATACAATTGAAAACATAAGAGTGGTCTAATCCTAAGGTACACCTCACTTATTAAGTAGTCCCCAGCAGAGTCGCCAGTTCTGTGATCGGTGGAAATAGAACTGACTGTTTTGAAATGCTGGTTCGCGAAATGTCGCGGTAAGCAAGAGTCGCCACCGTCTTTTATGTTCTCCAACATGGAAAGGACAAAAGCACAGCAAAATTCCTTTTCGAGAATGTTTCTCGGTTCGGGAGGTAGATTATAGAAAGGGAAGGTGTTAGCACCCTTTCTATCTGTGGTTATCCACGGGCTCTTAGGTACTTGCTCACTATGTTTTCAAAATTTGTTTGCTTTTCAAGTGTTTGTGGGTTTTGAAAAAGTTTAGTTTGAAAACTTCTAGGTAACTCTTGTATCAGTCCTCAAGAGTGTATGAAGTGTTTGTTTGAAAACTTTTTGAAAGTGTAGGTGTGAAAAGATGTTTTTGTTTTTTGAAAGAGCAAGTACCCAGGAGAAATCTACCTACTCTAAGGAATTAAGCTGTGTAAGAGTCCTTTAGACAATATTATCCCACTATTTAGAAGTAGGTAGCACCGTCATTGGAGTTATTCGGGTCAATTCGATTATAGGGACATGTGTGGTCACCAAAGCAATAGTAGGACGCCTTAGCGGTAACCCTAATGTCCTAGATCCTTTTTATCCGAGGCAACCGTTTCGAGGCAACTGGATCTTTAGACAGGAGGGCGACCTCTAAGACACCCTATACTTGATGACCACCTCGAGGCAACCAAGTGAAGCGTACCCTAAGGGTGGCATGTGCATGTGTGTCAGGTTTCATGTTAATGTTTATCTTTGAACATGCATCATTGTGAGCTACGGGTTGATTTTATTTGTCATACAAGTCTTGTCATGCATAATTAACAGTTTAATAATTTGCGGGAAATAAAGTGCGGAAAGGTAAATCTACGCTATTACAAGGTGCGGGTCTATACATCGCCAAAAATAAAACCCGTTTGGAAAATAAATGCGAGAAAATAAAAGAAAGCGATAAAAGTCTAATTAACTATTACATCCTCGGAAACAGATACATAAATATGATCAAATAAATAATGAATTAAAAATATGCGCGCGAAAGAATTGAATCGAGACGTCCTTAGGGTTTTGACCCTTTTTGACAAAAGAATTGAATTTGTCCTTTTTTTGCAATTAATTAAAATTAAACCTAATAACTAATTAATTAATTAATTAAAGAAAAATAGTATTTTTTATGTTTTTTAGGTTTTAATGAAAATAAAATTAAAAATCAAAAGTTAGCAAAACCTAAGTCTAATTTATTTTACTTATTATGAAAAATAGTCAAAATTAACCTAACTAAATTAAATCAATTTGGTTAGTATTTATTTACAAAATAATTAAAATTAATAAATAAGAATAATAATAATAATTAATAAAAATATTTACATTTTAATGGTCTGAATATATTATGAAAATTAATTTGTTAGTTAATAATAATAATGGTAATTAATAAAATAAATTAAAAGGAAAAAGAAAATAAAAGAAATAGCAAACCAGGGGGGTGATGGGCCCAATATGAGGTGTTATGCTAGCAATTCTGGCCCAATAAGCACATAAGCCTGTTGACTTCTGGAATTGTCTGCAAGTTGCATTGACCAGGAACATGGTGTCCATCCATCTTTGGCCATTGGATTGCTGTTAGTGGCCACTTGGCGCCTGGGATTGGAAAGAATATGGTGGACATCACTTGAAAACCTGCACATGATTACGTTAGAAAAAATAGAAACAAAGGTTTGGGGGACTTGGGAATCAAACCCAGGTCCCAATGGTTACCAGACAGCTCATCTCCCACTACGCCAGTTGAACGCTTTTGTTAATATAGTAATCAGTAAATAATATATTATGAAACCAGACAATATGCCATAAAGCAAAACACACGCGCCCTGATTTGAACGGACCAATGGTAGATCAACGCGTCATCGTCTTCTTCAATTGTCCTGAAAAAAGATAAAGAGATAGCGGGGGTTTTTAACCCCCACAACCTGCATCCACAGATAATAGCGATTAGGCGTACAATACATATAAATATGGCGCGATGGTGTCAATATGTTTGTCTCAATCTCCTGAGTTCAACCATAGGTCTCTTGAGGCTTAATTTTTCCTAAATAATAAAGCCCCAATTTTAGAGCTTGGAAAACCTAGAAATCGTTCATGGTGGTTTATGATTCAGGACGTTTCAAGGCAATTGAACCATACCATTAGCTTCCTGTGAGTCCTATTAACACAAAACAATCCACAAAAGATGTTAAATATGCATGAATAATGATATGCATTTCTGGAAAAAAATGGTCAAACCGTGAAACTGTTCTTGCGTGTTTCTGGAGCTTCAAGGCTTAATTTTGATTGCAAAACGTTTCTCACACCTCCAGCAATGTGTTTGAATCACTATAATGCTTTGAATTGGCCTGGAGTATGAAGATCGGTTTCAAGTTTTCTTTGAATTTTTTCAATATGGTAATGGCTTTTTGCAGCAGTTTTTCACGTGTAAGGCTTTAGGTTTAGCTTGTGCACTTATAATAGAATGGAATTAGGTTAACTCTGGCCAAGAAATCCATTGCATTATGGTTTCAATATTTGATTGGAAATCAAATAATTTTCAATCTTTTTGATTGAAAAATCTTGCCAATTTTGGAGATTTTGGTCCCCTTGATGTGCACACGAAATCTCCAGCTTGTCTTGAGCTTATTTGCTTCACAAAAGATTGAGAAAAACATATCTTGATATTTTCCTACATTTTAAATCAATTAAATGAATTAATATTAATAAAAAATCCAATTAATTAATAGAAAATGAGAAAATAAATTCAAATAATCCCAATGGGTCGTGCATAGGCCTTGGACAATGTTTCAAGAAGGAATTTGAGGCCCATTAGCAAAAATGATGTGTTTTGAGCAAAGTTGACTTTTGCAAATTCACAAAAATTTCCCAACTTCTCCAATGCATATCTTGCTCAATTTTGATCATATGAACATGTTCTTGGACATTTTGGAAAGGTCTTGAAGTCCTCTAACCAATGCTTTTGGTCCCATGTCATTTGGATTTATCAATCTCAAGTTATGGTCTTTGACTTAAAGTGCATTTTTGTTGACTTTTGAAATTGACCTATAATGTAGAAATTGATAACTTTTTGTGAGAGCATTTATTGGACTTGGAATATGAAGATGAGTTGTAGGAAATGTCATCCCCTTCAAAATGAGCATTGGATGGGATTTTTCTGATGAACCATGAAAAAGTTATGCCTTAGTCAAGTTACAGTTGACTTTTTTGCTGTCCAAAAATAGAAACTTTTGGCATCTTGATGATTTTTGAGCCATGCTTGTGGAATCATGATCAAGACTTGATCAAATGATGATTGTGAGCTCAAAATGAGATGTTGACCAAAAATTCTGACTTTTGACTGTGAAATTTGATGCTGTGAGTCTTGAGACTTGGCATGTAGATGCTTGGCAATGTATATAGGCCTAGGGGACTTGATTGAGCCATTGAAAACCTCAGATTCCTTGAAGGAAACAAAACCCTAATTTTGACTGACTTAGGAGGCATTTGGACTGTGCAATCCTTGAGCAATTTTGAACCATGTGAAGATGATCCTTGTCAAATCTTGAAGAATATGGGAGGGCAAATTTTGGGGTACAACACAAGATTAAATAAATTGTATAATTCATATTAGAAATATATGCTACCTAAAAATTATATTGTGCATGTACAGAAACTCTGATGAGTGTAAGCATAAGAATGTCAACATCAGCATCAGAAGATGAAATGTCAACATCAGCATCAGAAGATGAAATATCAACATCAGCATCAGAATATCAAATCATGTGCTTACGCTGAATCTTGATGAACAGATATGCGCCTAACACACTCTAAACTCTGATCAAGACCACAATAATATCATCAGCATCTAGAAGCGTCAGAATAAGCCAAAGCAAATATCACGCTGAAGTAACAACGGTACTGTGCATTCAAGACCATTTATTTCCAACGGCTTTATTCCAAGACAAAGATCTTCTCAATATGGAAAGAACTTAATGTGCGTTGAAATGGAATAATGGACCAACGTATCTTTTTTTCAAGGCTATAAAAACAAATCAGTGAGGAACGGATTGGCTAATGCTCTACAACTCTTTACACGCCTAAAGCAAATCATCATCATCCTCACTCTCTCAGTTTGCTAAAGCTCTCAAATTACTTACTCCATAGTTTAAGCATTCAAGTTTCATAAGCTTAATTTGTGTAGTATCACAGTTGTGATAAACAGTTTTGTAGAAAACATTCCACACATATTGTTCACTTATCTGTAAGAAAGAATTTCCTTGAGAAACCGGTTTGTGGTTTAGACTCAATAAGGCTTTAGCAGTAGTTAAAGCAGTTGTAATATTCAGTTGAATATAGTGGATTAAGACCTCGTTGGAGAGAGGCGAAATCACCTTGACGGGTGGACTGGAGTAGTTTAAGATCAAAGGAACCAGGATAAAAATAATGTGTTGTCTGCATTTGATTTCAAGTTTTACAATTCAACCCCCCTTCTTGTGTTTTTCACTTCTTCACTAACAGTTTATAATGACGGAAAATAGAATGCGATAAATTTAAACCTAGCTATTAAAAGGCCTTGGGGAGGGGGATTACATGATCCAAACTTGGGAAAAAAACAGTAAATAATAAACCTAAGTTAAACTATTACAAACCCGGAGCAATTAATTGAAAAAATAATGAAATAAATGCGCGCGACATTAATTATGGAATTAAAATTAAATTCAAAGATATTTGATTTAGTAAATAAAGAAAATATTTTTTTGGATTTTTGAGAAAAAATAATTAATTTTGCAAATTAACCTAATTTCTAATTAATTTTAATTATGAAAAAAAGAATTTAAGTTATCCTAATTACTAATTAATTAATGAAAAAATATTTTATGAAAAAAAATCTAATTTTCATGTTTTGTGATTTTTTGATTTAATTGAAAAAATAATGGTTTTGTAAAATAATTAAAAAAAATAAAACAGTAAAACAATAAAAAGGAAAAAGAAACAAAAATTGAGATAGGCCTGACGTGAAGAGTAATCATGGGGGTGCAAAACTGAATTTTTCAGGCCCAGAATAGCTGGTCCAAGGCTGCGCCTGATCTAGTGTCATTGGCCTTTGGAGGGTTCACCATGTGCTACGCTTGTGGTGTGTTAGATCTGGGCCATGTGATGATCCAATGATGAGATGTTGTGGTGTATGGTAGGCGCTGGATTGTGTGACGTATTGGATCTGCAAGGAAATTCCAAGAAAAACACAAAAGCACACGCCTGGGATCGAACCCAGGACGTTTGCTTTACACTTCCCTTCCTTGACCATCTGCGCTGGAGGACTCATTTGTTAACATAACTAAACAAATAAAATATAAGTGAAACAAAGTATTATGCCCAGTAAAAGCCAATGGTATGCTGCGACACCCTCATCTTCTTCCCCAGGGACTGTTGTTTTAGAAGGAGTTTTTACCTACGGACGAACTCATCACTATAGGCTATAGTGATGGTTCTTGTGCGTGGATACAAACCTGCAAACGTCAAACATGCAATACAAGCAACATAAATTCTATCCAAAGCTATGGATCAATGGGAAATAACCCCCTGAGTGCTATGATACTCATAATCTGGGCCAATTTTCCCTAGAGGAGGAAACCCCAAATTCGAGCTTATGAACCCTAGCCATGGAAGGAAGCTATTCATGCGCTTAAACTTCGATTAATCCAATAAAAGATTGCAAATATGATAGCAAGCATGGATATATGATCAAAACAGATTTATGATGCAAGAATCATTATAACCGAGTTTTGAAAAAAAGGCAAACCGTGAAGGTGCTAGCGCACGATTCTTGATACTTCAGACCGTATGAATGCTTGCAACAGCTTCAGTGAGTGTCCAGGAATATGTTTTGATCCTTAGAGTGCTCTAAACTGGCCTATGGAGAAAGATCCGATCTGCACTTTTTCACAAAAAATTGAACTTTGTTCTTGCTCTAGGGAGGCAGGCTGCACGTGAGTTCTTGTTTTTTAGGGTTCACAAAGCTTCTGTATAAGCAGTGAATCTAATTAGGTTAATAAAATTGGAAAGAATCAGAAAATTGATGGTCTTGAAGTTTTGATTCAAACCTTTCCAAAATTGGAGATTTCCTCTTGTTTTTGGCTTGGCACGATTTGTTTGACCATAGACAGCATATGAGATCTATAATTCAATGCAAAACAAATCTCATTCCACAAATTTGATTTTATTTGAATTTATTTGATTTTTAAATGAATAAAAATAAAAAATAAATTAAATAAATGAGTGAATAATGCATGGGGGGTCCCATAGGTCGTGGACCATGCTAGGATTGAGATTCAATCTTGAAAAGATGGGCCCATGTGGAAAAAAAATGTAATTTTGAGCATTGTTGACTTTTGGCAAATTTCCAAAAATAGCCAACTTTGACAATACATATCTCTCTCAATTTTGATCCTAAGAGGGTGTTCTTGGACTTTTTAGAAAGCTTAGGATGTCCACTAAACAACCCTTTTGGTTTCATCTCAATTGGATCTTCCATGTTCATGTAAGAAGCTTTGACCCAAAAGGTGTTTTTGTTGACTTTTTGAAATGACCTATAATGTCTGAATTTATATCTTTTCATGAGTGCATTTTTTGAACTTGAGGTCTGAAGATGAGTGTAGGGAATTTAATTATATTCAAAATGAGCCTTGGATGAGAAATTTCTGATAAAGTATGAGAAAGTTATTCCTGGTCAAAGTTTGGTTGACTTTTCCTATAGAAACCCTAATTTAGCAACTTTTTGAGTTTTGATGAATTAGGAGCATTCCTTGAAGAATCATGATCAACCCTTGATCAAATGATGAATATCACCTCAAAATATTGATTTTGACCAAAAATCTTGAAGTTTGACTGTACTTGGGCTACAATTGACTTTTGACCCAACACAGCTGATTTTCAGGCCTCTGAGTAGTTGACTGAGCAAACTTCTTGTGCAAGGCATGAAACTTGACATGGATGATCTTGAAGACATATTAGGGAAATGGAAATCATTTAGGACCCTTGGAACTCAAACATATTGATGAGGAGTGAAAACCCTAGTTTGAGGCTCATTGTCTTATGAGGAGGATTTGTCTGGTCAATCCTTAGTCAACTTGAGCAATTGAGGACCTCTAGGAATATGTTTTGAGTAAAAATGGGAGGGAAAATTTTGGGGTAAAACAGCTGCCCCTGTTCAACCTTCTTAAACCTGAGGATGTAGATTGGCTAGTCTGCCTTTCGTGATCTGAAGGTGGAAGATGATTGAACAAAGAAATCCCCCACAAGACCATACTCAGATTGTACTCATCCAAAATTCAGATAAAAGCCATAAGAACTTAACACAAGATGAGAGATGACTCCTTTAAATACTCGAGCTATTACTTAGTTATTAACGATCCTTAAAAGTAATAACAACCTTAGTCAAAGACAACGTTATTTGAGGAAGATAGCAGTTCCAACCAATAAGTGTGCATTAACCAAGTCTGTTTTGAATATTTCTTCTTTAATGAGCACCGCCCACAACACATATTTCTTGCCTTTATTCTCTTTAAACGGTTTCTCCTAGAAGTTTAAAGCCCCAATGAATTCACATGCATCATCAAAGATACGTGGCATACGACCTCCTGATGTAACACGCCACTTTCCCATAATAATAATTATAATGTAATATACAAAATATATCAGAGTTCACAAAAGGGATGTCACATATTTCAAAAATTCATAAAGTCTCGAGTCACTTTATTACTTCATTTATTCATAGTAATCAACTAATCAGCATGACAATTCAAATTAATTTACTTCCATGGCATTGAGGTCTCGACAATAATAAAAACTCCATAAAATACGTGGTTCAACATAATGATGAGTTAAGATACGTAACAATTAAAAACAACACAAAAACCAAGCAAATTCCAAAAACTCATGTTACGTATCAGAGTGACTCCTAAGACTCGATCAAACAACACTCACTCTAAGCACTACTCGGGTACCTGGTTATCTGTACTCCCCGAGAAGCACATACACAATAATAGAAAAGGGGTGAGAATTACATTCAATAAATATACGGTGAATGTCACATAATAAGGAGTAGTAATTCCCACAATTCACAAAATACACATTTCACACAATACTTCACAACATTTCAAATTAAGATAGTGCAATGTAATGCAACCGACAACAACTAAATTAATGAGGTACCAACAGGGCATAAGCCCTCTCCAAAATACCAAATAGAGCAACAATAGGACATAAGCCCTCAACATAATGCCATTACAGGCCAACAAAAGGGCATAAGACCTCACCAATGAATGCATGCATCATTAACATGCAACACCATAATTATGCAATTACAAGGCATAAGCCTTCAACATTTTCCAATAAGGCCACCAATAATATTATCATCATGCAACATATGAATCCACACAAGGTTCCACATTTTAACCCAATATCCATTATTACTAGCCTTCCTATATCTACTTAAGTCATACTATTCATTACTGATCAAGAAAAACTACACTGCACGCGAAAATGGGAAAGAAATCATAAAACCGGGAATTTTGATACCTCTATCTGCCCATACGCATATGGCTTCCCTCGCCCATAGCCCATACGTGTATCATAAGCGTATGGCCAAAATGCCCAGGTCTCATACGCGTATCGTACGCGTATCACCAGAGAGTGATTTTCCCTTGAAACCTCCCCAAAACTCCCCATACGCGTATGGAATTCTTCTCATACGCGTATCATATACGTTTTGGAAGAAGGTCGTGCTGGCTTGGAGACAGAGCGTGTACCATACGTGTACGTCCCCTGGGAGCGTCTCCCATATGCGTATGGCCCCACTTACACGCGTATGGCCATTATATTATACCAAAAATTATGCATTTGCACCATTTCATTTTCCACTCGTTTTGAGCACTTCCAACCTCCTAATTTGGGTACAAAATAGTGTTATTGCATACAATAACCTATAGCCTTCATCTAGTTTTGTTAAACACTTATTCTATAACAGTTTTGTATAAATTCTCACTTTTATCATCATCTACATGAATCCATATTTTCAGATTTGGGATTTTATGGAACAACACCACCACAACAACAATTATCAGCAACAATCACAACATTGGCATCATTCAATTCACAATTACACATAGAATCACATAGATACATATCAATCAACAAAAGGAATCATAATACACCAAACCTGTATAAAATCCTAAGAGGGAAATGAACTCTCACTACCCTCTCATGTTATAATCACCATTTAAAGAACCTATTATCTCCCTTTACCTTAGTTTGGAGCTTTGATCCCTCAAAGATGCTGGAATTCTCTCTTGCCCTAGTTCTTCCTTCTCTTCTCTTCTCTGTTTCTACGTGACAATAGTTTTTCTCCCAAATATTCCTACTATCCTTATAATAATTGTTTTATTCTAATTAAATAATATAGTAATAGAATAATAATAATAATAATAATAACTATAGCATTACTAATAATATTATTAGTGGTAACAATATCATATATCTAACAATATTTTTATTAATAATAATAGTACATTCCATCATTCACCAATATTATTATTATTACACCATAGACTAAGCTTTATTTTAATTATCCAATTAAAATTAAACTCTTACATACCCTTAGCCATGCCTACCTATCCTTAATTATACCAAAATAATTCAAAATCAACAAAAAATGACGAAATATTTAAATGGGGCATTACACGTGACATGTATTCGAATACACTGTCCATAGGCATCTCTTGATGATCTGCATAAAGTCAAGTCCTGAACAATGTCCTGAACAATGTCTTGACATCTATTCAGACATTGTCTACTCTCACATGTCTTCAACTGAGGCAGTACCTTTTTCAGGCTAGGCACACAAAACGATTCCTCATAACGTATAGTCACAATGCATTCCTTTATATGTCACACGTACTCCTTTCATAGAGAGTTTTTAATTATCTTAACTTCAATCTTCAAAGACAATTAAATCCTCAAAAACATAACCCTCTGATCACTTCTAAGAGAATACCTCCAGACATGATGAATCTTCTGTAACAGTTGTATTCTTCAAAAGGAATGATCAACCATACTCCCTTGATTTAGACAACTATTTCTCCCTCTCAAGGAGAAAACTTGAGGTATAAGAACTTCACATAATAGACAACTATGAGCTTTCCAAGTTCGCACATAAAGAAGGATGTCATAACATCTTATAAAACATCATTCATAAACAAATATTAATATCATCAAGATCACACAAGCATCATCTTTAAGAGAACGACAATCTTGATTATCTTCAGGCGATATTCAACTCAACATTACGTCCACCGCCTGCTTGACCTCAAAATAATCTATATGAAGATTGCATTTCTTTAATACAAAACACGTGAATTCTTACAAACACATTCCTCCTTTTGAGTAACTTGTAGAGGAAAATCCCACTTCTCTACAACCATTATAATCTCAGCAAGAGTCTGAGCACTAGGCCTGATGTTCAAAATACTATCAACAAAAGCCTGCTTCACAACATTCATTTGCATGAAGCACTTCTCAACCAAGAGACGAATGTTAATTCATCTTCCAAACAGGCATGATGTAGCAGTAATACAACAACATTTGCATAGATCTTACAGGTGCGACAACATGATCACAAGAACCATAACAAGAGATACAATACCCCTGAGAGAAATAAACTCCCATACTTCTCATGATCTTTCACAAGAGCCATAATGTTAATGAGACAAGGAATGGACCAGCTCATCATTCAGTCTTCTGTCTTTTAGACTTTTGTACAGTCCTTCATACCATCAGATACATCAAGTTTTGAAACGCAAATGACACACATTCCTTGGATACCTTAATAGAACACAATTTCAGCATCAGAGATCCAAGAAGAGAAATAAACTCTCAGGCATTTTCTGGATTTTAAAGTTTATATTGCAAATTTGCACCAACACAACTCTCGTCAGGATATTTGTCATCAGTTACATGCACACCTTTATCCGAGAACCATATCCACACATTCCTTCCTTCACAAATTTCCTTTTCTGAAGTAGCAAACCACTGAGATGATGTTCTAACATCAATTCAGACATCAATGGATTTCACTAATTACTATGGTTCTGAAGACAAGACCCATAGTAATCCATCCACACTTCTTGAAAAGAACACATGAGAATCATACTACTACTCATCATCAACTGATTAACCTCCAAGCCCAGATCATACTTTTATGTAGTAACCTGCATATTACACACCTCAAGAAACTTCTCTTTGAAAGGACAATGTCCATATCTCTTATCTTAATTTGAGATGTAAAATACCATCCTTATACATCAAGAGAAGAGATTAATTCTAATAGGCAGACCATAACAGACGGGATAGTGAGTGATCATCATACCATACACAGATTGTTCAGACTAAGTCTTCTTCTCCATTGCACACAACCAATTGAATGTCTCTCCTACTACAGCGACCTAGAGTTCCATGATATCCCTTCATCCTATTTATGAGAAACACCATCCAGAAAAATTGAGAAATATAAATTCTCACCACAAAAATTTCAAGACATTATATCTGACGTATCTTCACGACTTTTAAGAGTATCAGCATAGCCTGTGGTTAGTGCACACATCCATTACTCCCCTTGTGCCAACTCAATCAGAACATGTTCCATTTGATCAAGATCACAAAAATTTGGCTTCTTAGAACAAAAGAGTCACCCTCCATATACAAGAAATCTGCTTGATATAGCAAGTCTCCACCAAACATAAGAGCTCAGCCTCAGTACTCCTGCTTACTTGGATCATAAATAAACTGACAACAACTAATCAAAGGTTGATCATCTCATGATCATTCCACCTATCTAAGATATATTCTTTGAATAGAACCTACTTAGACACTGAACTCAAATCCCTTTTCGAAATTAGTAGAAGATATCAAACATAGGTGACCAACACTCATCTGTTGAGTACCTAAAGCCTATGCCATGCCATTCCTTTGTTCACCTGAATCCTGCACACCATGCTGGCTTGATGTTTTATCAGATCTCTTCAAGTTATTTAATAACCGACCTTCCTGCAGCCTAAACAGGGATATCAAACTCAGAGTCACTTTATTCATTTGACCAAGAACTAGGGAAACGTCTTTCTTCAACTGTTTGTCACATATTGGTCAGACTTCTTGAATATGTCAACCACATACAAAAATGCCTTTATGAGTGGACTTGAACTTCAAGATCTTTGACAACTTTAAACAACTAGTTGAAAGTTGTCTTCCACATATCCCAACATCATGGGATAAATCTGCTGAGGAGACCATAACAAAATGTTATTTCCTTTAATGGCATTCCAAGAACACAGGAAACACAAGGAAATGTCAGGGGTTTCTCATCACATGCAGCGGATTACATATCAAGAGCTCATCAACACCCTTCAGACAAGACTTAGTGACACTAGACCAACTACGGTTTGAAAATAAATCAAACACACAACTCAGAGGACACAATAACTCACTACCATAGTACAATTGATGACAGTTTCAGAGAGAACCATCAATCAGGTTGTCATGGATAACCTTCACTCCCGCTTTAAGAGATCATCCAAACAAAAACATGAATTGACCAAGTTTACATGGTAGGTACAATGTCATAACATTCGGTAAAACATCATACACAGATCAGAGTGTGAAAGAATCAAAACACTCTCATCCTTATAGCTTCCTCCTTGTTGATCTTGTACTTTTAGAGAACAAATACACCATCTTGCTAGAATCTTCATCACTTCTCAAACTCTAGGTAAGATGTTAAGAACATATCACAGGACAACATACAGAAGAGATATCCTTAATAGCAGCCATCAGGTAGAGATCATAGCTCCCTTAATCATCCAGCTCTTCCAAGGAAAGCCAAAACACCAGAAGACAAGTCAAACATGATCGCCCTAGGTTTACACATCATAGGCACATGCAGCAGAAAAACTCCTCACAAGTAACACCACAGTCACACCAAATAACAATTCAATCCTTCCATGTCCTAAGTACCAGAAAGTATCTTCTCCGATCTCACCCAGAACATAACAGGATGCATGCTCTGATACCAATTGAAATTCTGATATACAGATTGCAAATATCCTAAAACATGTTGAGACATTGATCTGATGTATAATAACGCATTGACTGAACACAGCTGACTGATACAAAACTTATCAATTCAAAATCGTGACAGATGTTCCGGAATCTTATACGACAAGTTAATCAATCAAAAACAAAATTGAACAAAACATAAAGATAAAAACACACAGATGTGATATCCAGTTCAGTGTACAACAACACCTACTCTGAGGGCTACCAAGCCAGGAAGGAAGTTCACTATCAGCAGTATTAGTTCAAAGCTAAACTCCCACGTTTACAACTTCTCGCCTAATCCCTACCCAATGCAACTTCTACCTAAGAACATCCTAAATATGAGAAATCGATATCTCACTTCCTAAATCACCTCAATGATATCTATATAAATTGCAACATGTTCAGTCAAGACTCTTGACTAACAAACATACTGGATTTGCTTCAAAGCTTCATCCAAGAACAATATGTGATTCATTACCTAAAGACTTCTGAATCTACATAAAACCATGTCTACCACAATGTATCAAATCGATATAAAGGGTGACTTACAACTCAAGAAAGTACAAGACTTTCAAAACCCTAAACCCTTATTTTTCTTTTCTAAATTTGTTACACCCGATTTAGTTTATTTGCCTTAGGTCTAAGTCTTCCCTTTATAGACTTCAGTTGTCCATGGGCTTCGAATCTTCTATTGAACCTTTTCCTTGATCCATTGCTAAAAGCGCTCCTTAAATCTTTTAAACAGATTTAGAAACTTGCTGAAGCAGTCTAAGATGTCAAGTCTTCATGATAGGACATCTTTGTTCGACATGTTGTTCTTCACATATTTTAACAACTTGATCAGCATCTTGTTTTACTAAAATTAGTCAAATCTTTGAAACTTTCAGACAACATTTTGTACCAAATAGCATTTTGCAGAACAATGACAATTGGTTCAAACTCCGCTACACTATAATGCTGATATAGTGTTATACCTCTATTTAAAAACACTGGAAAAATAAAGCATAGAAATATCAGATAAGTTGCAGTGTTATATATGAAGATGTGGGGAAGAAGTTTAACGGTAACAATGCTATCTTCAGGTGGAATGAAAAGCTGGGGACCCGTGAAATCTTCATATCCTGTAAAAGGAGATAGTACCAGAGTAGCAGAAATGTTTTGATGGATAAATCATCAGATGTCACAGAACAACTTCTATAAAAAATATATACAACTTTAGGTAATGAATTACCTCAGATATTGTGGTCACAGCCTGTGAGAAATTGATTATTCAAGCTTCTATAAGAAATTAAAAATATATACAATATGCATCTACGTTTAACTTTACCAATAATCTCTACAAGAGCATACACCATCTTTAAATCTGTGAAATCGTGCTCGATCCCTTACAATAATCTCCCTATTAAAAATATTTGAAATAATTTTTATGAAAGCATGACAATCTACACATATCCTAAGGTTCTTTATAACCTGAATTGGTGTTCCATCAACTGTACTAATTAACCCATAAGCAACAGCCAACTTCTCACTATGATAATTTAATGCATTCTCCTTGTCCTCGTCGCCTATATCATGCAACACAAGGTTAGTTTCGGCTATATATCCATAGCCTTTGATCCTAAACTTGATCTCATCCAGCTTTGCATATATCTCTTTGGAATTCGGATGACTCTGATCACGATTTATAAACTTGTGTATCCTACCATCTATTTCTGTGTAGCTAAATCCCGGTACCTTCCTAACGTCATTATTTACCATAGCCTCCCTCACCCTCCCTACATCCTTCCACCTCTGTTGTGCTGCATAAACATTCGACAGCAAGACAAAATCTCCGCAACTGTTAGATCCCATCTCCGCCAGCTTCTTAGATGCCATCTCTGCCATTTCCACATTCCCGTAAGTCTTGCTAACCCCAAGCAAACTCTGCCAAAGAACCACATCAGGTAACATAGGCATGGAATTTATAATATCATATGCTTCTTGGAGCCTTCCCGCTCGACCCAACAAATCAACCACGCTCCCATAATGCTTAACATTAAGTTTCACTCCAGACACCTTCATGAAATCAAACAGTCTAACCCCTTCATCCACCAATCCAGCATGGTTGCATGCACACAGTGCAGCAAGATACGAGACAGCATCCGGACATGTTCCATCTGAAGCCATTCGATCCAAAAGATCAAGTGCCTTGTATCCATCGCCATTCATTGCAAAAGCCATAATCATTGTGTTCCAAGTGATAAGAGTTTTCCTACAACTCATACTATTGAAGACCAAATAAGCTTTATCAACAAACCCACATTTAGCATACATATCAATCACAGCATTGCAAACAATCACATTCTTGTCTAACTTCTCATCCACAACATACCCATGAACAACCTCCCCCTGTTTCAAAGCACCCAACTGAGAACAAGCCGAGAGTGCACCAAGAACAGTCACGTCATTCGGCTTCCATCCCTCCTCCTTCATCCTGTTAAATAGACCCATAGCTTCATTGGGTCGACTCCCTTGAGCCAACCCAGAAATCATAGCATTCCAAGAAGCAATATCTCGTATCACCATTTCATCAAACACCTTATGTGCAGCATCAAGAAATCCAGTTTTTGCATAAACATCCAACAAAGTAGTGAGTAACAACACATCAGCATCAAACCCAAAACGCAGAAGCTGAGAATGCAACTGGGTTGCTTCAGAGAAAGCTAAAGCACGCGCGCATCCCTTGAGGGCGAATGAACATGTCAAAGCGTCGATGTTTAGAAGGCAGCGTAACATGTTGCGGTACCATGAAATTGACTGAGTTGGTTGGGAGCATTGGGCGAGGCCTCGAAGAACGGCGTTGTAGTCGTTGGTGGAGGGGTTTTGGATTTGCCGGAAAATAATGGCGGCGAAGGAGAGGTTTCCGGCAGGAGAGATGGCGAGGAGTTCGATGAGCTTGGTGCGGGAAGGGTGGAATTGGAATTTGCCTGTGGTAATGAGATGGGCGTGAAGCTGCTTCATGTGAATGAGAGAGTTGCATTTCTTCAATAACGAATATAAGTTGATATGAGTGGCCATTCTATTCTATGAGTGGAAAGAGCATCGTCATAGTTCGTGAAAACATAGAGAAGGAGAATAAATAATTAAATGTTTGTAACTATAATAATATAGAAAATTATAAATTTAAATAATTTAGAATAAATAAAAGTATTAGTAACAATCAAAATAAGTGATAAAAATTTAATGTAGTAAATTTTAAATTCAAAGAAGTGATAGAAACTTAGCAATTCATAAGTTATAGTATTATAATAAGTCACAAAAATTCATACTCAACGATTCATAATTTTTTATGTTCATGAAGTCAAATTGTCATAATCTTGATATTCATATTCATCTTCAATTTCATTGTCTTCTCCACCAACTTCATCTTCTCTGGTGTTGCTTTTTTCTTGATTCACAGTATCAACAATAGTATCTTGTGCATTACCCATATCTCCATCTTCATCCTCATCTAAATCTATTTGATCTATAATAATATTTTTAAAAATAATTAACAAATTTTTTTTAGAGATGGTAAATATGAGACATTAAATTGATTCACAACCACAAACTATATTATGCTCATATTAGAACATACCAATATCACTTGAAATTGATTGGATGGTCATATTTGCAAGGTCATTCTACAATGCTTCAATATTCTGCAAGGTCATTCTGCAATGCTTCCAACTCTTCATTGGTTAAGAGATGTGGTGAATCCTCTAATACCCAACTAGAATGGTCGGCAATTGTTTCAATATTGATAGGATCATAACTCTCATTTCTTATTTTCCTAAGCACACATGAATTAAATCTAAGTATATGTATTTAAATATAAAAATATAATGATCAGAGAAAAATAACCATAATAGTACCTATTTTGAAGTCTCAAGTTGTAACGAACAAACACTAAATCATTAAACTTTTGGTGCTCCAATTTATTTCTTTTTTTGGAATGAATATGCTCAAATATATTTCAATTGCGTTCACAACCCGAAGCACTACAAGTTTGGCTTAAAATACGAATAGCTAACCTTTGCAAAGTTGGTGTACAAGTGTCATAACCATTGATCTGTTTATACCATGTGATTAAATAAATTTATAAACATATTGAAATATAAAATAAAATATATATCAAGAGTTAGAAGTTATGAAATTACCTGCCCTCACAATACATCGTTCATCCACGGCTGATTTCCTTCCAAAATCTAATTCACCGTCTTTAAATATTCTCATCTCATCTGTTAACTTCAATCGAAGTTCAGAATTTCCATTAGCATGCTTTTCAATGACATCTAAAAGTCATGATGTTGTGGATGCATGTTTTTCAAATTCTACATTATTATATCTACAAGCTGGATTCAACCAATAACTGGCTGCATGAAGATTTTTGCGGAGCTGTGAATCCCAACGTTTATCTAAGATTTTCAAGTAAGGATCCATTTTCTTCTTATTTCTTTGAAACCTCCTCACCATCTCCTCTCTAGCTTTGACTATAGATTTGTATAGAATGCCCATAGCAGGTTTATCTTCACTATCAATAATACGCAACACACGCACAAGTGGTTCAGTGAGTTTAACTACATCAGCACATTTACTCCAAAATCCAGAATCTAAAACTTGATCCATAAACTGTTTTGCCTTTGCTTCTTTGGCATATGCTGAGCTTGTCCATTCTTTAGATGTTACCATGGCTCTTAGTGAGTTTTTGTGAGACAAAATACTTTGCAAAGCAATGAAATTAGTGACAAACTGAGTTGGAGCAGGACGAAGGATTTCTCTTCCATCTGTTTTCTTTCTCATTAAATACAATGCATAACAATGGTTATAAATATATTTGGTAACATTAGAAGCATGTGATACTGTCTCACTTACTTCCTCTAATTTTCCCATGTCTTGCAACATCAAGTTAATGCAATGTGCCGCACAAGGAGACCAAAGTAAAGTAGGAAACTCATTTTCTAATAACCTTCCAGCAGCAACATAATTTGCAGCATTATCTGTCACTATGTGAACTACATTTTCAGGCCCAACAAATAAAACCACCTCTCTAAAAAGCTTATACAACATATCTGCAGTTTTTGAAGCATGAGAAGCATCAACAAATTTTAGAAAAATAGTACCTTTGGGACAATAAACTAGAAAGTTTATAAGAGTTCTTCTTTTTCGATCAGTCCATCCATCGGCCATTAGAGTACAACCAGTTTTCTTTTAAATCTCACAATACTCCTCTATCAATTTGTTCACATCTTCAACCCATTTATTTAACAAATAGCCACGAAGACTATGCATAGTTGGAACTTTATACCCCGGACTCATGCTGCAAAGTGCATCAACCATAGATTGAAAATACGCAGAATTAGATGCATTGAATGGCACAGAAGAATCAATGAACAATCTTGCAATAGCTAGATCACACTTCTCCACCAATTCCTTACTTTGTAACACACTTTTTAAAGAAGGTTGAGCTCCAGGAGTTGTTCTAGGCATAAAATAATTACCAATACGACTAGTATTCTTTCTCTTTTGAGACACAATCACCGAATTTGATCTTAATTGTTCTACATCCATTTCTACTACACCACCCTCTTGAGTAGTAAGATTAACATCAAAATTTTGTGCTTGAGTCTTTCTTCTCTTATTTGCACCTTCATCAAGATTTTATTTCATTTGATATTGAACATCTGGAGGCACCTTTTTACATGTTTCAACTTGACCTTTTATTCCAGCCAAATGGAATTTGAACCTATTAATCCCCCCTCCTCTAATAATTTTATCACAGTAAATACACAAATTAACAAGTTTTCCTTTCTCTTCAATTTGTTTACAATGACCCCAAGTTATATCAGTTTTTCCCCTACTGCTCTGGAGTTGGGTTGGATTTTGAGATGTAACTTCTTCCGAAGTTATTACTTCAGCGGGTGATGTCATATCTAATATCAATCAAAATTTAAAAATACAAAACTATATTACAAAAATATTAACAAAACACAATTCTAAACAAAAATTATTGAATTTATAAAAACATTATAAGAAACATTAAATATGTAGCATATCTAAATCCAAAATATATGAATATGTTGTTGTATATTACATATAGGCTACCAAGCATCGTTACTGTGCATCACCATATATAATAAAAAAATAGAAACTTTGCTTTCCAGCCTTTGTTATATATTTTAGATTAATAAAATCCTGAAACTTTTCTTTGTTATATAATTTAAATTAATAAAAAACAGAAAACTTTGTCTTACTATATAATTTAGATTACATAGTTTTAAACTCAATTTCTATCTCCATAATATATACAACGACTATTACAGTAATATATATTTATCCCAATTTCTATCTCCAATATACAACAACTTCATTACCAGTCTATAATAAGTTAATTCATAAAAGTATAAAACTGCTTCATTCATACAAATTCTATCTCAATTTATTAAACTAAAAGACCCAAATTTTATAGAAAATGATCAAATTTAATCATTTATTTTCTATATCAATTAATCAACAAAATGAAACAATAATATTCATATTGAAAAACATCAATGCAAATTAGACCAAGTAAAAAAGAAATAACATGTTTTTGATGTTTTGATGAAATTTTTTACGGCAAACAAGGAATATCAAATAACAACAGCAAGTGGGAGTTTTTGTTGGTAGAGAAAATTGAGAATATGACTTCAATTAGAAAAAGAAAAGACATAATAAAAAAGAAAACCTTTCAAATGCCTAGGTTTGGGAAACGAGGAGGCAAAGCGTTTATGTTAATTTTTTTTCAAAAGCCCTAAAAAATAAAATAAATAGTCAAATCCGCCAGTTCACTGGTTTAACCGGTGATCCGGCCGGTTCACACCGGTTTCATTCGGTCTAAATGTAATTCCGGTCTTATCCCTTAATCAGACCGCCTGACCCACCGGTTCTCGGTCGGACTGGATTTTAAAACATTGGTTGATAAGATAAATGGTGGCGGGTTTTGGAGATTTTTAAAAAAAAATTCTATTTAATTTATTTTAGATTGACTTTTATATGTTAAAATAGTACAACTTTCTATTATTTTAGTTGGGGAGAGTTTTGAAAATTTTGTTTTTATTTAAAAATCAAAATCTTATAAGTAGGTGAGGGAAAGAAAATGGGAAAAGTTATAAGAAAATTCTAACAATTTATTTAGACTATCTACAATGATAAAATTATTTAACACCTATTTTTTTTTTTTTTTTTACACTCTACGTCATCTTCTTTCTCTTTCACCTAATAATTCAACCTTCATTCAACTTTTACTCACTAAGTGTGTTTTGTTTAATAAAATTCAACATCTTACCCCACCACTTTTATTTCAATTTTTTTATGTTTTTGTTTTTTTGATTATATATTAATAATAATTATCAATTGAAATTAAATTAAATTAATTAAGTGTTAAATAATTTTTTAATTTTTTTTAATTTAAAAACTTATTTTAATTTTTTTCTCTAATTTTATATTCGTAATTACAAAAAAATTTAAAATGCAATACAATACACACAACACACAACACACTTAAAATGAAACAAACATAACTTAATTAGTACAATAGACTCAACTCACATATAATATATTTAATAACGAAACATTTCAAACTTTACTCATATATGTTTGACTAGATCTGCTTGCAATTCGTGATGTACATTTGAATCACGCATCACAGATCTAGCACGCACATGATTTGCAAATGCAGGTAGCATCTCGGTCGAGAATGACTCTGGTGTACCAGACCCACTTGCCTCAGATTGATCATAATTTGTCCAATGTTGAGAATATGTATCTCATTCATCCTCAACAATCATATTATGCAATATGATACATGATCTCATGATGAGAGCCAAATCGGCTATGTCCCACAAACGGGTTGGTTCACGAATGATTTTAAATCGAGCTTGTAACACCCCAAACGCACGTTCGATGTCCTTCCGACATCCCTCCTGATATTTTGCAAATAAATTATCTAGTTCACTTTGAGAAAGTCTAATTGATTTGACGAAAGTCGGATAAGAAGGGTAGATACTGTCGGCAAGATAGTATGCCATATTATACGGATGTTGATTCACAAAGAAGTTCACTCTTAGAGTTTTTCCCTATTCAACATCATCAAACACGGGTGAACGGTCTAGAACATTTATATCGTTCAATGTGCCCGGACATCCAAAGAAGGCATGCCAAATCCATAGATCATAAGTTGCAACTGCTTCAAGAATAACAGTGGTGGTTCCCTTATCTCCCCAAGTAAATTGACCTTCCCATGCTGTAGGACAATTTTTCCATTCCTAGTGCATGCAATCAATACTCCTAATCATCCCCAGGAACCACTGCATTTCACTAACATGTAGTATTCTTTGCAGGTCATCTTGAGTTGGGGCTCTAAGATACATTGGCTCATACAATTGTATGATTCCTTTACAGAATCTACGCAAGCACTCTAATGAGGTTGTACCTCCTATTTTAATGTATTCATCGACCACATTGGTCGCCACACCATATGCTAACATTCACATTGCCGTGGTACATTTTGCTAATGGAGATATACCTTCTTTTTTGGTTGCGTCAACTCTTTGGGTGAAGTAGTTGTCACTGCTAGATAGTTCCCCAACGATCCTAAGAAACACATGTTTTTGCATCCTAAATCATCGACGAAACATTGCATTGTCATATATAGGTTGGTCTGCAAAGTAGTCTTCTATTAGTCTTTGGTTTACCGCTGCATGACAAAATAGAAATCAATATCTTGATAATATAGATGATAGTAGACAAGAAACTGAGTGATAAAATAGAAATCAATGTCTTGATAATATAGATAATAGTAGACAAGAAACTAAGTGACAAACAATGTCTTGATAATATAGATAATAGTAGACAAGAAAAAAAAAAGAGAAAATAGAAAATAGTAGATAAGAAACAAAATACAAACAATGACTTGACAATGACTTGATAAAGACTTGATAATATAGAAAATAGTAGATAAGAAACAAAATACAAACAATGACTTAACAACATTTAATTTCCAAACAGATCCCGACCCAACTTTTCCAACAACTCTTTGCTCCGGTCACCAAGATGCTCCTTTAAACTTAGCTTCATAAACATCTTCGTCTTCTTAGCCTCAGTACTTTCTTTCAAAAATTGGTTAGCTTCATCTTGCCTCATGGCTATTTTGTCCAATCGTTCCAACTCTTTCTCCTTAAATTGTTTGAATTCATTCCATTCTTCATTGACCGATTCCAAGGCTGCGCCATTGCTTTTTTTTTTTTACCCTTTTTTTGCTGCATCCCTCCCCATTGGGCGAGCACTAGATTCTAAGGAGTTGGAATCACTTGCATCACTCTCGTGGGCTCTCTTAGATCCACTACCTACAGATCCACTATTTCCTCCTACCCGACTACCATAACGTGGTTGATCACGGAGAGCGATCCATTCTGACATTAAAATGAAATGTCCACTCTTACCACTTGAATATAATTCATGCGTTTTTGCCAATACATCATTCTCTGACCACCCGCATTTTTGCATACGCCTAACATTATTATAAACGCATGTCCATTTATTAAGTATTTTGTTCATGTAGTTGTAATGATTTCTACATGCAGCTCCATCACGGGGAGGATCAAATGAGCAATGCTCATTACAGTAATAAGCAATTTTACCCCAATATGAATCACTTTTTTTATTTCTCCCAACAACATTGTTTGTTCCATATTTAATTCACCCACTAATTAGAACCAAATTTTGATCAGTGGTCCATTTGGGGCTTTTCCGACGAACATGAGTTGAATCCTCTGCATTTGGAGTGGCTCCATGACCGCCGCTCATGTCACCAAGAGCCGTTTGTGTAGAAAAATCAGGAAATTCATCAAGTCCAACATTAGAAACATTTTCATTTTCCATTGGAGTAGAAGAATAATAAGGTGGTGCTTGAGATGAATATGACATCATAGATCCATAATATGGATGGTAGTTTGGATTAGATGACGATATTATGATATCTGATATATTTTGGGGACCTTGTTGGTTGGAAGATTGATTTTGAAATATATAGTTGAGATTTGGGTAGTCGAAAGGATAATTAGTAGAATTTTGGGTGTTAAGAGGGTTATTGTTGGGATCTATTTCACTAAAAAATTGTTTAGAGCTATAAACAATAATTTATTGGAGGGTAAATAGAAAAATTAGAGAGAAAAAATATATTTTTTTCTTTGTCCAAATCAAATGAACCAAGACTCTATTTATAGACAAAAAAAAATGATGAATTTTGGTGAAAATAAAAATAAATAAAAAATTGATTTTCTATAAAATAATTGAATCCAAATAATTTAGGTGAGATAAAATATAAACAATCACAACAACCAATTATATTTTGCAAAGTATTATAAGTGGTCCACACTCATTTCTCATTCACACAAATTAATCCATGTCACATTCAACACCTTATTTAACAATTCATTGGAGCAATTCAACTATTAAAAAATTTATTCAACATCCCAGTCTTAAATCCCAACATTATAAGTAGTTGGAGTTTCTTCCTTATTATTTTATTCATTGTTTGGTGAAATTCCTTGAGTTTTGACACTCACTAATCAATCATATCCACTACTCTTTAGGACTTCAATTGTTACAAATATTAAATTTTTATAAGTGTTTTTACAATGTCAGTTATTCATAATTAAAGATGGCAACGAGTATTCATATGTGGGGGTATTAGTCTTCCGTTATCCGCTTTGTTTATTAAATATGATATACATATTTGCTCTATATCTATGCAGGTATTTGTTAGACGAATATCCGTAAATTTTGAGATAACCACGAATATTTACGAGTATCAATGTATGTTATATATATATATATATATATATATATATATATATATATATATATATATATATATATATATATATATATATATATATATATATATATATATATATATATATATATATATATATATATATATATATATATATATATATATATATATATATATATATATATATATATATATATATATATATATATATATATATATATAATTTTTTTTATTACTTTTAAAAACACAAAAATAATTTTAAATTTAACACATAATAATAATAAAAATAATAATAATACAAAAAAAAAATCACATTCATTTTATTTTTTATTTTATCAAATAATTATATTAGATTCAACGAAATAATAATAATAAGAGTTTAATATGTTTGTGGTCCTTGTAAATAATCCAAAAAATAATTTTAGTCTCTACAAAATTTTTCTTCAAAGAATGGTCTTTCTAAAGTTTTTCGTCCTAATTTTAGTCTCTCTTAATTTTTTCTAACAGAGACTTAGCATGCCACATCACTTAAAGTCAAATACAAAAAAAAAAAAATTAGTTTGCGGGGGGTTACAAACCTCTAAAATAATTGAAAAAAATAATCAAAATGAAATCCAATAAAACCATAACACAACATCACAATCTTATCATCATCCACAACAATTAAAAGGTATCATCATCATTAGAGGACATATGATATCAGCTGAGGATTCATGGGGTGCTTGGTAGCTAAACATTAGATGAGGTTTAGAGATCATCTTTGTGTATCAAAAGAATCCACATGAGAATGCCCAGAAATTGTTTGATGAAATGCCTGAGAGAAATGTCACCGCATACTTTCTTCTTGCCTTCCTTCTGAATCACTTTGCGACCAATACATTTGTAGACTAAGAAGTAAAACATGACTTGTAATGTCACTAATGTGCATATCAAAATAATTTTCCAAGTCCATAGCACAGTAAGTTGCTTATCAATATAGCTATACTACAGTAGGCTATTAATATAATGATGTGATGAATACCTATAAATATTGTAACTTAGTGGCTTGAAAATTTGCTTTGAGAGACTCAATTATCCGTGGAGTATTTTTTTATCTTCATTTCACAGAGATTTAACTAACGAAATGGACTTTTTTTGAACTATAACACTTGTACTTTCATAAAATGTGTTTGAACAACTTGTTCATGCATTAAAACTACTCTAAAACTATTTCAACAAACTTGTCCATGCCGATGCGCATTCATCCCGACTTACTTCTACAATACTTTTGCATTTTGATCTAAAACAGTAATACCATAATTTAGAAACCAACACATAATTCATCACCAGCTAAGAAAAAAATTTCATTGATCTATATAATACTCATAATATATTCCTTAGATATAATCAAACACAACTCTCAATTTTAATATTGTCAGATTCACTACAGCCTGTGACAATTGTTATGGGAAAATTTTCCAAAAAAGCTATAAGTCCACTGAACCAAATTTTCAAGCATTATCTCTAGTTAGCATGGGACTTATTACATTGATATTCACAACCTATATCATCCTATATATCATACGCAAATTGTTGCTCACTTGTTTGATTCAAAAGTGATATCATGTTTTTGTTTTTGAAATTGGATGGTAGATTTAGGGTGGATGGAAATTTGCTGCATGAGAGAGGTTCATATGCCGAAAAATCATTGTGATATTCAGGTGTGCAAGTAAGTACTAGAATATGCTCTCATATTTGATCCTACTATCATGACAATTCACCTTAAGTATTCTTCACGAAACCCGCATCTCATACTCACCAGTTCATTAAATACCCTATGAGTATTGAGTAGTACAATATCCTTAGCAGTGCGTTTTTTACTCAAAAATTTATCACTAACACAATAGATTACAATCTCCCTACGAGTACTGTAGTACAATATTTATGGTTTGAAATACATAACACACTATTAAGAGCTTACAAGTTCAGTTTTGGTTGTGATACTTCAATTGAAATTTCCGATGTGGTGTCATTTTACTTAAACAGTGAGAAAGATAATAATGCTTCATGGAGAAGCATTGTGAGATTTTTCATTTTGGGTGATAATGTTGGAGAAATATTGTTTCCCTTAGCTGGTGGGATATTCACATTATTTGAATAAATGAAGATGAGTATTTCGGTAGGATAGGTTGGCTCTTTATGTTGAGCAATCTATTATTCATGTTGAGCAATTTGTGATTTTGCTTGATTTTTCGACTAAGACATGCTCACAATTTCTGCTTCCTTTGTGTATTAACGAGGTGCCTTGTGTTTAATTAATTAAAATATGTACATTGAAGTAGCAAATGGTAATATTTAATCTTCTTGATGTTATTTGAGACAGTTCAACTTTCTTCAGCTATATTGTTGTTGATTTATAATTTTGGGTTAAATATGTTTGTGGTATGATGATAAGATTGTTTTGATTGTTTTGATTGTTTTATTGGTTTTATTTGGATTGAAATTTCACTTAATTATGTGTTCGCGGTTCGGTTTGGATCGGTTTTAAGATAAAAAATCATCAGATCCAAAGATAAATTTACTCGCGGTTCGGTTCGGTTTTGGATGATATATTAAAAAAATCCAATCCGATCCTATCCAATTTTATGCGGTTTAATTTAGGTCGGTTTTTGGATATCCAAATTACACATTATATTTTTATTAATGTTATAAAACTACTAATAAATCATAGATTTGATATAATATATAACATATAGTATATTAAAAGTTAATATTACAAAATGAGAGTGGTTGATTATGATTGAAATAATAAAAATAAATAAATTATACCAAGCTAATAACTATTATTAAAAAAATTATTATCATCTAATAATAATTTCACATAGCATATCATGCTAATAAAAAGTAAATAAGTATAAAAATATATGTATGCAGTTTGGTTTGATTTGGATCGGTTTTAAAAAATTAATCCGAAATCCGATCCGAACTGATCGATTTTCACAAAATAACATCCAAACACATTCAATAAATTTCGGTTTTTTGCAGTTTTCGGTTTTTTGGATCGGTTTTCGGTTTTTTATTTAGATTGGTTTGGATTTGAACACCCATATTAATAATCAACGGATACATGTACCATAAAATCTGCATCCATACCCGTGAGTAAACGGATAATTAAATATTCATTATTTTACATGTAGATACCCATTAGACAATCCTATATGTGCCAGTGATGAGTTTTACCCGCAGATATCCATGAGTATAGGTTTTTTTCCATTCCTAATCATAACCAAATTTTTATAGGTGTTTGACTTTTTGGTTAATCACATCTAAAGTATTTACTATGATTAGTTGTGATGCACTTATGATGTAAAACTTTTTATACTGACAATGCATATCAATTAATCTCTTTCTACAATTTCTAGATAAATCAAACTTTAAACATTCATCTTCTAATAATTCACATCCTTCCGATTCTTGGAATCTCCGCCATCTTGATAAATTGAACTTTAAACATCCATCTTTTAAATTCCACACCCTTCTGATTCTTAGACATCTCCACAACCAGTGACCTATTCAATCTCGATTGAATTATCAACCAAGGGTGAATAGTCTTAAAGTACAATTTCTAAATTCCAATATTAGGGTAAAAGCAACCAATTCTTAAAATAATTTTTTCCACGTTGAAAAAAATTATATGTTACTGTAGCGGTAGAAATGTTGAGACTAAGCCATTGGATTGGCTTAACTCGAACAAATCAAATAAAAACCGTCACTGCGCTTTATTGTTTCCAAAGGAATGGGAAAAGAGCGAATAACCCAAAAAAGAAGGAGAGAGAATCTAAGTTCGGGGGTTGGTTATGCAAAGGGAAGGTATTAGCAGCCTAAACATCTACGGTACTCCATAGGAACCTCTTTGAAAATTTGTGTATTTTGGCTATAAATGTTGTATACAAAAATAGATAGTGGAGGTGAGAAAAGAAGTATTTTTTATAATTTTTGCACCCGTCGCGGTTGCGAACCTTTAGTGCCTATGTACCACCTTTCGTGCAATAGGGGATCAGGGTACTCATAGTTCACCTTTAAAAAATTTAAAACACAAGTTTGTTGGTTACTTTTAAGAGATAAGACATCATCACTATATCCGAGTGGAAAACATACTTACTATCTACGATTATGAGAAAAGAGAATTTGCGTCATCTCAAAGTGGAGGATATAGTTTAGATTTTAAAATCAACAAAGCCTCACTCAACACCCAAGTGGAAAATATCTTACTTCACTATATATCGTAGAAGTATAGTAGCCCGCTTCACTACAAGGGTCGACAAGAGTCTAATCTTTTGAGAAAAAGTGTAAGTAAAAAGCCAAAATAGAAAAATGGTTTGAATGAGATTGATTGATTTTTAGTCTTCTCACAAAAATGTCAAGGTATTATTAAGTTGATTAAAGTTTGATTAATAAAATATTTTTGAAAGTGCATGGACCTAAGTCCAAGTTTATTGGGAAAGCGGTTCAAGTTTAGAAAACAAGAATAGTTTTGAAAATGTGGGAGAAGATTTTTGAAATTGAAGAAGATTGGAGGAGATGAAGAGACTATCCTAAAGCATAAGGTAAAAGCTAGGGAAAAGAATCGTCTAACCAATCAAGAATCCAACAATTGACATAATGAGTCAACGTAGAACTCTCATCCTTTAGATTTAAACCAAACAAGCAAAGATAATAGACCTCTTAAGAAAACCAAGCTTCAAATGCATTAAGTCTTATAAAAAATTAGGCAGAGTAACGATTGTATACAGATGAATTCTCAATCACAAACAAAGCATATAATCATAATAATACGCACACAAAGAAAACAAACAACCTAATGTCTTAGGGTAAACCCCAAGAACTCCAAACAAAATAACAGTAGAAGTCACAAAGTTCTCAAGGTAGACAAAGTCTCTAATCCTAAGTCCAAGAAGTCCACAACTCCAAAATGCCAAGGATAGTAACCAAATATTCCGAGTAACCTTAAAGTTTTTTATTGTTCAAGTTGGTTATTAGGTATCTTCAAAAAGAAAATAAAAGCTGAAGTGAGAAAAATAAAAATTACATAAAGATAAATACTCAAGTGAGCAAAGATAAAAATATCATGAATGTAAATGCTAAAATAAATGGTGCGTAAAAGTAAAGGCGTAAAGTAAAAGCATGAAAATGAAATTCAATTGTTAATGAGTTAGAAATTAGAGGTTAGTTGAATGACCATCTTGAAACTTGCATTTGAAAATCCATTAGAAGATTGATAAAATCAAAGCCTCTCAACAACAAGTTTCATTTGCTTTTTGTCAAGTATATCATTCATTTCAAAATCTTAAAGCAACAATAAATGATCAACGATATTTAAATGATTCACTTAGACCAAATTTTATAAAGATTCATTAGAGGATTGATAATACCAAAGCCTCCTAACAATGAACCTCAAGGTTATTGGATCAAAGGTTTCAAATTAAACATACTTGGGCTTGCAAACATATGTTTGGGCCACTAATGATCATTTCTCGAATCAGGACAAAATTTAGCACTATGTTAAGCAATCGTAAGTGAACTTATATAGAAGTCGCACCTATTTTGAGGCCGGTCAATAGCAATCTATGTGCCATATGTTTAGAGAAATAATATGTAGATTATTCTCTAACAACATGTAGCACAAATGAGAAGGGGATAAGATGAAGAGGGAGGGCAAATATTTGAATCAAAGATTTTAATCAAACTATCATTAAAATCATACATCCATTTTGGTGGAGTTAAACTCAACACCTAAGATCCAATGATGTTATTGAAGCTCATGATCAAAAATCACATAGCCAGAATATATTAAAAAAATAAATTGCATTTAATCAACAAAATTAAAAGGGAAAATGATTTTTAAATTGTTTTTAAAATGAAAATAAAAGGTAAAATAACAAATTATATTCAAAGTGTCAAAGAAAAATTAAAAGTGACCAAAGAAAAGTCATAAATGATCTCAAATATTTCTATAAATTTTTTGATATTTATTTAAACAGAAAAAACATTTTTAAATCAATTAAAATCATTCAAATAAATGGAAAAAGAATCAAAAAGGGTAGAAGTCAAAATAAAATTCTAGAAAAATTTCAGAAAGTCAGAAATAAGGAAAATGATTTTTACAATTTTTTTAGAATTTAAAAATATCAAAAAGTATTTTTAAATAATTAGAACCAAGTCAAATTAAGGAACAAATTATATAAAAATCAAAAAGAGAATATTTGAAAATATTTTTGTGATTTTTTTTATAATTTTTGAGTCATAAATGAATTTTCTATGATTTTTTAAAGTTTAAAACAACTAAAACAAAAAACATCAGAAAATAAAATAACAAACCAAAAAAATATGGATCATCTGATCATTGTCAAAACCCGTTAGTAAACAGATCTAGTGGATCTGACGCGTTGTGCATGTCATGGAATTTATTGGATATCACACGTGATCATTTTTTTTATTAAATAAAAACAACTTAAAATGTGGCACGTTGGATGGAGTCTGACTCACTAAAGTAATCAGATATAAGGGCTTATGACACGCGCGCATGGTAAAGCGAAACACCAAATCTATTTCAAAAAAATAACGTGGCTAAATATCATTGGCTGAAGATGGACATGTCATCGTCTTCAACCTCTATCCAACCTCAAATCGAATTCCACAAACTGTAAAATTAGCAAACCAGACTGGTACCATTAAATTTGTCTCTTCAAGACGATTCTAATCGTACCATCACACCAAATTTATATAAACTAAGCAAAGCTTGAATTGAGAAAAAGCAGAAATAATAGTGAGCACGGAATTTTGGAATATCTCACTCAAATCTTAATGAAATTGCAAATTATAAAAAAAACATGAGAATCAGAAGGATGCAGAGAGTAGATTGGTCTTTTATTTGGATCGATTTGACCAAGAAATCTACCTGAATGAAGTAGCAAAAAGTGGCTCTGAAACTAGACTTCTGTAGATCAATATAGGTCATAATTCTTGAAGGTAAGAGTATGGTTAGCTTCAGAGAAGTTCAATGAAGCTAACTGAATGGAGCTTTTGGTGTTTTGGAGTGAGATTGCAAGAAATCAGAAATTCAAATTCAGAGTTCGTGTGAGATCTGAATAGGGGTCAATTGGCTATAAAAAGCTTGTGAAAATAGCTGGAATATGCATCTTATTTATAGGAGAGGATGAGGCAATGCTTAAGCGTGCGAATGAGAGAGTAATTGAGTGAATTCATGTGAACCTGAAGCATGAGAAATGTGTAACTTGTTCAACATTAAAACTCATCCAAATCCTGCGTTTAATGATGCTAAATGCTTCTGGAAAGCTTCTAAACATGATTAGAAGAAAAAACGCGTGTAAACTTTGTGTTTAGAGGGCACAATATGGATTTCCAATTCTTACTTGGAAGGAAAACTCAACTTCAAGTAGCTGACTTTGAATTCATGGTATGCACGATTTAGGGAACCTTATGACCTGATTCTTGATGAATTTAAAAGATAAGGTCACCATTTTTGCAATTTTCTAAGAATAATATCAAATGGATACTTGAGCTAAGAGTTGTGATGAGTCAAAGTTGAGAAAAAGATGCTGACTTTTTGTTCTTAGAAAAATTCTAAGTTTTTCTTCAAAAGTGACTTGTAATGTCTTAAGTTCAAACAAGGACTTCCTCCAAAATCTTGCTTTGATCAATTATGATAGCTTGAATTATACTTCCCAAAGAGCATTGTGAAACTTGGATCACTCAAAAATACCAAATAATGAAAAAGTTACGGCCTTGTGAAATTAGTGAAAATCCATGAGGTGACCTATAATCTTTTGAGTTCTTAGGGCATCTTTCACTCATTTTCAAGTCTTGCACATAAAAGAAGAGTTGAAGTTTGCATCTTTAAGATCAATATGGAAAAATAATGAGCTCAAGGAGATAAAAATTGACCAAGTTATGATCTTTTGAAGTCACATGGGGAAATTTGATGGCCTATCTAGAGGACTTGTAATCTTTCTTCATCATTAGGCATCTTCCACATAGAATTTTCTTGAATCTCTTAAAGTGATTAGTTGATAACCCTTTAAAGAGAAATATATCTTTGGAATCACACAAAAATATCAAAAGATGAACAAGATATAACACTTAGAAGTTCAAAACCCTAGTGTGATGCGGTGGGAGAACTGACTTGAGGTTTTGCGTTTGTGTTCACAAATGTTGCGGTTAGAAAGAGTTGCCACCGACTTTTATTTTATCCAAAAGGAAAGGTAAAAAAGCACAGGAAAAACCTTTGAGATGTTTTCTTGAGTTCGGGGGGTAGATTATGAAAAGGGAAGGTGCTAGCACCCTTTTCATCCATAGTTTTCCATGGGCTCTTAGTTACTTGTTTAGATCACTTGCTTTGCTTTTGAAATTGTTTAAAATGGTGCTTTGTGGTTTTTAAAGTATTTTTAAAAGAGGCCATCATTTAGGCAATCTTTGTAATGATTCTCGTTCGTAAGAATGTATACAAAGATGTTTGTCTTTTGAAAAATGTTCCAATGTTTTGAAAGTTGTTTTGAAATATGTGTGTGTTTGTTTTTGAAAATAGCAAGGATTGTTTTGAAATGATCAAGTAACTAGAAGCTATCTACCTACTCAAATGTCTTTCTTGTGCATTTTTATTCCTTTGACATTGTTGATTTACCATTGATTTGGTAAACAACCCTATCTTTGGATGTTAAACGGGACGGGCGTGGGTCATCGTATGACCATGATAGCAATGTTGCCAAGTATCTTAGCATGTTTTTAGGAACTAAGATCATCTTTGTTTAGGCAACCTTTGTATAGCGTCATCGAGGGACTATGATCTTTTTTTTTATTTTGTTTTGCCAAGATACTTCGCATGCGTAACATGGTCATTTTTATTTAAGCAACCAAGTGGGTGAAACCCTAAGGGTGCTTGTGTGCAAAGTGTGTCATTTTACATGCATTTGATTTGTCTTATATTAGGTCTTTTCTATTTGTTTGAGTTTTGGTCTTATCATGCAAAACCCTAATTTACTACACAAGTATATAAAACGGTAAGTTGCATAAATGTAAACTAAGCTATTACAACAAATATTATGGGAGGGGGGATACAAGTTTTTGAATGGGGATATTGCACAAAATAAACCCTAAAAATACTATTACAACCCAATTGAATATTGTACAAATTAAATAAATAAACAAATATTTAAAATGCAATGCAAATGTATTTATGCAAAAATGTTTTGTATTTAATTTTTGTATGAGAAAATAAATTAACTAAACCTAGAAAATAAGGAAAAATAATATTATTAATTTTGAAAGGGGGACACCCTAATTTTTTATTAAAAGAAATATATGTTCTATATTATTATTCTATCCATTTTTTGTGCAAGAAAATAATAAGTAATACTATGTACAAATATTAAAAATTAAAATATGTATGAAAAATAAATATTTAATGTGTATAAATATTATAATAAAAATAGTAAGTATTTTTTATTATTTACAAGTTATTTTAAGAAAATGATTTCTATTCTATTAAATAAACTATTTTTATGCACAAAAAATAAAAAAATAAAAAAAATGCAAAAAATAAAGAAAATATTTTTCATGATTTTTATGATTCAGAAAAATAAATAAAAGCAATAAATATAAAAATATAAAAAGAAATATGAAAAATAAAACAAATATGCAAGGGGGTGCAAATAGTGGTCAGGGGGTGTGAAAAACAAAAACAGAAGGCCCAAGGTGCCCAAGGCCCAGGCCAGTCATCCCTGTCCTCCAGTCATTCCTTCTGCGCGCGTGTATATGCTTAAACCTGTATCTTGCTATTGTTTGCATAAAAAAAACTCATAACATAAAACATGTAGCTTGTCCAATGATATAAAATTTGTAACTTAACTCTCAAAGATCAGAGAGAATTTAATCAGCCCTAATTCGTGACCTAATTATTTCATGAACTTCAAGCTTCAAATTCTCACAACATGGTTAATATAAATGGAAAGTATGCATATGTACAGCTTCACCATGTTAAGGACTACATTTTTGCTCCACAAATCGTGGCTTGAAGATGCCTAAATAGAGAGATAGAGTTTTGAAAAATACCTCCTTCGGCTGGATTTGGATATGGCAATGTGGGGACTTTGAGTGAGGCCTGAGGATCGTGTGAGCTTCCTTAAAGTTCCTTCAAGCTATTCCAATGCCTAGCTTGCTTTGTGGATGGCCAAAACTCTCTATAGAAGTCAAGTTGCAAGCTTCCAAAGTGAAAATGGCAATGGCTGAAACAGGGCTCACAGATGCAAGATGAATGCTTGGACTGCTTTAATATGATGTGGATAAAGTGTTTCAAATGTTAAAAGGCAAAGCGCACGAGCCAAAAATCAGTTGGCCTTGGTTTTGCAGAACTGCTACGCTTTGGACAGAAAAATGGAGTTTTTGAGTTTGAGAGTGTTTTTGGATGTAATGCCTTTTTTCTGAGCCTTGTAATGAATTGGTATATTTGTATAGAATGATACAAACTCCACTCCCTAGCAGCCGTACAAGTTCTGATCCCTTTTGCCACTTTTCTTGCATTTGAAGAAAAGTTGAAGTGACCATGCTAACAGGTCTGTACTGGCTGGCTTGCTTGCTGCAGAGGGTTGGTATACATTGCTTGATATCTTTAGAAGTTGTTTGTACCAAAGGAACATGTCCATGGCTCAAGGTTGATAAAGTTACAAAAGCTTGCCTTTATGAAAATAGTAATGTGCCATTTATGCCATTAATGGAATTATCTCTTGTGCAATGTTCCAAAAGTGAAAATAAAGCCTTTGTCTTCTGAACTAGCATTTAATTATGTAGTGTAGAATGAGTTTATGACCTGTAATGAAAGGTACAAGCCTCCAATATCAGATTTGCAACTTGATGCATTGTAAAAATGGCATGAGCAAAAGTGATAAAATGCCAATTTCTCTTCTTCGATTCTCCCTAACCACAAATGATCTTGGAGAGTTCTTGGACATTTTGGAAATCTTGCAACATGCTCTATAATCCATATTTGAAATGCATTTTGAGATACCTCTTAGAACTAGGTGAGAAATGTCCATGAAGTTGGGTCAAAAAACTTCCTAAATTAGGGCAAATTTTCACTAAGTCATTTAGTTCATGGACCTCTATTCACAAATTCATAACTTGATATCCAAGCATCTTTTGGGAAAACTTTGTGAATAAAAGTTGTATATTTCATGGATAACTACAACTTTCATGTTGGAAGTTTTCTTTGAATCAAATTGCATCATGGTGAAAAAGTGGTGAAAAGTTGGGAAAAAATAAGAAAATTTCCATACTTAGAAAAATTCTAAGTTATGAAAAATTTCAAATTCAAAACCCTAATTTTCAAAATTGGTTTTATTGGTGAACAAGTTTTATACTTTGACATATCTTGATGAATTATGACCCTTGGCACTTGGTTTTGACCAAAAAGTCAAAGTTTGACTTTTCAGTGTACAATTGACTTTTGACTGCAAAATTCATTTGTCAATCCAATGAACTTGAGATCTTTTGAACTATGTAATTAGGTCAAGATGATGCCATTGAACCCTTGAAATCATGTTTGAACCAAATTGGTCATTGGCTAGGTTAAAAATAAAAAATTGCCCTTTCTCAGTCAAAACCCTAATTTTGATCATTTTGCCCTTTTGATGATTTGATCAAATTTCTTGAAGAGTTGTGATCCAAACTTGATCAAATGATACATATGAGTCTAAAATGTTATTGTGGATCAAAAATTATGAAGTTTGACTGTAAATTGGCCATGGTTGACTTTTCCCCTAATACAGCTGATTTTTAGGTCAATTGTCCAATTGACTGGGCAAAAATGTAATTCAAGGCTTGAAACTTGTCATGAGCAATCTTAGGTGTCCAAGATGGTGTATGAAAGTCACATGAAGCATTGGTGGTCCAAAAATCCTTGTGCAAACTCAAACCCTAATTTTGGGTCATCTGTGCAAGATGAGATGTTCTGAGCTGAGCAAACCCTAACCTTGTCTTGAGTCTAAGAAGTCTTGTGAGGAAAAGTCTTGATAAATGAGAGGGCAAATTTTGGGGTACATGATCGCACTAAATCGCACTATGTTTCTGACTCAAATATCACATGTTTTCCTTAGTTTTTATTGTCATTTTCTCGTATTATGTTCCTTTTTCCTTTGTTTTCAGGATCCTTGTCATTTCAGAGCCTTCTGTGAAGAAACGAGCCAAAACGCCAAGAAATTAGGGTTTTTCAAGATATTTTGCACTTATGGCGTTCAGCACCGCGCTGGCTACAGGAAACGCGATGACGTGGCCCACTTTCACCCAGAGATCAACTGCCACGTTCCCATGATGTGGCGGTTCCAGGCGCCGCGCCCGCGGCCACCCTCACCGCGCCCGCGGCCTTCACAAAATGGTTCCCGCTCAAAAGAAGTTAAGGGGCATGCTGGTCCTTACGCACCTCAAAGTTCCTCTATAAATAGCTTTCGATTCTCATTCTTTATTTTCATCCAAGCTTAGTACAATCTTAAGCCATATACTATCAGTTTCTGTAAAGTAATAATCTCTTCACATCGGGGAGTTATTGCGGTGTAGATTGAGTTGTAATCGAGTCTTGGAGCACTTTGGTTGAAGTTCATCATACCGGCCTTACTTTTCCGTAGATTTGTATCAGATTCAAGTCTCCGACCGGAGCAAGGTTCTAATTTATTGCATTTCTTTATTTAATTGCTCTTACCATAGTCTACACGTTTTATAGACTTTAAATGCTCTTACCATAGTCTACACGTTTTATAGACTTTAAATGCTCTTACCATAGTCTACACGTTTTATAGACTTTAAATGCTCTTACCATAGTCTACACGTTTTATAGACTTTAAATGCTCTTACCATAGTCTACACGTTTTATAGACTCGCACTTATTATGTCTGGCTAAACTATAAAGGTTAGGATGTAATGATTGTCATCGTGGTTGTGTTCCAATTATCATGCTAGTGAAAATACTCTGGGGATGTTTTGCTTCTAACTTAAGTCGATTGTGTTTAAATGTTTAATTGGGTAAGATCGAAAGCCGTCCAAACTGATGATACGACTTGATTATTATTTAACCAAACAAAAAGAGCGACAGCCGTTGATTGGTTAAATAGGAATCATTGACCCTTTTTAGAAAACGATTTTGAAACTATTTTCGGACGCGTTTGTAGGTTTAAAATCTGACTCTTGGCCAAAAGCCAAAAGTCTCTTTAAGTTAATCTTTCCGAGTAAGATCACTTTTCTATTAAGTCAAAAATATCAATTTCTTAAAAATAGGTTTACCTCTTTAACGCGGAAGGCACCCTTTATATGTGACAATAAAGGAATTTAATTTAAAGAGTAAACTCGGTTCTTAGTAGTCAAAAGCTACAAGTTCCCGTTAAACTGATTCTTTGCTATCAATAGAAAATACTGCCCCATAAGTAGGTTCATCTACGCATGACCGGACCAATATCTGATTACATGATTTACATTCCAACCTGTCTTTTAAACTGTTATTTACTTCGCTTATTTACTTTGTTGCACTGCACTCACATCAATATCCTTATTCGCCTTAGATAAGCACCTTAGCAATAGAGTTGATAGATTGACAATTGGTCTCTGTGGTTCGATAATCTTATATATTACTTCGATAGGCTGTACACTTGCAGTACTATATTTAGGCTACAGATTAAACATCCCATCAAGTTTTTGGCGCCGTTGCCGGGGACCAACTTCGTCAAATTTCGTACCCTATTGTTATCCCGTTTAGACTAAGGCTATTCTAGCCGGTAGATGCGTAGAAATCGTAGCACCGGCAACCTAATAGATCCTTTAGTAGAACCTGAACGTTACGCTCGTGCCCGTCTTTTTATTCGCAAGATAAGAAGAGCTATGGCAGAAGATCGTAACCAAAGACCGCTCAAGGAATTCGCCCAACCATCTAACGAGGAACCTAGTTCTAGTATAGTAAACCCTGCTATAACTACCAACAACTTTGAACTAAAGCCCTCGTTACTACAATTAGTACAACAAAACCAATTCGCTGGTCTCGCTACCGAGAACCCGAATCAACATTTAAAGGTATTTATCCAGTTAGCTGACACCCTTAAGGCAAATGGGGCCACGCCCGAAGCTATCCGATTAAGACTATTTCCTTTTTCCCTTAGAGGTAAAGCTCACGACTGGTTAGACGCCCTTCCAACTAACTCAATAACAACTTGGGAAGACCTTAGGAGAGCTTTTCTTGCGAGGTATTTTCCACCAAGCAAGACCGCTGTTCTTAGGAACCTGATCACTTGTTTCACCCAAAACCAAGGCGAATCACTTTTTGATGCCTGGGAGAGATATAAAGAACTTTTAAGAGCCTGTCCGCACCATGGCCTAGAGCAATGGTTAATCATACATACCTTCTATAATGGACTCCATTACAACACAAAGATGTCCATAGACGCTGCCGCTGGCGGAGCGTTGATGAACAAACCTTACCCTGACGCTTGTGCCCTAATAGAGGACATGGCCCAAAACCATGCCCAATGGGGATTAGAACGAGCGACAGTAGAGAAAAAGGAGAGCCATGGAGGAAAGCATGAGGTAAGTTGCATGGACATGATCAATGCCAAGATGGACGCCCTAGCCTTGAGAGTCGAGAACATGTCTCAAAACCCAACCACAGTAGCAGCAATCCAATCGGAGTGCGAACTCTGTGGAGCTCAAGGACATCAAACCGTTGACTGTAACCTTTTGAACGAATCAAGCTCAGACCAAGTTAACTATACTCAAGGGAACCCTTTCTCGAATACCTACAATCCTGGATGGAGGAACCACCCAAATTTCTCTTACAAAAACAACAACCCTATCCAAAATCCCGGACCTTCGAGACCTCAAGGATTCCAAACGCAAAAACAAAACCAACCTATGCAAATAGTACCCCCAAGACCAAACCTTAAAGAAACCATAGACACCTTTATTCAAGCTCAAACCCAGCAAAATAAGGAGTTTATGAACCAACATATTCACACGAACGAACTGGTTACTCAACTAGCAACCAAGTTTGACCAGATAATAACCCACACCAAAATGCTTGAGACTCAGATTTCCCAAGTAGCACAAAACACCTCTGTACAAGTTGCACCTGGAGGACAATTCCCTGGACAAACTCAACCAAATCCAAAAGGCCAAGCAAATTCTATCACACTAAGAAGTGGAACCGCTTATGAAGGACCTAGAAATCCTGACTTAAGCACATCAGAAGATGCTACGCCCAAAGACCAGGTGGAGGAACCAGAGAAACCAGGAAAGCAATCAAAACCAGAAGTAGAGAAAAACACTCAACAACCTTATAAACCACCTATTCCATTCCCACAGAGGCTGAAAAACACCAAAGTAGAAAACCAGTACCAAAAGTTTATTAAGGTAATAGAGAAACTCCATGTTGAGATTCCTTTTACTGAAGCTATAACCCAGATACCATCATATGCTAAGTTTCTGAAAGATATTTTGACCAATAAACGACGACTCGATGATCCCAAGCCTTTAGAATGTCATTTTATATCCGAAAATAAACTCGCCAAGAAAGATAAAGACCCTGGAAGTTTTTCTATCCCTTGCATCCTAGGTAACCATATGATAGACAAAGCATTTTTAGACCTAGGAGCAAGTGTAAGTCTGATGCCTCTGGCCGTCTGTAAGAGGTTAAAATTAGGAGAACTTCAACCTACTAAGATGTCCTTACAACTAGCTGATAGATCTGTCAAATATCCCATGGGTATTTTAGAAGACATACCTGTCAAGATTGGTCAGTTGTACATTCCGACCGACTTCGTCGTAATGGATATCAAAGAAGATGAAGACATCCCAATCCTCTTAGGAAGACCTTTCCTATCGACCGCCGGAGCTATAATAGATGTTAAGAAAGGGAAACTGACTTTCGAGGTAGGAGATGAAAAGATTGAGTTCATTTTATCAAAATTTCTAATGGCACCAGTAATAGGAGATGCGTGTTATGCCATCGACATCATTGATGAATGTGTAAATGAGCTCGAACAAAACGAATTATTATCAACCCCTATTTTAGAGGATGACGGATTTGAGAGTATCGAACCGTACATTGACGACAACCTTTTCGAATGCTTAGCTCTTACCCCTGACCTTATGCCGCGTACTGAGAAACCCACTATAGAACTTAAGGAACTACCCAAGAATCTAAGATATGAGTTTTTGGATGAGGAGATGAGTAGACCTGTTATAATTAGCGCCACTCTAAACCAAATAGAAACAAATCAACTATTAGATACCTTGCGAAAATATCCCTCAGCTTTAGGGTATAAAGTTTCAGATTTAAGAGGTATAAGCCCATCCGTATGCATGCATCGGATTATGCTAGAAAAAGATTCGAAACCCTCAAGAGAACATCAAAGAAGAATAAACCCTATCATGAGTGATGTAGTCAAGAAAGAAGTTCTTAAGTTATTAGAGGCTGGTATCATATACCAAATTTCGGACAGTGAATGGGTAAGCCCAGTCCATGTGGTACCCAAGAAAGGAGGTATCACTGTTCTAAAAAATGAGAAAGGTGAGCATGTGGCAAAACGAACAGAAGGAGGATGGCGAATGTGTATAGATTACAGAAGGTTGAATAAGGCAACAAGAAAAGACCATTTCCCTCTCCCATTTATAGATCAGATGCTTGAACGTCTAGCAAGACACTCATGTTTCTGCTATCTTGATGGATATTCGGGATTTTTCCAAATCCCTATTCACCCAGAGGACCAAGAAAAAACCACATTTACATGCCCTTATGGAACATTCGCTTATAGACGAATGCCCTTTGGACTCTGTAATGCACCTGCCACTTTCCAACGTTGTATGATGTCAATTTTCGCAGACTACCTAGATGGAATTATGGAAGTATTTATGGACGATTTTTCAGTGTGTGGGTTTGATTTCAAAAACTGCCTCTCGAACTTGGAGAAAATCTTAAAAAGATGTGTGGAAGTAAACCTTGTGTTGAATTGGGAAAAGTGCCACTTTATGGTAAGTGAAGGGATAGTCTTGGGACACATTATTTCTGAAAGAGGTATAGAAGTCGATAAGGCCAAGATAGAAGTTATAGAAAACTTAAACCCACCTAAGACCGTTAGGGAAATAAGAAGTTTCCTAGGACATGCCGGGTTCTACCGACGTTTCATCAAGAATTTTTCCGCAATAACTAAACCTTTAACTAACTTATTGATGAAGGATGTCGAGTTTGAATTCGACCAAAAATGTCTTGAGGCCTTTGAAGTTTTAAAGCAAGCTCTTATTTCAGCACCTATCATAAGACCACCTGATTGGACCCAACCCTTTGAAATCATGTGCGATGCTAGTGATTTCGCTGTAGGGGTTGTACTAGGGCAAAGAAAAGACAAAAAACTGCATGCAATTTACTACGCTAGTAGAACATTAGACGCCGCCCAGCTAAATTATACAACCACAGAAAAAGAATTGCTAGCCGTAGTTTTTGCTATTGATAAATTTCGATCTTATTTGGTGGGAGCAAAAATAATAGTATACACAGATCATGCAGCAATCCGGTACTTGTTAAGTAAGAAAGATGCTAAGCCTAGATTGCTCAGATGGGTACTTTTACTCCAAGAATTTGACTTGGATATTAAGGATAAAAAAGGAGCTGAAAACTTAGTAGCTGATCATCTCTCTAGGTTAGAACACCTTAAGCCTGAACTTATACCTATAGACGATCACTCTACTTATGAAAGATTAATAGCTGGGATAAACTCAACTGAAGAAGAGACTTATGAGAAAATCTCAACCATGAACGAAATACCATGGTACGCAGATATTGTAAATTATCTAGCCGCTGATATCATACCCTCCGACTTAAGCTACCAACAGAAGAAGAAGTTTTTCAGAGATGTTAAACACTTCTTTTGGGATGAACCCCTCCTATTCAAAAGAGGAATAGATAATATATTCCGACGATGTGTGCCGGAGGAAGAAGTAGGCAATGTCATTAAACATTGTCATGCTTCACCTTATGGTGGACATGCAAGCACGTCTAAAACATGCGCCAAAATATTTCAAGCAGGTTTTTATTGGCCTACTGTATGGCGCGATGTCCACACTTACATTACAAAATGTGACCGATGCCAACGCACTGGGAACATCTCAAGACGTGATGAAATGCCTTTAAGAAACATCCAAGAAGTGGAAATATTTGATGTCTGGGGTATAGATTTCATGGGACCTTTTCCTTCCTCAATGGGTAACAAGTATATCCTAGTAGCTGTCGATTATGTCTCAAAGTGGATCGAAGCTGTTGCATCACCCACAAACGATACCAAGGTAGTTATCAAACTGTTTAAGAATATTATTTTCCCTAGGTTTGGAACCCCGAGGTTAGTCATAAGTGATGGAGGATCACATTTTATATCTAAGATATTTGACAAGCTTCTAAGCAAATACAGAGTAAAACATAGAGTAGCATCACCGTATCACCCGCAAACCAGTGGCCAAGTAGAGGTATCGAATAGGGAGATTAAGCAGATCCTAGAAAAAACCGTATCATTATCCAGAAAAGACTGGTCTGGAAAACTTAAAGACGCCTTATGGGCTTATAGAACGGCTTATAAAACCCCTATTGGAACAACTCCTTATCAATTGGTTTATGGAAAGTCCTGTCATTTACCCTTCGAACTAGAACATAAAGCCTATTGGGCCATTAAATCCTTGAATCTAGATTACCTGAAAGCCGGAGAAAAACGTATCCTGGACATTCACAAGCTAGAAGAGCTTCGCTTGAATTCCTATGAGAATGCCATCATATATAAGGAAAGAACCAAAATGTGGCATGATAAAAAAATCATCAAGAAAGATTTCAACATTGGTGATCCTGTTCTCCTATTTAACTCAAGGTTACGACTTTTTCCTGGTAAGCTTCGTTCAAGATGGACAGGTCCATTTGAAGTGTCAAAAGTTCTAAAGTCTGGAGCAGTAGAAATCAAAAACAATTCATGTGCTCCATTTGTGGTAAATGGACAAAGACTGAAGCTCTACAAAGGAGGCGATTTGCCTGTTGACTACTCTAGTCATATTCTTATAGACCCACCAATACCCACATAAAGTAAGATCTAATCGTCAAGCTAAACGACGTTAAACAAGCGCTGCATGGGAGGCAACCCATGGTTTATTTTTTATTTTATTTTATTTTATTTTAGTAATTTATATATTTTATCTGGACTAATTTCTTGTGTTTATATTTTCAGGATGCATCACCCCGATGGTATGATTGTGATTTTCAGAGACGAAGCGCAAAAGGCCCGATTTGCTACCTTATCTGCTAGACCTATGGTACCCACTAGGTACCCCGATCAGAGCTGCATGGAGGCACTAGGGATTGAGCCAAGTATTCGGTATCTATGCAACCAACTTAGCTGGGATTCTTATGCCGATGATGTCCACAAAACATACAGGAACCTTACTCTGGAGTTTCTCAGCTCTATGGACTATAATCCACGAGTTGGTGAAGGAGATGAGCAAGGACGCCTGAGTTTCAGATTGTTTGGCACCGAGTATACCCTGACCACCAAAGAATTTGGGGATTTGCTTGGTTTCCAAACTGGACCGACCGCTATAACTGAGTTCCCATTGAGTTGCTACATGGACAGAGACATTGACAAATTTTGGCAGGACATTACTGATAGAGCCAGTCTTGACCCCTCTACCCAGCTGTCCCGGAAGATCCATAACCCGGCCTTCCGATACTTCGAGATGATCCTATGCCACACTTTCTTTGGGAGGAGTTACTGTGACCACTTGGTCACCGCTGAGGAGATCCTTTTCTTATATTGTGCTAGTCAGTCCAGACCTATAGCTAGTGGAGGTTTTCTGATAGAGAGCCTCGAGCAGACTGCTCGATCCGCTGTAGGGCTCATTCATTCCGGAGGGAATGTGACACAGATAGCTTCTGCTCTGGGTTTAGACAGTATGATAGCACAGCTGACCCCATACTGTGGATATACTTTTCTGGATTTAGACTTTTGCATGGATCGTGGATTCATGAGGAGGGCCTCTTTCCACCCATATCGGTACAGATTGCTTATCAATGACCAGACAGTTTACACCTTTACCATGCCAGACCCTCAGATGACTTGTGTTTCCAACTCTGCTAATTGGAACTATTCTGTAGAAGGTTGGGGTGAGATATCAGAATACACTCCTGCCTCCGAAGATCTCACTCCAGAATACACTCCTGCTTCTGAAGATCCCACTCAGGACTACACTCCTGCCTCCGAGGACTCCGCTCCAGATCACACATCCCGACCCGAGGTTACACATACTACTGTTCTTACTAATAACCTCAGCTTGCAGGAACCTGATATTCGCACTCTATTGACTGCTATGCGCACTGAGATAACCACTCTCCGCAATGAGGTGGCTGACCTTCATTTGCAGTTGGAAGTGAATGATGTTACCTTCGCTGGTGAGTTAGATGAATTAGCTCACGAGGTGGCAGAGATTCGACGCCAGCTGACCGAGCTGCGTGGCCCAGGCACTCCTGCAGAGCATCCTACCGGTTGGCAATAGATCTTTATTGTTCACAAGATATCTAGTTTCAGTATTATTAGTATTATGTTGATTTCCTTTTCAGACTCATTTTTTTTTTTTTTTTTTGCATTATCTATTTCCTGAGTTGTTAATATTTATTTTGATGACCCAATGTCCGTACCTATATCTATATATATATATATATGCATATGTTTTATTTATTTACTAATGTTTTTGTTTTTCTAGGTCGCCATAGTTTTAATATAAAATTAAAATAAATAAACATGTGTATATGTATTCACGTACATATATGCACATTTATAAGAAAAATAGGTACACCTCCAGAAATTGAAGATAATGGCAAGGAAGAAAAAGCCCAATGGAAAGAAAGCCAGGCCAGCCCAACTGACCTCGACCTCACCGCGCCCGCGGTAGGCCCTGCCGCGCCCGCGGTGACGCAACGGTCACCTAACGGCTAGTAGCTCGTTTTTCCCCCCATTTTACCACTTTTTCACTTCCCAATCCCATTTTCTTCCACTTTTAACCCACTTTATTACCCATACCAACCCACTACATTTATTTCCATTATTTTCATCATATATATTTACAACCACCATTTTCTTTCTTCCCTTCCTATAAATACCCCCTACTATATCATTTTCTTCCTCACACCTTCATTACTTCTACATCCCATTCTTTCTCTCTTTTTACCCACAAGAAAATCCTATGGAATATCACGGTTACATTTTACGTGGTGGTCAAGCCGGAGAAAGGCAACTAAAGCGGCTTGAAAAATTGCTGACAACACCAATACACTCTACCAGGTATATCGATGAAAACTGTCTATATTCATTAGGTATATACCATAGTGTATTCTTCCTTCTAGATAAAATAGGTATGCATGATATTTTTGCTACTCAAGCACCAACCTACCCTAGGCTGACGTTCGAGTTTTTAAGTTCTTTAATTTATAACGTCTCCCCTAACACTGCCAGCACCGTAGGTGGAGTCAAATTTAGAATGTTTAATGTCGAATATGATTACTCCACTGACGGTCTAGCCGCCATGTTAGGATTGCCTTATGGGGATGGTGCCATTTGTGAAGCACCTTTAGACACGGATTGGGCATTTGAAGCATTTTGGGCCAGAATTACTAAACAAAATGCAACATCTTTTGATGGCCTTCTTGCTTCTCACATCCACAATCCTGCCCTTCGTGTCTTTAGATTTCTTTTAGCATCCACCATCTTTGCTCGGGAAAACCCAAACAAGGTGAATGCTAAAGAATTAATTATCATGCAGAGCTGCCTCACAGACACCAAAGTTAATCCCGTCCCATTCATGATTGCCCACATGCACCATGTTTTAAGAAAAGGTGGGCCGATTTCCTTTGGTGGACTGATTACCACTATTGCCCGTGCCATAGGATTGGATACGGAACTTGCCACCCTAGAACCACTTCCTCCTCGGATTGCAAATCTTAAATTTTTCAGGGATATGCGTTTATGCAAGACGAGGAAGGAAGGTGGTTACTTCCTAATGGTTGGAGGTGCTGCCGTACCCAGTGTTGTTATGCCTTGCACCCGTCGTACTGATATTCGATTTGAGCGTAACTGGACCTACGATCTCAACGCTCCTGCTTTTATTGGTCCGTTGCCCCCAAATCTACCTTTAAATGAGGGTAACAACACTGATGATGAGTACGATTTCCAAACAGAGGAACCACCCCATTTTTCACCTCCACACACGGCACCTTCAACCTCTAACCCACATGCAGGTACAGCTCCTAGCTTCCATGTCACTGAGGACATGTGGCGTGAGCATATGGCCCGAGAGGCCCAGAGGGACACCCTCCTTGCTACCTTGCAGCAACAGGCGACCGACAACATGGCCTTCATGCAAGCGTCCCAAGAACAAAATGCTAGCTCTCTGCGCACTATTATGGAAAGTCAGCTGGCTTTTCAGAGAGAACAGCACCTACACCAGACCACAAACGCTCGTCACTTCCAATTGATGGAGGCAACCCAAGGAACCCTCATTGGTCGGACCCAAGAGCTACAAGCGGCAAATGCCGCCTTGTCAGAGAGACTGGAGCAGCTTGTTTTGGACCGAGATAGCCGCCGTCGCAGCCGTAGCCGCCGTTCCGGTCGTACCAACCAGGATGGTGAAGGTCCTAGTGGCCCCCACTAGTGTTTTCAGGTACCTCCTCCTACCTTATTTTGGAACATTGAGGACAATGTCTGATTTAAGTGTGGGAGGAGCATTTATCGCTTTTATTTCCCATTTTTCGCTTTTATTTTCCGTTTTTCCTGCTTTTATTTACCTTCCGCATTTTTCCTTTTTTTCGTAGTTAATAAAATGCATGTGATAGGCGAGTCTTTCTGCGTAGTGTACCCTTTCATTTCCCCCACCTTTTAGCCTTACAAAATTTTTATTTTTCAAAGATTTATGGTTGTTTTTAAGGATTTGAGCTATGAGACAGGTCCTAGATAGGGTCTGTTTCTCGGACACTCACTTTTTGAAAAATTCGTTATCATTTTTACACCATAAGCCTTTTTGAATATTTAGATTAGATCCTTTCTCCCCAATATGCTATGATTTTGAATAAAGCTGTACAAATAGGTCTTCAAGTAGTTTATCTTAGCAGTCAGCTCCGGCCTAAGCATGCTCTAAGTGTGGGATCGATGAATATAAGTGGATGATCTCTATTTTTGCCTTAAAAGTTACAAAATAAAGTATGAATACGACTACGAGTTGGGTGATCCTCACAAAGATTACTTAACTCAAGAAAGTTGTAAACACTAACAAAAACAAGAAAAAATATATATATAAGGCATATCTGTTGTAGTTGGTTCAGAGGTATCTGGTGCTGAACTTGGTAGGGCGGACTACGGTCCGATCCCCCGCAACTGCAAATGGGTAAAATAAAAAGGGATTAAACCAACTCTTGTACCAGAATCCCATCACTTGAGATCAGAGTCACTAACCGGTCACTACACCATGAGTATGTACGGATAACGGGCTTAATGTGAATGCGCCTGAATGAAAGAGGACCTCGTACAAAAAGAAGTCTTAGCATAGTAAGGATATTTGGATCAATCTGTATACTTATGAGGTTTATGTCCGCATTTCTGCGAGTAGTGTAATTAAGATACCCTTGATTCAGATAGTTAGTGCCTGACAACACGCCCTTACTCGGACTTAGAAGCCCTCTTTGCCCAAAACCTGTATACACCATAAATTTTCTTTCATCTACTTTTAAGAGTCGTTGCTTGAGGACAAGCAAAGGTCTAAGCGTGGGAGGATTTGATCGCACTAAATCGCACTATGTTTCTGACTCAAATATCACATGTTTTCCTTAGTTTTTATTGTCATTTTCTCGTATTATGTTCCTTTTTCCTTTGTTTTCAGGATCCTTGTCATTTCAGAGCCTTCTGTGAAGAAACGAGCCAAAACGCCAAGAAATTAGGGTTTTTCAAGATATTTTGCACTTATGGCGTTCAGCACCGCGCTGGCTACAGGAAACGCGATGACGTGGCCCACTTTCACCCAGAGATCAACTGCCACGTTCCCATGATGTGGCGGTTCCAGGCGCCGCGCCCGCGGCCACCCTCACCGCGCCCGCGGCCTTCACAAAATGGTTCCCGCTCAAAAGAAGTTAAGGGGCATGCTGGTCCTTACGCACCTCAAAGTTCCTCTATAAATAGCTTTCGATTCTCATTCTTTATTTTCATCCAAGCTTAGTACAATCTTAAGCCATATACTATCAGTTTCTGTAAAGTAATAATCTCTTCACATCGGGGAGTTATTGCGGTGTAGATTGAGTTGTAATCGAGTCTTGGAGCACTTTGGTTGAAGTTCATCATACCGGCCTTACTTTTCCGTAGATTTGTATCAGATTCAAGTCTCCGACCGGAGCAAGGTTCTAATTTATTGCATTTCTTTATTTAATTGCTCTTACCATAGTCTACACGTTTTATAGACTTTAAATGCTCTTACCATAGTCTACACGTTTTATAGACTTTAAATGCTCTTACCATAGTCTACACGTTTTATAGACTTTAAATGCTCTTACCATAGTCTACACGTTTTATAGACTTTAAATGCTCTTACCATAGTCTACACGTTTTATAGACTCGCACTTATTATGTCTGGCTAAACTATAAAGGTTAGGATGTAATGATTGTCATCGTGGTTGTGTTCCAATTATCATGCTAGTGAAAATACTCTGGGGATGTTTTGCTTCTAACTTAAGTCGATTGTGTTTAAATGTTTAATTGGGTAAGATCGAAAGCCGTCCAAACTGATGATACGACTTGATTATTATTTAACCAAACAAAAAGAGCGACAGCCGTTGATTGGTTAAATAGGAATCATTGACCCTTTTTAGAAAACGATTTTGAAACTATTTTCGGACGCGTTTGTAGGTTTAAAATCTGACTCTTGGCCAAAAGCCAAAAGTCTCTTTAAGTTAATCTTTCCGAGTAAGATCACTTTTCTATTAAGTCAAAACTATCAATTTCTTAAAAATAGGTTTACCTCTTTAACGCGGAAGGCACCCTTTATATGTGACAATAAAGGAATTTAATTTAAAGAGTAAACTCGGTTCTTAGTAGTCAAAAGCTACAAGTTCCCGTTAAACTGATTCTTTGCTATCAATAGAAAATACTGCCCCATAAGTAGGTTCATCTACGCATGACCGGACCAATATCTGATTACATGATTTACATCCCAACCTGTCTTTTAAACTGTTATTTACTTCGCTTATTTACTTTGTTGCACTGCACTCACATCAATATCCTTATTCGCCTTAGATAAGCACCTTAGCAATAGAGTTGATAGATTGACAATTGGTCTCTGTGGTTTGATAATCTTATATATTACTTCGATAGGCTGTACACTTGCAGTACTATATTTAGGCTACAGATTAAACATCCCATCAGTACAACACCTAGCTCCTAAAGCACAAAGATGAACTGGAAACCCCTTTCAATTTAGACAAACTTTCTTGCACAATAACTTTTTCAATTTGAATAGAAGTTGTTGTGGATGATAATAAGAAACCATAGAAATAATAAACACTTCCAAATATTAATAATTGAAAAAGTTATACACTTGTGATCAAGGAATCAAGAACTTGTCCAATTAGGTCAAACTTCTTCAATCAACCCTTGTATCTTTTGACTTTCTTTGAAAAATTAAGGCATGATGAATCATAGCATACCTTGTCATGATATTATTTTAAAGCATCCTCATTGATGAAGCTTAAATCTCAATGAAGCTTTGTTGAAGAAGGCATGAAAATAAACTCTTGAACCTATGAATTCACCTGATGAAATGTGTTGTGCCCTCACCTACAGTATCATCAATTAGACCAAACATTCATTGTCTTTGTAAGTTAGAAGTTAGTCAATACAAAACATATACAAATCAAGGTGCTTGGTGATTCCTTATGAGCAAACCTAAATATAGGGAGAAGAACCAAACCATAATGTGATCTTGATATGATCGAGTTGATATGAGATGATATAGGAATCTTAGGGGCAAAAATTGGGGTATGTAATACGGTGGGAGAACTGACTTTATTGGTTTCTCATTATCTCGCAAATGTTGAGGATAGCAAGAGTCACCACCGACTTTTATTTTATCCAACAAAGGAAAAGGTGAAAAGAACAGGAAAGACCTTTCAAGAATTTTTCTGAGTAAGGGGGTAGTTTATGAAAAGGGAAGGTGTTAGCACCCCTTTCATCTGTAGTTATCTACGGGCTCTTAGTTGTTATCTCACTTTGAAAATGCTTTTTTTGCGTAAGTGTATTTTGGAAATATTTTGAAAAGATGCCTTAGTGCGGAAAACTTTGTAATGATTCTCGTATCATAAAGAACACATACAAAGTGTTTTATCTTTGAAAATATTTTTGCAAAAAAAGAGAGTGTATATGTGAGAAATTCTTTTATTTTCTGAGCAAGTAACTACAAGTTATCTACCTACTCAAAAGGTCTTTGTTATTTTCCTCTTTTCTTTTAGATGATTTTATCCTACCATTAGTTAGTAGGTAGCCCTATCATTGGATGTTTGAGGGACAGACGCGGGTCGTCGTACAGTCACGAGAGAAACTCGTATGACACTTTAGCAGTTACCCTAAAGTACTAAGATCATTTACCGAGGCAGAATCGAAGGGTCATCAAGGGACTATGATCTTTTAACCAAAGGGTCATTGCTAAAACATCCCACGTTCGAGAGACGTGACTGTTAGTTTTCGAAGGAAACAAGTGGGGGTACCTTAAAGGTGCGTGTGTGCGAAGTGTGTTATGTTTCAGTTATATATATCTTGGATGTTAGGTGTTCTAACATTTTCTTTTAAGTCTTACCATGCAATCCTATTAAGCTAACAGTTAAATATATACATGCATTCATACAATAGTGCGGAAAATAAAAACATGGAAATTGAATCTACGTTATTACAAAGCTTCGGGGATGGGGAAATACAAACCATAAATGGGAGAAAAGTAAAGAAATCCCAATTTTAAAACTATTACATCCCTTTGTATAGTTACAATAATTCATGAAAATAATGCGAAAGAAGTAAACAAACGCGCGGAGAATGGAAAAAGGAAAAGATGTAAAACCCCAAAAAAATAATCTAAATTTTTTTGAAGAAAAATATTTTTGGTGTTTTTATTATGGAAAAAGATAATTGAAGTGATTAACAAAAATTAAACCTAATTCTAGTTAGTTAATTAATTAATTAACAAAAATTAAAATGTGACTTAAATTAAATTAATTAAAATTAACAAAAATTAACTAATTAATAAAGAAACTTAATATAATGTTTTATTGATTTTCTGATTTTATGATTAAATAAAAAAATATTAAAGAGAGCTAAATAATTAAAACACAAAAAAAGAAATGGAAATGGGCCATGTGTTGCAAAAGGAAAAAAGGGGGGGGGGGGGGGGGGGGGGGGGCGCTTCAGAATTTGTTAGGCCCATGCCAAGGAGGCGTAGGCTGCTGCATGATCCTCTATGATGGCCTTTTGAGTGGTGCATCATAGGGTACTGACTTGGGACGTTAGATCTAGAGTCTTGAGATTCTAATTGTCCAGATGTGGGTTGCATGATACGCGTGGTTTACACTTGATCTGTAAGAGAAATATGGAAGAAAAAAAACGCCTCACGCTTGTATCAAATCCAGGACCATACGTATGAGGGTCTTATGTGTAAGTGTGTTGCCACTGGGGTGACATGTTCATCCGGTATATGAAATCAAACAATAACATTATAATATAAAATGCAAGCTAATTCCAGGTAAGCAAACATGCGTGCGCTCAAGTGGGCCACTGTTATTTGAACAAGCCAATCAGAATGTTGCTACATGCCACGTATGCCCTTGTCAGAATCAGCAAAACTCAGGGACGCCAGATTCAACCTCTGGTCGTCTTCTCTGGCCATAAAAAAATTCAAACCAACAAAAAACGCAACGATCAAAACGTACAAAGAACCTTACTCTCCTTAAGATCCCCCCGAATCTGAATCTAGCATTATTTTTAACTAAAAATTCCTGAATCATGCGCTTCAAATCAAAATGCACAGATCAGAGGAAAAATTATGTTCATTCATCCTGCGTGCATGGGATGAATTTGATGGTCTAAACCTGTTTAAAAATGACTCGGGAACACATTAGTGATAACCATGAGGCGCAAAACAATATGGAATAAAAGGACATTGTTGTAACCCAAAATTTTACCTCTCATTTTATTCAACACATGCCCATTAAGATCCTCAACTTGCTCAAGGATGCCCAAGAGTTGACCAGACAAACTCTCTCCTAAGGCAATATATCTCAAACTAGGGTTTTCATTTTCATCAAGATGGGTGAAATACAAAGACTTGATATGCTATCCATGGTCCTAATATGTTCTCAAGACCCTCCATGTCAAATTTCAAGCCCTGCACAAGAAGTTTGCTCAGTCAACTGCTCAGATGCTTGAGAATCGACTATATTAGGTTAAAAGTCAACTATGGCCCACATACAGTCAAACTTCAATATTTTTGGTCGACATAAACATTTTGAAGTGACTTTAATCATTTTATCAAGGGTTGATCATGATTCCTCAAGGAATGCCCCAAATTCATCAAAACCCAAAAGTTGCTAAATTAGGGTTTATCAGGAAAAGTCAACCAAACTTTGACCAAGCATAACTTCCTCATACTTTATCAGAAATTTTCCACCCAAGGCTCATTTTGAAAAGAATGCAATTCCCTACAGTTCATCTTCAGCTCTCAAGTTTAAAATATGCACTCACAAAAAGATATGAATTTCCACATTATAGGTCCATTTGAAAAGTCAACAAAAACACTTTTTGGGTCAAAGCTCCTTACATGAACATGGAAGACTCAATTGAGATAAGACCAAAAGGGTTGCTTAGGGGACATCCTAAGATTTCTAAAAAGTCAAAGAACACCTCTCTAGGGTTAAAATTGGAGGAGACATGCCTTGTCAAAGTTGACCTTTTTTGCAAAAATTGCCAAAAGTCAAATATGCCCAAAAATGCATTTTTGCCAAATGGGCCTAACTTTTTATGCTTGCACCTCACTCATAACATGGTCCACGACCCAAATATTCACCCACACATTATTTGCTTCATTTTTTATTTTATTTTGATTTTTTATTAATTAAAGATTGAATTAAATCAAATAAATGACAAATAATAGCAAAAATATGTTTTGATATGATTTTTTGATAGGATCTCAATCAAATTATGCTGAGATATCAAGACTAAATCGAATCAAGCATGATTGGTACAAAAATGGTATGATTTGGCTCAATATAGAAGGTTTGCATATGGATGAAAAATCAAATCAAATCTTCCAAAATTCCAAAGATATCATCTGTTTTTGCAACCCTAATTCGCTCTAGCATATATAATGAACAAGAACCAAGGATAAAAAAAGGTTTTGCAGTCGTGAAAGAGCAAGAACAAACTCAAAAAAGTTGTTAAAAAGTAGGGATCGGATTTCACTCCACAGAACCTTTCAAAGCAATTTAAGGCTAGCAATCGCATCCTGGGCGTGGACTGAAGCTGTCCCAATCATTTGCAAGGCCTGAAGCATCAAGAATCGTGCGCTGCAACTTATACAGTTTGCTTCTCTTTCCAAATTCGATTACTATGATTCTTGCATCATAAACATGTTTTAATGGTATGTATGTGATTGTTATCATGTTTACAACGTATTGGATTGGTTTAATTGAAGTTTTAGCGCATATACTGAGATTTGCCATTGTTAGGTTTTATTTGGTCGTTTTAGAGCATTCTCATACAGGTAAAATTGGCCATAAAGAAGGATGCCATCATACTCGTGAGATCAAAACGAGTTGATCTGTAAGCTTGGAATTGATTTATCTTGCTTGTGTTAGATTTTGGAAGTTTGCAGGTTTGTATCTACGAATGCTGACTGTAGGTAAAAGTCCCTTAGCTAACACGACGGAGGGCTGAGGAAGATAACAACGTGGCTGAACACCATTGGCTTATTTGAATTGCGCGCGTTTTTGTAATAGGATAACTCATATTGTGTTATATTATTCTTATTCTATTACTATAATAAACAGATACAGGTGGCCCAGTGGTAAAACGTGTATTTGGAAAGGTAAAGGACCTGGGTTCGATCCCAGGTCCCAACATTTTCTTATTTTCCAACTTTATAACTACAGATCCTATGCGTACGCGTCCCAGGGGCATACCATGCACTATCATCATCTAGCCAACCGATTCCTTATCCATCCAATCCAACACCCACGCAAGAAAGGATCACGGTACACCAACAGGAGGGGGCAACATGGAATCCAAGGCGTTGACTAGGCTTAGCCACTAATGGGCCCAAAAATTTAGATCTACACCCCCAAGTTTCTTCATCAAACAAGCCCATCTCAAATCTTTTTTATTTTATTTTATTTTCTTATTATTTTATTATTTACTCAATTCTTTTTTTAAAATAACAAAAATCATCTTTTTCTTATCAAATCAAAATCACAAAAAAACATAATAATCTTTTTTTCATAAAATATTTTATTTTCTTTAATTAATTAATCTAGTTTAAATTAGGTTAATTTAATTCCTTTTCATAATTAAAACTAATTAGAAATTAGGGTTGTAAATAATTAATTTTTCTCCAAAAAATAACCAAATTATTTTTTTAACTAGATTCTAGGTCTCTTAATTAATTCTTCGCATTTAATTTGTCGCGCGTTTTAATTACCGTTTCGATTATTATTTATGTAACTGTTTCGAGGTTGTAATAGATTTTAATTAGGGGTTTAATTTCCACATTTTATTTTCAGTTAAATAATTTTTTATATGCGAAAGACATGTAATAGTTAGGTTCTATATTTCCGCACTTTTAAATTTCCGCAATTATTAACTGTTAGATGTATGCTAATAGGATTGTATGGGAAGAATGCTTGAAAATTAAAACGGCAAATAACCTAAATGTGCAAAGAAAAATTAACTGAAAAAAGCTCACTCGCACATGCTCACTCCTAGGGTTTACTCCACTTTGGTTGCATCGGTCATGAAGTATAGGGTTTGTTAGTGGTCTCCGTCTAGCCCCTCAAATGACCCATTCAGATGTTGCCTCGGAAACAGATCTTTAAGGCTTTAGGATGATTACTAACACCCCCTAACATTGCTTTTGTGACCGTATCTGTCCCTTCGAACGTCCCTTTAAACTCCAACGATGGTGCTACCTATTCCTTAATAATGAGATAACGTTGTCTAAAGGAAAACGAACAGTCTTTTCGAGTAGGTAGATTAACTTTTAAGTTCTTGCTCAAACAAAACTTTTACACAAACACCTTTCAAAACAATTTTCAAAACTGCTTCTTCACATCCTTGAGGACTGATACAAGGGTTATCACGAAGTAAACTTTTCAAGATAATCACATACACAAGCAATTTTAAAAATGAGCAAGTACCTAAGAGCCCATGTAAAACCATGGATAAAAAGGGTGCTAACACCTTCCCTTTCTATAATCTACCCCCCGTACTAAGAAATATTCTTGAAAAAGGTTTTTTCTGTTCTTTTTCCTTTTCCTGATTGGATAAAATAAAAGTCGGTGGCGAATCTTACTTACCGCGACATTTTGCGAACAAAAACGCAAAACGCAAACCAGTATTAACAGTCGGTTTTGCCACCGTATCAGAAAACTGGCGACTCTCCTGGGGACACGTTAATAAAGTGGGGTATACCTTAGGATCTAGGTCATTTCAAATTGCTTTCTTGTTTGTTTGCTTTATTCTTAAAGGGTTATTGCTTGGGTTACTATAGATCCTACACCCGGATCTTGGGGCACTTATTAGGTAAATAACAATAGATCATGGAGACTGTACGGCATTGACCGATATGGTTTAAGCGATGGCTGTGTTGGTATGGCAATTTGGTTGGTACCAGTATCCTTCATGGGGAAACGAGGAGAATACGGGGCCTCCGTGTGGTGTCGTGAAGCACTAACGGACCTTAGAACCTTATTTTAACAAACTTGGCCATTAGAAAGTAGTGAGATAGACGGCCTCGATGTAGAGCTGAGGATTGGTTGATACTCGATGCTACACTCATTGAGATCAGACTTTTGGGATATTTCGGCTGCAAGAAAAGATTGCTTGACGTGAGACAATTCCCGATGAAGGATGGTCAGTGATATTGAGATCCCTTAGAACCCGATTACTTTTTAAGACAGGTTTGAAGCCAACTAAACTTCAAGAGGGTATGACCTTTAACCTCATGCAGGCCTTAAACCTAAGGACTTAGTGTCATTTGACTGTGTTTTCTATACTTGTGGTTTATCATGACATCATGCATCATAACATAACATCCATTCTTATTGCACTAACCATTTCAAATACCAAGGGAATTTATCTTTGTTCTGTTTTGTAGATCATGGCTTCCGTTCATAGAAACGCTATCTGAATCAGCTTTGTGAAGATACCTTCCCAACTCAAAGAGCTGGTATCAAGGGTTTCCGAAACTTCTGCGTTCACTAAGAGACATGGTCGACTTCTCAACCTGGTTACTTCAAACTTTGACGAAAAGATGATGAGTGTACTCTTTCAGTTATTTGATCCCAAGCACCACTGCTTCACCTTTCTAGACTATCAGTTGGTGCCTACCATGGAAGAATTCTCTCAGCTGTTGGATATACCCATCCTTGAACAGTTGCCCATTCACAGGTCTGGAAGAAGTTCTTAAGCCAGAAGTCATTGCCTCAGATTTGCATCTGAAACGGGCCAAAGTGGTATCCAATTGGGAAACGAGAAGCGGAGTCAAGGGATTTCTAGCCAAGTTCCTAATAGACAAGGCCCAACTGTTTTGGGATGATATGGATTTTCAGGCTTTTGAGGAGGTATTGACTCTTCTAATCTATGGTTTAGTCCTATTCCCTAATCTAGACTCATTCATATATGTGAATGCTATCAAGATCTTCCTCTCTCGCAACCTTGTGCCTACCTTGCTCGGAGATATTTTGCACACTCTCCATACTCGTACCATGAAGAGAAGAGGGGTTCTTATGTGTTGCATGCCATTGCTGTCGAGGTGGTTTATTTCTCACCTCCCTAAGTCCATACTGAAGAATGAAGAAGGTTTGGGTTGGTCACAAAGGATAATGTCACTCGCTCACATGGATATTCTCTGGTGTTCCCAAACTATGGAAAACATTGCTATTATTGACCGCTGTAGGGAGTACCCTAATGTCCCGCTACTTGGAATCAGAGGGGGCATAACCTACAATCCTTGTTTAGGTCTGCAAAAATTTGGTTACGCTCGAAGAGATGGTCCCCATGAGTTACTTATCGAGGGCATTGTATTCAACAATGAGGATGACGCTCATGAGTATCGCCGGAGGTTCATACGAGCTTGGGGCATGGTAAACCGATCTGGTGCCAGGGCTTGGGGGCCAAAGGCTTCCATTTCTATGGAACCTTACCTCCAATGGGTATGATCTCGCGCCCAGAAGCTTATGATGCCCTATGTGGCCGTTTTACCAGTGATTGTGGAACCCACAACTGAAGGGGGTATTCCTTACACGGTTCTCTATCCTTATATGCCCACTGATCTTGGAGAGTTACAGAGGTCTTCGATTCAGTTGATGAAGGAGCGGGATAATTACAGGGATCAGTTCCATGCTCAAGAGAGGAAGGTTCTAGAGCTCACAAAGCAACTCCATGAAGAAAGAAGACTCAATGCTTATCTCGACACGAAGAGGAAGCATCCATGGGAATTTTGATTTCTTTTCTAGTTTTAGCTTTGTTTTTAATTATAACGCCTAAAAGGCATTTGAACTTTGAATTTAGCTAATAAAATCTTTGTTTTATTTTGGTTTGCAAATTTAAATTCCCCAAAGTCTTTGAAATCATTACATACGCATCCCATTCATAGCATTGCATGTACATGTAACATTACAGGTTTCTCATCTTCTTCGCTGTTTATTTCAGCAGAAATGTCTTCCGAACAAAGCATCAAGGACCTTCAGGCATAAAACGCCCAGTTCCAACAAATGTTCATAAGTCTGGCAAAAGGGCAGGAGGATCTAAAAGACCTCATCCTGAAAGAGAAAAAGAAAAAGAAGAAGGCTCCCGGTATTCTGAATATGGGTAGAAGGTTTGGAGAGCGCTTGAAGCGACAAGTCGATCTGACCTCTTCATCTAAGGAAGGGGAGAATCAAGAAGAAGAGGCAAGAGAGAAGGATCCCAGTCCTGCAGTTTCTGACAATGATATCGACTACAACAATGAGAAATATCCTCTTGCCGAGGATAGATACAAGAAGTTGGAAGATCATTTGAGTGCCATGGAAGTTCAGAGGATACCTGGACTGGATTTCGAAGAATTGGGATTGGTGTTGGGAGTGGTCATCCCACAGAAGTTTAAAGCTCCAGTTTTTGCTAAGTACAATGGGGTGTCCTGCCCAAAACTCCATCTCCGCTCTTATGTCAGAAAGATCCAGCCTCACACCGCTGATAGAAATCTGTGGGTTCATTTCTTTCAAGATAGTATGTCAGGGACTCAGCTTGAATGGTTCTACCAGCTGGAGGGAGCCAATGTCCGAAATTAGGAAGATTTGGTTGCTACTTTCTACGAGCAATATCAATACAACACCGATCTTGCTCTTACTCGTACTCAACTCCAGAGTATGTCCATGGGTGAAAGTGAAGGCTTTAAGGACTATGCACAGAAATGAAGATACTTGGCTAGAAGAGTTCAACCCCCATTGTCTGATAGGGAGTTGGTTGATATGTTTCTGGGGACGCTATCTGGTCCATTTTTCATTCATTTGATTGGCAACTCGTTAGCTGGTTTCACCGAGATGATTCTAACTGGAGAGAGAGTAGAAGTTGGATTCAGAGTGGCAAGATACAAAAGGATGCCTCTTCGAGTTCGGTAAAGAAGCCTTTGCTGGTAAGAAGGAAGCCAGTGCCATCTATAGCCCGAGGGGCCAAAACAGGGTTGAACATCATTAGACAGTAAGTGTCGTAATGATACCTAGGCCTGCAGCTGCTCCACAATGCAATAATCAACAAAGAATGGAAAGACCACAACGACAGTTTACCCGAATCAACATGACATTGGCTGAAGTTCTACCTCATCTTTTGAGATTCAACTTGGCAACCTTGAAAGAGGATCCCAAGAATCCAAATACTACATCTCTCCGATATAATCCAAATGCTCAGTGTGCCTATCATTATGAGAGTCCTGGCCATGATACTAATGACTGCTGGGCTCTAAGGAATAAGGTACAAGATCTGATTGAAGCCAAGGAAATTGAGTTTGATGCTCCGGAGAAGCCCAATGTCGTAACTGCTCCCATGCCTAAGCACAGTCGTGGAATTAATGATGTTGATACCAACTTATTTATGACATTGGTGGATGAAGTTTCTACTCCTCTCATGACTGTGAAGAAGAATTTGCTATTGGCCGGTTTATTTCTGGGTTATGGTGAAGGTTGCCATATGTGCTAGTTTCTACCTTCTGGTTGCCGTTTGCTGAAGTTAGGTGTTCAACGCCTGATGGACAGCAAAGAAATTTTGTTCTAGAAAACTTTGGTTCCTATTGTTCCATCTAAAGACATTGCCATTATAACCATTTCCGCCAATCCTTCCAAGGTTTCCTCGAGAAGACCTGTTAGGATTACATCTTCTCCAAGAATTGCTCCGCTGATAATCATTGTTCCTGGTCCTGTCCCGTATGTCTCAGACAAAGTTGTCCCCTAGAATTATGGTGCCTATGTGTACTATCATGGCATCAAACAAGACTTGAAAGATGAAGAGGATGATCCTGATATTGGTAACATTATCAGAACCAAAAAGTTACCCGAAATGGAAGGGTCTTTTCTCCCGAGATTTCCCCTAAGACTGTCAACAAGCCTATTGTCATTCCATCTGCTGTTCCTGCTGGTACATCAACTACTGCTCCTGTTCTTACTCCAGTTATTACCCCTATCGATGAATCGTCTGATACTCGTGGCAAAGAAGTTATAGGTGAGCCTGCCCGGACGAAGGCGCCTATAAAAATTATGGTGGAAGCCTCTAAGCAAGAGATAGAGGAAATATTGGAAATAATTAAGAAGAGCGACTACAATGTGGTCGAGAAGCTGGGGCAGACCCCCTCAAATATATCCATGTTATACCTGCTGTTATGCTCTGAGGCCCATGCGAAGCCTTTGATTACATTCCTCAAAACCGCGCATGTGCCGCAAGAAACTTCAGTTGATCAGTTCAAATATTGTGTGGCCAGCCTGACTGCTGATAATGGGTTGGGTTTTTCAGATGCAAAATTGACACCAAATGGAAGGAAGCATAATGATGCTCTGCATGTCTCTATTGAATGCAGGGGCACCACTATGGCTCATATGCTGGTAGATATTGGGTCTTCGCTGAATGTTCTGCCGAAAAGGCGTTGGACCGGTTGGATTGCGAGGGTTTAACTCTAAAGCCTAGCAACATTGTGGTAAGGGCTTTTGACGGGTCAAAAAGAATGGTGCACGAGGAGATGGACATCCCTGTCAAAGTGGGTTCTTAGATTTTTGGGTCCACCTTCTTGTTTGTTGGGTCGTCCTTGGATCCATGAGGCTGGGGCAGTGACTTCCATACTACACCAAATTCTGAAGTATCCGGTAAAAGGGAAGATTGTCACTGTGCGGGGTGAAGAGGAGTATATGGTGAGCCACCTCAATTCCTTCCACTACGTAGAGATGGAAGGGGAATTCATAGAAACTCCTTGTCAGAATTTTAAAGAGGTGCCTCAGATCTTGGCATCGACTGAAACTACTACCAGCAGCAAACCTCCTCTGAAGATGGCTTCCCTCAAGGATGCCAGGGCCGTGGTTGAAGAAGGTGGGTGTTCCAATTGGGGTCAGCTCCCTGATTTCACTCACAAAACTGACAAATTTGGTTTGGGATTTACTACAGGGGCTCAAAGGGATGTTCGACGCGCTCGGGCTGGAAAACCTCCCCTACACATCAGTAATCGGGGAATTAATGCCATTGAAGACATCAATCAGGACTCAAACATTGACAGCTGGATCTACCCAACTACCAACGGTGGACCGAGTAACTGGACGACTAGGGACTTTATACCAGTTTCTTTTATTCCGCGGTAATTGTTTTACTTGTTTTGAGATTTGTAATAAACAATTTAAAACTTTACGACCTTGTGCTTTGCCCGAGGCACATTGGCTTTGCCTGTGAGGGCTATTATTTGTTATTTCATATATCATTAATAAAGCATTGGACGTTTCTTGCATACATATTTTGCGCTCTCTGTTTATCTTTTATGTTTTCACTTTATCAAAACAGCTATTCTCTTACACACACTCACGTATCATAATGCAGATCTATGTTCACTCTGGATCCCATTGATAACAGCTCTGCTATTGCCAGTTATGACTTCAAAAATCCGATCAACCAAGCCGAAGAAGAAGGTGAGGATGATTGTGAGGTTCCTGGAGAACTTGCTAGACTATTACAGCAGGAAGAGAGGGCCATACAGCCTCATGAAGAGCCGATTGAGACAGTGAATTTGGGTACTGAGGAAGACAGAAAAGAGGTTAAAATAGGTGCAAATCTGGAGCTTAGCGTCAAACAGAGGTTGATACAGATGCTGCACGACTATGTTGAGATCTTCGCTTGGTCCTATGAAGACATGCCTGGTTTGGACACTGATATTTTGGTACATCACTTGCCGACTAAAGAAGACTTCCCTCCGATTAAACAGAAGGTCTGTCGTATACGCCCTGAAATGTTAGAGAAGATCAAGGCAGAGGACATGAAACATTTCGACGCAGGATTCTTAGCTGTCACTTCGTATCCACAGTGGGTTACTAACGTTGTTCTGGTACCTAAGAAGGACGGTAAGGTACAAATATGTGTGGATTACAGAGATCTGAACAGGGTAAGCCCCAAGGATGACTTCCCACTTCCTCACATTGACGTTCTGGTCGACAACACCGCGCAACACAAAATCTTCTCCTTCATGGATGGTTTTTCTGGCTACAACCAGATCAAGATGGCTCCTGAAGACATGGAGAAGACAACCTTCATTACACAGTGGGGAACCTTCTGCTACAAGGTGATGCCTTTTGGATTGAAGAATGCTGGGGAAACTTATCAGTGCGCCATGGTCGCTTTGTTCCATGATATGATTCACCATGAGATCAAAGTCTATGTTGATGACATGATAGCCAGGTCTCAGACTGAGGAAGAGGACTTGAACCATCTCCAAAAGCTGTTCGTCAGGTTAAAGATGTATAAGCTGAGGTTGAATCCGAACAAGTGCACCTTCGAGGTAAGGTCTGGTAAACTTCCGGGTTTCATTGTCAGCGGCAAAGGCATCCAAGAAGATCCTGCAAAGGTAAAACCTATACAAGAAATGCCAGCTCCCTGTACAGAGAAGGAAGTTAGGGGTTTCTTGGGACTTCTGAATTATATCGCCAGGTTCATTTCACATCTGACTACTACTTGTGAGCCAATCTTCAAGCTTCTAAAGAAAGATCAAGTAGTAAAGTGGAATAATGAATGCCATACCACTTTCGAAAGAATCAAGGAATACCTTCAAGAACCACCAATTCCGATGCCTCTAGTTGAAGGAAGACCTTTGATATTATACTTGACAGTGCTAGACAATTCAATGGGGTGTGTGCTGGGGCAGCATGACGAGTCTGGTCGAAAAGAGCACACAATATACTACCTTAGCAAAAAGTTTACCGACTGTGAGACACGATACTTATTACTCGAGAAAACTTGTTGCGCTTTGGCATGGGCTGCTCGCCGACTGAGACAGTATATGCTGACTCACACTACCTTGTTGATATCAAAGATGGATCCGATCAAGTACATTTTCGAGAAGCCCGCTCTCTTCGGAAGGATAGCAAGGTGGCAAATGATCTTAACCTAATACGACATCCAATACACAACCCAAAAAGCAATAAAGGGGAGTGTATTGGCTGATCATTTGGCTCATGTCGTGGATGACTACCAATCCATAAATTTTGAGTTCCCGGATGAGAATATTAGGTTGGTGCCTGACTACGAAAAACCTGGACCAGATGAAGGACCTGAGGAGGGATCCCGATGGTCTATGTATTTTGACAGAGCTTCAAACGCACTGGGTAATGGCATCGACACTGTAATCATATCTCCCAAGGGCTGTCATACTCCATTCACTGCCCGATTATGTTTCAATTGCACCAACAACATGGCAGAGTATGAGGCATGCATCATGGGTCTTAGGGCTTCTATTAACCTAAGGATCAAGTTCTTGAATGTATTTGGGGATTCCGCTTTGGTGATAAGTCAGATCAAAAGGCGAGTGGGATACGAAACACCCGAATCTCATTCCTTACAAAGAGTATGTACTGGCATTGCTCCCACACTTTGAGGAGGTAACCTTCAAACATTTCCCATGAGAGGAGAACCAGTTAGCGGACGCGCTAGCTACCATGTCTTCTATGTTCAAGGTTAGGTGGGACAATGAAGCTCCCCAAATTACCGTTGAGAGGTTGGATGAACCAGCACACTGCTGTGAAATTGATACCGAAGAAGTGGCAGACAAACCCTGGTTTCACGAAGTCAAAAGGTATCTTGAGACTCAAGAGTATCCCGAAGGCACATCTGTCAATGGTAAGAAGTTTCTGAGAAGGTTTGCTGCAAAGTTCTTCCTCAGTAATGGAATCCTCTATAAATGCAACCATGACTCCACACTACTACGGTGTGTAGACAAGAATGAAGCAGATAGGATCATGATAGATCTACATGAAGGCACCTTCGGAACTCATTCTAGTGGACATACCATGGCTAAGAAGATACTACGGGCAAGATATTATTGGCCCATTATGGAAGCCGATTGTTATCAGCACTCTCGAACTTGTAATAAATGCCAAACCTACGCTGATAAGGTGCATGTGCCTCCGGTCCCCTTAAACGTCTTGACACCTCCGTGGCCCTTTGCAATGCGGGTCATCGACATGATCGGAGAAATCAGGCCCACCGCTTCCAACGGGCATCGCTTCATCCTAGTAGCCATTGATTACTTCACGAAGTGGGTTGAGGCAGCTTTCTTTGCTACAATAACCAAGAACGTTGTGGCATGGTTTATCCGACATAATCTGATATGTCGATATGGTGTGCCAGAGAGGATTATTACTGACAATGGTACGAATCTCAATAACACAATAATCACCGAGCTCTATAAACAGTTCAAGATATAGCACCATAATTCTTCTCCCTATCGGCCAAAGATGAATGGCGCCGTTGAAGCAGCTAACAAGAACATCAAGAAGATTGTACAGAAGATGATGGTGACGTGTAAAAACTGGCATGAGATGTTACCATTTGCTCTTCATGGGTACCGTACCTCAGCACAGACGTCGACAGGGGAAACACCCTACTCTATGGTATATGGCATAGAGACAGTCCTACCCATCGAAGTCCAGATACCTTCTCTCAGGATTATGAAGGATGCGGGTTTGAAAGAAGACGACTGGGCCCGAATCCAAATTGATCAGTTAAATCTAATTGATGAAAAGAGACTTACTGCTATCTGCCATGGTCAGACGTATCAAAAGCGAATGATCAAGGCTTTTAACAAGAAAGTCAGGCGTCAAGAATATCAAGTCGGGGATCTAGTGATCAAACGCATCATACTCCTGCAAGGTGATCCCAGGGACAAATGGACCCCCACATACGAAGGGCCATTTGTGGTTAATAACATTTTCTTGGGAGGAGCTATGATTCTAACCTCCATGGATGGTGACGACCTTCCTCACCCTGTCAATGCAGACATAGTGAAAAGATACTACGCCTAATCAAAGACCCGTCGAATTGACTGGCCTAGGAAAAAATAAGGGCTTCCCGACGAACCAAAAGGGTTCGAGAAGAAGTAAGGGATGAAAATGAAAAAAAAATCTGTACACCCGACAAGTCGAAAACCCGAAAGGGCGGCTTGGGAAAAAAAGGGTATCCCGGTGGACTGAAAACCCGAAAGGGCAGTCCAGGAAAAAGTTAGGGATGTGAAGTGTACCACTATGTCTCATTGGATCATCTTGCGACCAGACTTCAGTATCAACTATCAAGCTCGGACGACACCAATCAATTTGATCAACTTTTGGCCAAGAAGCAAAGTGATGAGACACTTGAAGATATAAAGGCAATAGCAGAGTTAGAACCCAATGGGATTGTTTCACATAGCTGTTTTTATTTCTTTTACACAAATTGTATAGTTCTTATTTTTTCGGCAACGTTCTCTTACTAGAGCGTCAGCCTCCTTGTACAAAAACGCCTATTACAGGCCGACTGCAAAAATCAATACAAAGTTATTTTCACTTCGAGTTTGTTTTCTTTTTGTTTTGTTTTGCAAGAAAATCCAATGACTTATTTTTTGATATATGCATTTGAAAATGATTGCTGCTCACAAAAATTTACATAAGAAACAAAAGACAATTACTCGGAATTCCAGAAACAGGGGCAAAAACAAGAAGTGCCAAACCCGACAGTTACTCCGCCCAGCAGGTGCCGGGATAGAGCCAGCTTCAGAACATAATCACAGGTACATACACTCCCCACCAAGTAAAAGTATTCAAAATCATGAATGGAAGCTTTCTTGAAAAAGGACATAACCACCCCAGCTGAAGTTCATAATCACGGGAGAGTCGGTAAAATTCATCCCCCAAGCAGAGTTTATTTCTCTGGGAACAGAGGCTCAACCCCCGACAGAGTTCATCACTTCAGCTACAAATATACATTTTCTAAGTTCATTCCCCGCAAAGTTTATTCTCAAGCAGCATCTCCTCCCAACATAATACTTACAAATCTCCAGCAACCACCAGGGATTTATTTTCCCAGACGCAAGCATACCCCGACGGCATTTCGTGAACATACATCATGACATACGCATACATATCATATACAGCATAATCTCATTTATTTTGAGAACATCATCTCACCCTGCATTTCATGCATCATATATAACTAATCCTGATATCTTTTCAGGAAAAGAGGATTAGCTTCAACAAATTCAGCGGTTATGCAAGTCACATATGCAGACGACTAATGGAAACTCAGTTCCCGAAACCAAACGGGTAAACAAATCTACACTATCGCTTTGAAGTAACCATACTATCCAGGTTCCTTCCCACAACCCTACTATCCAGGCTTTCATCTCGAAGTAACCCTACTATCCAGGTTCCTTCTCACAGCCCTACTATCCAGGCTTTCATCTCGAAGTAACCCTACTATCCAGGTTCCTTCTCACAACCCTACTATCCAGGCTTTCATATCGAAGTAACCCTACGACCCAGGTTCCTTTGCACAACCATACTATCCAGGCTTTCATCTCGAAGTAACCCTACTATCCAGGTTCCTTCTCACAGCCCTACTATCCAGGCTTTCATCTCGAAGTAACCCTACTATCCAGGTTCCTTCCCACAAACCTACTATCTAGGATTTCATTTCGAAGTAACCCTACTACCCAGGTTCCTTCCCACAACCCTACTACTCAGGCTTTCATTTCGAAGTAACCCTACTACCCAGGTTCCTTCTCACAGCCCTACTATCCAAGCTTTCATTTCGAAGTAACCCTATTGTCCAAGTTCCTTCTCATAGCCCTACTATCCATGCTTTCATATCGAAGTAACCCTACGACCCAGGTTCCTTCCCATAACCCTACTATCCAGGCTTTCATTTCGAAGTAACCCTACTACCTAGGTTCCTTCCCACAACCCTACTACCCAGGCTTTCATTTCGAAGTAACCCTACTACCCAGGTTCCTTCTCACAGCCCTACTATCCAGGCTTTCATTTCAAAGGAACCCTACTATCCAGGTACCTTCTCACAACCCTACTATACAGGCTTTCATATCGAAGTAACCCTACGACCCAGGTTCCTTCGCACAACCCTACTATCCAGGCTTTCATCTCGAAGTAACCCTACTATCCAGGTTTCTTCTTATAGCCCTACTATCTAGGGTTTCATCTCAAAGTAACCCTACTATCCAGGTTCCTTCTCACAACCCTACTATCCAGGCTTTCATTTCGAAGTAACCCTACTATCCAGGTTCCTTCCCACAACCCTACTACCCAGGCTTTCATTTCGAAGTAACCCTACTACCTAAGTTCCTTCTCACAACCCTACTATCCAGGCTTTCATCTCGAAGTAACCCTACTATCCAGGTTCCTTTGCACAGCTCTACTATCCAGGTTTTCATATTGAAGTAACTCTACTATCCATGTTCCTTCTCACAGCCATACTATCCAGGATTTCATATCGAAGTAACCCTACTATCCAGTTTCCTTCTCACATCCCTACTATCCAGGCTTTCATTTAGAAGTAACCCTACTACCCAGGTTCCTTCTCACAACCCTACTATCCAGGCTTTCACTTCGAAGTAACCCTACTATCCAGGTTCCTTCTCATAACCTTACCATCCAGGTTTCTTTTCTCTTACTGCCAGACGACAGTTTACAACACGGTAAAACCTGGACCAGACCAGTTTCAGTCGATTTCACCTTTTCTCAGTAAGTCGCGATGCAGCCTGTACACTAACCAGATATACAGTTCACCTCCGCTTCCTCAAGCAGAAGTTAATTCCCCAGTAGAGTAACAGACAACTAAAGCTCCTAAAATTCTATTTCTCCCAATATAGATACCAACATTCCTCAATAGGTTCCTCCTCAACGACAGGAGCAGGGACTCTCATCAAAGGAATATCTCAGGAAATCAACATCCTCTAGATGGCATCTTGTGATCGGTGGATCTGGAACTGACTGTTTAACGCTGGTTCGCGAAATATCGCGGAAGCAAGAGTCGCCACCGTCTTTTATTTTCTCCAAATGGAAAGGACAAAAGCACAAAAAAATTCCTTAAAGAGATTGCTCTCGGTTCGGGAGGTAGATTATAGAAAGGGAAGGTGTTAGCACCCTTTCTATCCATGGTTATCCATGGGCTCTTAGATACTTGCTCATTGTGTTTTCAAAAATGGTTTGTTTGCTTTTCAATTGTGGATTTTAAAACGTTTCTTTGAAAATTCTAGTTCGACTCTTGTATCGGTCCTCAAGAGTGTTTGAAAAATTGCTTTCGAAAGCTTTTTGAAAAGGTGTCGGTGTGAAAAGTATTTTTTGATTTGTTTTGAAATTTAGAGCAAGTATCTAGAGTCGTCTACCTACCCTAAGGAATTCGTCTGTGTAATTGTCCTTAAAGTAGTGCCATCCCACCATTGAGAGGTAGGTAGCACCACCGTTGGAGGTGTTCGGGTCAATTCGAAGTTCGGGACATGGTGATCACCAGAGAAATAGGAAGATACCTTAGAAGCTACCCTCATGCCAGGTTCCCGGATCATGAGGACTTACTAAGACATCCTCTACTCGACGATCACCTTTCGAGAGGCAAGGCAATAGTGAGACGTACCCTAGGGGTGGTGTGTGATTTGTGTGTCGTTTTCAAATATTTTGTCTTGTATTGGTGATCTACGCATTGCTTTTATTTTAACATTCATTCTTGCATGCAATTATTAACAGTTAAAAAGTTGCGGAAATATAAAGTTCCTAAACAATTACAAAGGCGCGGGTCCACATCGCCAAATTTAATCCATGACCCGATTTGACATAAAATAAAGATGCGAGAAATATATTAATTTACACGGCTTTGGGAGAATTACATAAGAATTATAAGAAAGGAAATAAGAATACAATGCGCGAAGAGAATAAAAAAAATCGAAAGCGATGGCGTTGGACCCTTTTTAACGAAATTAAATTACGATTTAACAAATTAATTGAATCAAAGTAAAAAGAAAAGATTTTTGAGTTTTTGCATTTATGAATTTTCAATAAGAGAATTAAATGAATTAAAACCTAGTTCTAGCTATTTTTAATTTATTAAGAAAATATGAAAATTAAACCTAAAATTAAACCTAATTAATTAATGCAATTTTATTTACAAGAAAATATAATTAACTATTAATAATGAGAAAATAAAAAAAGATAAAAATTGATTAAAACCCTAATTCTACAAATTTTAAGTTTATTAGAAAATATTAAAATTAATCCTAGAGTAAAAACTAATTAATTAATAAGATTTATTTACAAAAATATTAAATCAAACATATTTTATTTTTTATGACTTTTCTGATTTTTGTTATTTTTTATATTTTATGAAAATAAATTAATTTAAAGATTTAAATGAAAATTAAACAAAACAAATAAAATAGAAAAATATGAAAAAAAAAGAATGAAAAGATCAAACCCATGGGGGTTCTGTCCCCAAACTGGAGGTATAACTCAGCAATTAGGCCCATTGGTTTCAAGGCCTCTTTTGACCTTTCCGAGCCACGTACGTACGCGTTGACTGGTGCCCACGGTGTTCTTCAGATTATAGCCCTTGGATTGGGATCATGGGGCGCGTGGCATGGCTGGACTGTGGGTGTATGGTGGACGTTTGGAGAGAACGCTGCATGCAATTATATTAAAACAAAACATATCAAGAATATGGGGGGACCTGGGGATCGAACCCAGGTCCCAATGCTTGCCAACACAACATCCCACCAACTGAGCTACTTCAACGCGCTGTATGTAAAACAAAGCATAAATAATATAAGCGAAAATTGATGTTAGTGGTTAGAAACAAAAAAACGCGCGCTAGTTTCAAATCAACCAATCACAGCTTGCCACAGGGTCTTCTTCTTCATTATTCCTGAAATAAAAAAGAATTAACGGGGGTTTTGAACCCCCCCAAAATACACCCTTTTCCAAAATAGCGATTAGGCTATGGTGGCTCATAAATTGAGCGCGAGTAGTGTGTTAAGATCGTCCAAGCTTCCTGAGTTTAATGGTCTAAGTTTCACGTCCCAATTTTTCCATAATTGAGAAACCCCAATTCAAGGTTTTTGAAACCCTAGCAATCTTCCATGGTGATTCTTCATACGATGCGTAAAAACTTAATTAAAACATATGGTTAGCTTCGTAATGAGTCAAATAACACAAATCAATCATTAAAAATAGCAAACAAAGCATGAATCATGATGCAAGAACATGGAAAAAGTATGAACAGGACGAGGCTGTTCTACCAATTCTTTGCGTTGGAGATGATGGTTTTGATCTGAAAACCATCCTTGAAGTCTCAGGAATGTAATGGAATGATTATTTTCCTTTGAATCACACTGGAATGTAGTTTTCCGTTTTTGAATTTTTTGACAAAAACTCAAACTTTGTTGTTGAATTCTGGCGCAGCTTGGAGGTTATTAGCACCAGGGTTTGTATCCTGCTTATGTATGGAATGATTAGGGTTGAGTTTTTGGTCCAAAGAATCTTTGCAATGATGGAATCAATATTTGATTTTCATGCTTATATTTTTCAATCTTTTTCATGCATATTTGATACCAATCATGTCCAATTCACATTGATTCTTTCCCTATCTGATTTGCACGAAATCTTGGAGATTTTTCATGCATAAAAAGATTTAAAAGTTTGCTTTGGTATTTTCCACATATTTATTTTAATTAAATGAATTATTAGCAATTAAAAATTCAAATAAAAAAATAAAAATGATGAATAACTTCCCTTTGGGCCAAATGGTCGTGCACATGCTTTGGATGATGAATCTTGGAAGAAAATGTGGCCCATTAGCAATTTTAAGACATTTGAAGCAAAGTTGACTTTTCAAAATATCCAAATATTTCCCAACTTCCACAAGGCATATCTTGCTCAATTTTTAAGCTTTGATCATGTTCTTGGACATTTTGGAAAGGTCTTGAAGTCCTCTAACCAATGTCTTTGGTCCCATGTCATTTTGATTTACCAATCTCAAGTTATGGCCTTTGACTTAAAGTCCCTTTTTGTTGACTTTTGAAAATGACCTATAATGTTGAAATTGATAACTTTTTGTGAGAGCATTTCTTGGACTTGAAGTGTGAAGAGTAGTTGTAGGAAATGTCTTTCTCTTCAAAATGAGCTTTGGATGGAATTTTTTTGATGATCCATGTGGAAGTTATGCCTTGGTCAAGTTACAGTTGACTTTTTCAACTGTCCAAATATGGAAACTTTTGCATCTTGAGACTTTTTGAGCCATGCCTTGAGAATCATGATCAAGAATTGATCAAATGATGTTTGTGGCTTCAAAATGAGATGTTGACCAAAAATTTGAACTTTTGACTGTCAAATGACCATTTTGCCTCTGTAGTTGACTGTAGAGCAATTAGGGTTTTTGACTGTGCAATTTTGTGCTGTGAGTCTTGGAACTTGACATAAGGATGCTTGACAATGTTTATGGGCAAATGGGACTTGATTGGACCCTTGGAAACTTCATTTTCTTTGCCAGAACCAAAACCCTAGTTTTTGACTGCTTAGGAGGCCTTTGAACTGTGCAACCCTTGGGGAGATTTTGAAGCTTTGACTTGGCAAATCTTGAAGAATATGGGAGGGCAAATTTTGGGGTACAACAGCTGCCCCTGTTCAATCTTCTTAGACCTGAGGATGCAGATTGGCTGACGTGCCTTTCGTAATCCGAAGGTGGAAGATGATTGAACACTAGAGTGCCCAGAAATTTGCGCTCACATAGTAGTGTGATGGTGGGGAATGGGCTTATAGATGCCATTTGGAGATTTGATGGATAGGATGATGGGCTTATAGATGCCATGCTGAGAGATGATGGAAGATGGATGGGCTTATAGATGCCATCTGGATGTCGATCGCGTAAGAGATTCCTTAGCGAGAACTTGCGTACCTGCAAAAGAAAATGATTACCTGACCTGTTACAAGAACTGGTCTTCAGATTCTTTGTGTAGATGTGTCCTGACTGGTTACAGGAGCTGGATCTGGAGCTTCAAACGGTGATGAATGAACCAGGGATGGTTACTACCTCAACGGGAACGCTGAGAGAACCTTGGACGATTACTACCTCCACAGTAACGCTGAGAGAATCTTGGGCGACTTCAACCTCAACAGTAACGCTGAGAGAATCTTGGATATCTTCTACTGAGTCTTTATCAGGAAAATCTGTTAGGGGTCGATTTAGCTGGACTAGAGAAGGCCTTTGACTGGATAAGAAACAGAAAAATCTTAGGGTCGATTTAACTGAACCGGTCTAGTACTTGAAATCTTCAACTGGATAAGAAACAGGGAGATCTTAGGGTCAATCTGACTGAACTAGAGAAGGCCTTTGACTGAATAAGAAACAGAAAAATCTTAGGGTCGATTTAACTAAACCGGTCTAGGTCTTGAAATCTTCAACTGGATAAGAAACAGGGAGATCTTAGGGTCAATCTGACTGAACCAGAGAAGGCCTTTGACTGGATAAGAAACAGAAAAATCTTAGGGTCGATTTAACTGAACCGGTCTAGGTCTTGAAATCTTCAACTGGATAAGAAACATGGAGATCTTAGGGTCGATCTGACTGAACCAGAGAAGGCCTTTGACTGGATAAGAAACAGAAAAATCTTAGGGTCGATTTAACTGAACCGGTCTAGGTCTTGAAATCTTCAACTGGATAAGAAACAGGGAGATCTTAGGGTCGATCTGACTGAACCAGAGAAGGCCTTTGACTGGATAAGAAACAGAAAAATCTTAGGGTCGATTTAACTGAACCGGTCTAGGTCTTGAAATCTTCAACTGGATAAGAAACAGGGAGATCTTAGGGTCGATCTGACTGAACCAGAGAAGGCCTTTGACTGGATAAGAAATAGAAAAATCTTAGGGTCGATTTAACTGAAACGGTCTAGGTCTTGAAATCTTCAACTGGATAAGAAACAGGGAGATCTTAGGGTCGATCTAACTGAACCAGAGAAGGCCTTTGACTGGATAAGAAACAGAAAAATATTAGGGTCGATTTCACTGAACCGGTCTAGGTCTTGAAATCTTCAACTGGATAAGAAACAAGGAGATCTTAGGGTCGATCTGACTGAACCAGAGAAGGCCTTTGACTAGGTAAGAAACAGAAAAGTCTTAGGGTCGACTTAACTGAACCGGTCTAGGTCTTGAAATCTTCAACTGGATAAGAAACAGGGAGATCTTAGGGTCGATCTAACTGAACCAGAGAAGGCCTTTGACTGGATAAGAAACAGAAAAATCTTAGGGTCGATTTAACTGAACCGGTCTAGGTCTTGAAATCTTCAACTGGATAAGAAACAGGGAGATCTTAGGGTCGATCTGACTGAACCAGAGAAGGCCTTTGACGGGATAAGAAACAGAAAAATCTTAGGTTCGATTTAACTGAACCGGTCTAGGTCTTGAAATATAGCTGAGAACTTAACTGGATCTTTCCTGAAAGGTAAAGGCCAGTCATATGCAATGCATGATATGGATCAAGCAATGATGTTATCAACATAAATGAGATTTGTAAGATGTGATGCGTATATGCATGCTATAATGATGTATGTGATGTTTATAAATGTATGTTTTCGTCTTAGGAAAATAAATCCTTGACGGGTGCCGGGAAATCATATCCTGGGCTGATGTTAGAGAATAGGTTTTTGCTTCCGCTGGGGATGATAGTTGCAAGAATACCGGTAGGAGAAGATGACTCCGTTGGGGAATAAACTTGGCGAATAGATTACTCTGCGGGGAGACAATTATTCTAGCGATCTTGCTGAAGAATAATACTCTGTGGGAAGAGAGATACTTTGCTGGAATGTTGATGGTAACTTTGCTGGGGGTACCATTGTTGGGTTGGAAGTGTTAATAGACCTCGCTGGGGATAAGAAGACTGCGTCGAGGACGATATTTCCGTGGCTTTTGGCTGAGGATAACCCAGTTATATCCTGGTAGGGAAATAACTCTTTGAATAAAGCCGGGAGACGCGTTCGTGCTCTGCGAGGATAAGCTTCCAGAATCTACTGGGGATAAGCTTACTGCTTGGGGAGATGAATTCCAACTTTCCTGGGGAACTAGATTGGACTCTCCTGGGGAAGTTTTGAACTATATCGGGGAAGTGACTTTATTGAATGTTGGATATACCGCCGGGGAACAATCTTTAGGTCAAGACTGCCGGGGATGCTTGTTAAGAATACATGTATGCTGTTGGGGAATGTTGAGATCTGCTGGAGGATACCCAACTTCCTTAAGGCTGATAATAGCTTTGCTTGGGGAGAGTGTACTAACTTGCTGGCTCACTCTCTGGGGAATTTTTGAACTGTAATTTATCTGTATGTTGAAAGAGGGAACCTATGTAGGATTGCCTGATAATGGGTCCGTATAAGACTGTATCTGAAATGGAGAAGGAACCTGTGTAGGGTTACTTTGATGACGAGCCCGTGTAAAACTGCATCTAGAGCTGAGAAGGAAACCTGTGTGGGGTTACTTTGATGATGAGTTCGAGTAAAACTTCATTTTTGGAAAGAGAGGACCTGTGTAGGGTTTCTGGGTGACGAGTCCATGTAAAACTTCACCTTTGGAAGGAGAGAACCCGTGTAGGGTTTCTCGATGACGAGTCCATGTAAAAACTACGTCTGGAGAGGGAGAACCTATGTAGGGTTTCTTCGGGGTAAGTTCGTGTAAAACTTCTGGAGGGACCGGGGTAAGGTTATCTTGAAATAAGTCCATGTAAGACTTCTGGAGGAACCGGGGTGAGGTTACTGCATGATAAGTTCGTGTAAAACTTCTTGATGAACCGGGGTAAGGTTATCTTGAGATAAGTCCATGTAAGACTTCTGGAGGAACCGGGGTAAGGTTACTTCGGGATAAGTTCGTATAAAACTTCTGGATGGACCGGGGTAAGGTTATGATAAGTCCATGTAAGACTTCTGGAGGAACCGGGGTAAGGTTACTGCAGGATAAGTTCGTGTAAAACTTCTTGATGAACCGGGGTAAGGTTATCTTGAGATGAGTCCGTGTGAGACTTCTGGAGGAACCGGGGTGAGGTTACTTCGGGATAAGTTCGTGTAAAACTTCTGGATGAACCGGGGTAAGGTCATCTTGAGATGAGTCCGTGTGAGACTTCTGGAGGAACCGGGGTGAGGTTACTGCAGGATAAGTTCGTGTAAAACTTCTTGATGAACCGGGGTAAGGTTATCTTGAGATAAATCCGTGTGAGACTTCTGGAGGAACCGGGATAAGGTTACTGCAGGATAAGTTCGTATAAAACTTCTGGATGGACCGGGGTAAGGTTATGATAAGTCCATGTAAGACTTCTGGAGGAACCGGGGTAAGGTTGCCTGTGGATGAGTCCGTGTAAGACTTTGTCTGAAAGTTGAGAAGGAACCGGTGTAGGGTTGCCTGATGATGATCAAGTGGATGATTGTCCTGTTTGGTTTCGGATGTTAACCCATGATCTGGAATTTGTAAAGGTAGATGGTAATCATCTTTGTATTAACCTTTCCTTTGTACTTTGGTTGACAGAGCAATTGGATCGCCTAGACGACTCATTATTGCCCCTGTTTCGGAGGTGAGGGAAGAAAAATACCTGTGGGGGTAATTGACAAATCTTCTGGTAGACAAGTGACGAGATGCCAGGACATAGTCGTACGCTTTGATCCCTAACTTTTGCCTGGACCGCCCTTTCGGGTTTTCAGTCCACCGGGATACCCATTTTTGCCCAAGCCGCCTTTTCAGGTTTTCGACTTGCCGGGTGTACAAATTTTTTCATTTCATCCCTTCATTTTGCCCGAACCCTTTTGGTTCGCCGGGAAGCCCTAATTTTTTCCTAGGTATGTCAACCTAGCTGGTCTTTATTTCATGCGTAGTATTTTTTCGACTATGTCCGTGCTCTCAGGATGTAGGGAGTTGCCCCTGTTAGAAGTGTTTTGTCATGCCACCCGAAGGTGTTTGGTCAGGCAAGATTCGTTGTTGGAGTGCCCCAAGTGATTCAGGCAGAGATTTACCCCAGGCTATTTGGCCTTTTGAGAGATTCTCCGAATCTTGATTAGATTTCCCCAGATGATGGACCATGATCATGTCGTGCCCCTTGATTGGAGGTGCTTTTGTTCATTAGGCATTCATCGTGCGAATTTCTATGCTGTTCAAACAAAAAGTCATATGTAAACAAAGTTATGTTAAAAATGCAAAGCTCATGTCTGTCTTGAAGATTTTTAAAATGCATTCTTTTTCATAAAACAAGTGAATGTTTGTAAAACGTGATGTCAACTCCGTATTTACCGTAGGCCTTAAGGAGTCAGGATACCTTTCGTAACAGTATGCTTTCGAACTAACCCATGCTTCAGCTAGGACTTTTGAGGGTTATAACGTGGCCTGGTTCATGGTTTAAGAAACAAAGGATAAAGGCTCAAATTATTTGTACCCACCCACTCTTCGTGATGTTCTCCAAACCTAAACTCAGTTGATCATACGTTGGACTTTGTTTGAGTCTTTGCTCCGATATACCAGTGATGGTTCAGATATTGATGATTTATTCTGAATAGGCAGTCATCATTTTTTTGTTTTTGTTGAGGGTTTGTATGACCTCTTTCTTTTTGATTTCGTTATCCCTAATTTTTTTTGCCTGAACTGCTTCTTTTTGTGATTACAGTCAGCGGGATGCCCCTGTTTTGTAAGTCTCCTTCATAGGTTTTGACTTTTTGGGCTTTTCATTTATGATTTTTTTGATAATGACTGCCTGTCCTTATGATTGTTCTGAACCATCACTGTCTTTTGCTTTGTAAGGAACTCTTTGGTGCCATTCGTTATGCACTTGGATCAACTGAGAAGACTACCCTGCCACAGGTTATGATTTTCGAAAATAAAAACTCCTACTTCTTTGGCTCAGAGGGGTTGACGAGGGATTATCTTCCTTATTACTCCAGTGTTTAGGAATTGAAACAATGCCTGTACCTCATCAGCGAGGTCCGTTCAAAAGCATACAGTAGAGATCGTGGTATCGTTTTCGTCATCCTCCCTCAAGAGGCTTAGAATTATTAATCGAGCGTTGATTATCAGAAAAAATATGAAAATAATTTGCATATAGTGAATACAAATATATTGCTTCAAAACAGACATATGCGATGCATTAATGAAATAACAATGTTTAACATGAGTAAATGTTTGAACAGAAGAAAACTACGACTTGAACACTCGAATGAACAAAAGTTTTTTCGTCTCAGGACTTGTTACTTCAAACGGTGAGCCTTGGAGGGATGGTAGAAAAATTCAGCCTGACCATCTTGTGTGAACTCCAATGCTCCTTCATCAATCAAGTCCTGGATTTTGTTCTTCAGAGCCCAACATTCATTTGTGTCATGTCCTGGACTGGCAGAGTGGTAGGCACACCTTTTATTGGGGTCATAGATAGGAGATGCTGTGTTGGGGTTCCGGGGATGAGCCCTTAACGTGATCAGATTCAACCTCAACAGGCGTTGTAAAGATTGAAACAGCGACATGTTGAGCTGGGTGAATTGCCTTCTGGGCTTGTCTGGCTGAAGTTGGTGAGGTTGATGCTGAATTTGTGGCACTGGAGCCATTTGAAGAGCTCTCCCCTTATCTCCTTGTCTCAAAGATGGTTGAATGATGACTGGCCTTTTAACCCTAGATGTTTGCCCTAGTTGGTTACACCGAAGCAATTGGTTGACGAGAACCCCGAGCTCATCTTGTCTTTGAGCTAAGCCTTGGATGAGAGCCCTTTGCCCTAGCATCTGGGTTTTCATTGCATCCACCTCGGCTTGCAAATGTTTCAGCCGTTCGTCTTCAGCGCTGTTCCTAACCAAAGTCTCCATGAGAAGTGTCCTTAGCTCCTCCTGCCCCTTGGATAGATTCAGGAGGATTTCCCCGAACCGAGTCTCTAGAGCAAGAAGGTCCTGGTTGTCTTGTTGGGAAGCCATTGCTGAAATAAACAGCGGAGATGGTAAGTGACCTGCAACAAGGGTACTTGTAATGCAATGATGTGTATGATATGCATGCAATGTTTTCAAGGACCTCGCGGGGTAGACAAGAAGATTGTTAGCATTTGAATTTGTAGCTTGATTGAAGGAACTGCATATTATTGAGAGTCCTTCTTCAAGAGTCAAGGCTCACCATATCCAGTGGGTCATAGCCCCTGACTTTAGTCATCATGTCTAGTTTTGGTTTCCAAACAACCTTGGTTAGGGGAACCTTCTTCAAGAGTCAGAGCTCACCATATCAAGTGGGTCATAGCCCCTGACAACCTTGGCTAGAGGAAAATAAATCCTCTCTGCCCCTTGCTGGGATAGTTGATTCACCATGACCTGCATCACAAGCCCTTGGGATCCTTGAAATGGGTTAGGATGTATGCAATGGTATGATGTTATGGTATGCATGGAGTGATGTAAGTAAACCCCGTTATGAGTCCCCCTTAAGGACTATAAGCAAAACCTACAAGAAACTCAGTACACTCTGTTATGAGTCCCTCTTAAGGACTATAAACAAAACCTGCAAGTAGCTTATGTGTCAGATAACAAGCATGCAAGTAGTCAAGTACGAAGGCACACAAGTCACACAAGAGAAGCCCTTAGAGTTTAGGCCAGCATGAGGTCTAGGTATTACCCTCTTTCAGTTTTGTTGGTTCATACCTGTCCTATCAAAAGTAATCGGGTTCTTAGAGGATCCCAATATCACTGACTACCCTCAATCGGTCATAACTCCAGCATCACAATCTTTTCTTGCGGCCAGAACCATCACGAGAGTTTAGCCTCAATGGGCGTAGCATACTGCTACTGTTCTAATGGCCAAGTCGTGTCATTTAAGGTTCTAAGGTCTGTTGGTGCTTAATGACTCCTTGGAAGACCCATATTCTCCTCGTTGCGACACAAGGGATATCGGTACAGACCAAGGTGCCACACCAACGTAGCCACTGCTTCACCCATGTCGGTCTACGCCGGACAGGTCCCTCACAGCTTATGCTACCTAACAGGGTATCCCCAGATCCGGGTTAGGATCTATGTAACTCCCATGCAACCCACAATAATAAAGCAAGCAAAGCAATACAATTGAAAACACAGTTATGAACTAACCCTAAGGTACACCTCACTTTAAGTATGATGTCCCCAGCAGAGTCGCCAATTCTGTGATCGATGGATCTGGAACTGACTGTTTAACGCTGGTTCGCGAAATGTCGCAGAAGCAAGAGTCGCCACCGTCTTTTATTTTCTCCAAATGGAAAGGACAAAAGCACAGAAAAATTCCTTAAAGAGATTGCTCTCGGTTCGGGAGGTAGATTATAGAAAGGGAAGGTGTTAGCACCCTTTCTATCCATGGTTATCCATGGGCTCTTAGATACTTGCTCATTGTGTTTTCAAAAATGGTTTGTTTGCTTTTCAACTGTGGGTTTTAAAAAGTTTCTTTAAAAATTCTAGTTCGACTCTTGTATCGGTCCTCAAGAGTGTTTGAAAAATTGCTTTCGAAAGCTTTTTGAAAAGGTGTCGATGTGAAAAGTATTTTTTGATTTGTTTTGAAATTTAGAGCAAGTATCTAGAGTCGTCTACCTACCCTAAGGAATTCGTCTGTGTAATTGTCCTTAAAGTAGTGCCATCCCACCATTGAGAGGTAGGTAGCACCACCGTTGGAGGTGTTCGGGTCAATTCGAAGTTTGGGACATGGTGATCACCAGAGCAATAGGAAGATACCTTAGAACCTACCCTCATGCCAGGTTCCCGGATCATGAGGACTTACTAAGACATCCTCTACTCGACGATCACCTTTCGAGAGGCAAGGCAACAGTGAGACGTACCCTAGGGGTGGTGTGTGATTTGTGTGTCGTTTTCAGATATTTTGTCTTGTATTGGTGATCTACGCATTGCTTTTATTTTAACATTCATTCTTGCATGCAATTATTAACAGTTAAAAAGTTGCGGAAATATAAAGTTCCTAAACTATTACAAAGGCGCGGGTCCACATCGCCAAATTTAATCCAGGACCCGATTTGACATAAAATAAAGATGCGAGAAATATATTAATTTACACGGCTTTGGGAGAATTACATAAGAATTATAAGAAAGGAAATAAGAATACAATGCGCGAAGAGAATAAAAAAATCGAAAGCGAGGGCGTTGGACCCTTTTTAACGAAATTAAATTACGATTTAACAAATTAATTGAATCAAAGTAAAAAGAAAAGATTTTTGAGTTTTTGCATTTATGAATTTTCAATAAGAGAATTAAATGAATTAAAACCTAGTTCTAGCTATTTTTAATTTATTAAGAAAATATGAAAATTAAACCTAATTAATTAATGCAATTTTATTTACAAGAAAATATAATTAACTATTAATAATGAGAAAAGAAAAAAAGATAAAAATTGATTAAAACCCTAATTCTACAAATTTTAAGTTTATTAGAAAATATTAAAATTAATCCTAGAGTAAAAACTAATTAATTAATAAGATTTATTTACAAAAAGATTAAATCAAACATATTTTATTTTTTATGACTTTTCTGATTTTTGTTATTTTTTATATTTTATGAAAATAAATTAATTTAAAGATTTAAATGAAAATTAAACAAAACAAATAAAATAGAAAAATATGAAAAAAAAGAATGAAAAGAGCAAACCCATGGGGGTTCTGTCCCCAAACTGGAGGTATAACTCAGCAATTAGGCCCATTGGTTTCAAGGCCTCTTTTGACCTTTCTGAGCCACGTACGTACGCGTTGACTGGTGCCCACGGTGTTCTTCAGATTATAGCCCTTGGATTGGGATCATGGGGCGCGTGGCATGGCTGGACTGTGGGTGTATGGTGGACGTTTGGAGAGAATGCTGCATGCAATTATATTAAAACAAAACATATCAAGAATATGGGGGGACCTGGGGATCGAACCCAGGTCCCAATGCTTGCCAACACAACATCCCACCAACTGAGCTACTTCAACGCGCTGTATGTAAAACAAAGCATAAATAATATAAGCGAAAATTGATGTTAGTGGTTAGAAACAAAAAAAACGCGCGCTAGTTTCAAATCAACCAATCACAGCTTGCCACAGGGTCTTCTTCTTCATTGTTCCTGAAATAAAAAAGAATTAACGGGGGTTTTGAACCCCCCCAAAATACACCCTTTTCCAAAATAGGGATTAGGCTATGGTGGCTCATAAATTGAGCGCGAGTAGTGTGTTAAGATCGTCCAAGCTTCCTGAGTTTAATGGTCTAAGTTTCACGTCCCAATTTTTCCATAACTGAGAAACCCCAATTCAAGGTTTTTGAAACCCTAGCAATCTTCCATGGTGATTCTTCATACGATGCGTAAAAACTTAATTAAAACATATGGTTAGCTTCGTAATGAGTCAAATAACACAAATCAATCATTAAAAATAGCAAACAAAGCATGAATCATGATGCAAGAACATGGAAAAAAGTATGAACAGGACGAGGCTGTTCTACCAATTCTTTGCGTTGGAGATGATGGTTTTGATCTGAAAACCTTCCTTGAAGTCTCAGGAATGTAATGGAATGATTATTTTCCTTTGAATTGCACTGGAATGTAGTTTTCCGTTTTTGAATTTTTTGACAAAAACGCAAACTTTGTTGTTGAATTCTGGCGCAGCTTGGAGGTTATTAGCACTAGGGTTTGCATCCTGCTTATGTATGGAATGATTAGGGTTGAGTTTTTGGTCCAAAGAATCTTTGCAATGATGGAATCAATATTTGATTTTCATGCTTATATTTTTCAATCTTTTTCATGCATATTTGATACCAATCATGTCCAATTCACATTGATTCTTTCCCTATCTGATTTGCACGAAATCTTGGAGATTTTTCATGCATAAAAAGATTTAAAAGTTTGCTTTGGTATTTTCCACATATTTATTTTAATTAAATGAATTATTAGCAATTAAAAATTCAAATAAAAAAATAAAAATGATGAATAACTTCCCTTTGGGCCAAATGGTCGTGCACATGCTTTGGATGATGAATCTTGGAAGAAAATGTGGCCCATTAGCAATTTTAAGACATTTGAAGCAAAGTTGACTTTTCAAAATATCAAAAATTTCCCAACTTCCACAAGGCATATCTTGCTCAATATTTAAGCTTTGATCATGTTCTTGGACATTTTGGAAAGGTCTTGAAGTCCTCTAACCAATGTCTTTGGTCCCATGTCATTTTGATTTACCAATCTCAAGTTATGGCCTTTGACTTAAAGTCCCTTTTTGTTGACTTTTGAAAATGACCTATAATGTTGAAATTGATAACTTTTTGTGAGAGCATTTCTTGGACTTGAAGTGTGAAGAGTAGTTGTAGGAAATGTCTTTCTCTTCAAAATGAGCTTTGGATGGAATTTTTCTGATGATCCATGTGGAAGTTATGCCTTGGTCAAGTTACAGTTGACTTTTTCAACTGTCCAAATATGGAAACTTTTGCATCTTGAGACTTTTTGAGCCATGCCTTGAGAATCATGATCAAGAATTGATCAAATGATGTTTGTGGCTTCAAAATGAGATGTTGACCAAAAATTTGAACTTTTGACTGTCAAATGACCATTTTGCCTCTGTAGTTGACTGTAGAGCAATTAGGGTTTTTGACTGTGCAATTTTGTGCTGTGAGTCTTGGAACTTGACATAAGGATACTTGACAATGTTTATGGGCACATGGGACTTGATTGGACCCTTGGAAACTTCGTTTTCTTTGCCAGAACCAAAACCCTAGTTTTTGACTGCTTAGGAGGCCTTTGAACTGTGCAACCCTTGGGGAGATTTTGAAGCTTTGACTTGGCAAATCTTGAAGAATATGGGAGGGCAAATTTTGGGGTACAACACATCTCTAAACCCATCTCCAAGGATACTACATCACATCTTGGACGGCATCTTTAAGCCCATCTCCGACAATTCTCTAGCAACTTCCAAATGGAATTTATAAGCCCATTCCCGATATCGCAAATCAAGTATCACTTCATACGAGTGCAAATTTCTGAGCACTATAGTGTTCAATCATCTTCCACCTTCAGATCACGAAAGGCAGAAGAGCCAATCTACATCCTTAGTGTGATACGGTGGGAGAACTGACTTGAGTTGTATGCATTTTGATCGCATTTGTGCGGATAGCAAGAGTCTCCACCGACTTTTCTTTTATCTAAAAGGAAAGGTAAAAAAGCACAGGAAAGACCTTTCAAGATTATTTCTCGGGTTCGGGGGGTAGATTATGAAAAGGGAAGGTATTTGCACCTTTTTCATGCATGGTTTTCCATGGGCTCTTAGTTACTCGCTTAGATCACTTGCTTTTGTTTTGACAGTGTGCTTGTGGTGTGGGCTTTGAAAGTGTTTTGAAAAATCTCTTTGTAATGGTTCTCGTTTCTATAAGAACGCGTACAAAGTTTTGTTTCGAAAGATAGTTCAAAGATGTGTTTGTGGATTGTGTTTTGGAAAGTGGTTTTTGAAAAGATGTTTTGCAATGGTTCTCGTCTCTATAAGAACGTATACAAAAGGTCTTGTTTTTTTTTTTGAAAATGTTTTGAGATGAAAGTGTTGGTGTAAAAATGTTTTCTTTTGTCGTGAGCAAGCGAGCAAATAGGAACCGATCTACCCACTCGAAAGGTCTCAAATGTTCTTTTATTCCTCCTTTAGATGTTGCTATCTTACTATTGATTTGGTAAGAAGCCCCATCATTGGACGTGAAGGGACAGACGCGAGTCAATTTTACAGTCATCGAAAGCAACTTATGAGACGCTTTAGCAATTTTCGTAAGGGACGAGATCGTTTTATCAAAGGCAACGTCGAGGGTCACCGAGGGACTACGATCTTTTTTTTTATTGAAGGGTCATTGCTAAAGCGTCCCATATTCGAGGGACATGACTGTGTTTTTGAGGCAACAAGCGAGGTTACCCTAGAGGTGCGCGTGTGAAAAGTGTTTTTGATTCAAGTTAATTTTATCTTTTAAATTAGGTTATCTAGCGATTGATTTTAAAATCTTTCCATACACGCCTAATTACTATACAGTAATAAGTAAAACAGTAAAATGCAGAAATTGAAATTCTACGCTATTACAGAGCTTCGGGAATGGGGGTACAAATTAATGAATGGGGGTGATAGTAAGAAATAAATATTTAAATCACACAATACAAGTCCAAACTGTTAAATAATTATTTAAGTTAAAACTCTTTTCATTTGATAAAATTAATTAATGATTTAATTAATAATGTAAAACAAACATTATTTTAAAGTTAATAATTATTTAAAACAAATATTAACCTATTTGCAATTTTAAATATATGCTGAAATATAAAACAAAAATCAAATAAAAAAAGAAGAAGATATAAGGGCAAAGTTTAGAAATGGGCCTGCATTGGAGCAAATCTGGGGGTGTAGAAATCAAAAAGCCCAAAGCTTCTGGATGATCAGGTGCAACAGTCCCCTAGAGGTACACCATGGGCGTGCACCTATGGTGCGCTAAAGAGCAATGATAGATGATGATATGAAACAGACAGAGGGATGATGAGGGTGCACGAATGACTAACATGGGGAGCATGTGTATGATCCCTCATAGTAGTTAAGGGGTGGTGACAAGTGTCACCACCAGATTAGTCATTGTAAAAAATGTAATTAACAAAAATAAAACCAATTAAGGGAAACAAATCAGGCTCATAACTCACTTCTCTTTCTCTCTCTTCAAATCCTCCTCACACGATTCTCTCTCTTCTCTCTTATTGGAGACCTTCACCAGAGAAGGCAACTTGGCAACACCGAAAATCGCCTTACGGAGGTGACGGCAACGACGTGACTCCAAACGCTACATTTCTTACATCAATCTGATCGTCTCCTCTCCCTAATTACTAATCTGTAGTTAATTTTTGCAGATTCTCAATCTAAAACCCTAGATCTAAAGAGGGGTGGATGGAAACCCTAAGTCAATGATGTAGAAAAAAACAAAGATTTATGATGAAGCATACAAAATAGAAAGCAAAAACGTAAGAAAAAGGGAGAACGGAGGCTGTGTTCTCCAAGTTCGTGAGCTTCTAACCTTTCTGAGATCTATTCTTTTGGTATTTATCTGAGTTTCTTTCTCTTCTTCTGAATATGTTGAAACGATTTCTGGGTAGGATAACAATGAGGATTAGGGTTTGGCTTTTTTGCTATCTTTCTGAGTTATTTGTTCATTGTGGGTTTTTGGTGATGATGTCTAGTGATAATATTTGCTGATGGACTTTGGTGATGGAATTTGGTGATGGAATTTTTTTGGTTTGTTGGCTTTTGGTTTTACAGTGATCTCCTTGGTTTTTTGTTGGCTCTGATTTTTATGATATTTTCTGGTTCTGTATTGTTTTGGTGTTTGCTGGCTTTTGGTTTTACAGTGATAGTCTTTTGGCTTCTGGTTTTTTTGATATTTGAAAACCCGTGGCTTTTGGTTTATGGCTTTTTGATATTTGCTGGTTCTTTTGGCTTCTGGTTTTGTGATATTTTCTGGTTCCGTTGGTTCTAGTTTTTTTGATGTTTTGAAAATCTCTCCCTTTTTCGTTCAAAATCTCTTTCTCTTTTATAAAATAGTGGTTATTCTTATAACCAGATTAGGGTGAAAATAGGAGGGAAAAACTTGTGAATTTTGACAATTTTGGTTTTCTAGCTTTGGGCTTTAGAGTGCAGATTAAATTATGTCCATTTTGGTGCAAGTTTAGGCAGGTTTTTGGACTGTAATTGCAGGCTTGTGGAGCAGAACTTTGGCATGTTTTGTTTTTGCAGGTTGGTTTGCTTTGCAAGGCTGCCAGCTTGTTTGTTATGTGCATAGCAAATTTGCACAATTTTGGGACTCGTTATATGGCATAGGTGATATCCTCCCAACTCTACTTCTTTCCTCTTTCATTTTTCTGTGAAACAAAAGTTGTATCTGGCTTAATGTATTCTGAAGGGTTGTGATAATTTAGGAAAATGATGATATCTTAGGCTTTGGCCATTAGCTTGAATATTGTTTGTTTTGTTCTGTTGTATACATGTGTTGCTGCCTTTGTTTATTGCATTGACCTTGCCTATGCAATGTTTGTTCTTCTTTTTTCCTGCTGCAGTTTGGATTGCTGTTTGTTGTGCTGCATTGTTGCGTTGCTGTTTTGTTTGAACTGTTGGAATAGCTTGTTGGCTTGTGCATTTGTCTGCTGCTGTTTGCAACCTGTTGCTTTTGTTGCAGTTTGTATGCTATGCAGCCTGTTTGTATTTGCTTGCCTTGTAGCGTTGGGCTTGTTTGGCCTCAGGCATCTTGGCTGCTGCTGGTCTATTATTAGCTGCTTTGGGCAGTTTGCTGTTTGCAGTTTGCCCTTGTTTATTTTTTCCCTTTTTTGTGAACCAAGAAAGACAATTCTTTTTTGTGATTTGCAATTTGGGGAAAATGATTATGATAAAACAAACAAATATTCTGATTCCTATCTGCAAACCCTAGTGATGAATTAGGAGAAAATTTGCTTGAAAACTCCTTGTTTAAACTTCATTATCATGTGCTAATTATTTCTTCTTTTTCTTTGACTTGTTTCATGAATGGCAAGCAAGACTTGGAGGAACAGCAAGGCGATTTATAATTGGAAGTCATGGATAGGCTTGAAGGGAAATGATGATGTCTTGAAGGAATGGGGCTGCCATGAAGCTTGAAGAATATCTCAAAGATTCTGGGATGATTTAAACATGTTTACGACTTAGGATTAGGCTTTGGATGTAAAGTCCCCTTAACACTTGTAATTTGAAATTAATCTTGGAATCATAACTTGTAATTTACAATTGTAACTTGAATTTGATCTTTGAAAAAGTCTTGGTAAGCATTTGGATGAAACAAAAATAATGCCCTTGTAGTTTCCTTTCTAAACTTAAAGAAGTTTCTTCCATTTTGAATTTTGAACTAAAGACAAATTCAAAATAAATGAATTATGCCTTGTATGCTTGAGCTGAATTGAAATCAAAGGCATCATTTGAATGGATCCTCAAATATCTTTTACTAAAACTCTAAGTCACATCTTCAATTCATAGCAACTCGCAATACAAGTCAATGATACTCGAGGGAACATATAGTGTCTTAAGAAAACTCGATCAAAAATCCATTGTAACCTAATAAACACCAATGCTTCAACACCAATGACTTGAAGTCAACGACAAACAAACAAGTAATCCCCGATCTCAACATAAGAATCAATATCCTTGAGAAAATAAATATGGCAGGTGTTGAAATTAGAAGTTAAAAATATTCTAATCAAGGAAATGATCTATGACATTTGATAACTCCCAGGGTCTTCTAAGCACAATTTTCCTTTGATTATTGAAGAGAACTTGTTGATGACATCACTTAGGACAATGTGCAAAAATAATTGTCTCAAGGTCTTGTAATTTGAAGAAATAACAATCAGACGACCGTTATTTGAAATTAGGTCAAAATTCAAGATGCGACTTCTAACGCATTCGAATTTTGGTGATCTTCTACGCGTAACCAGCTCTTGATTTGTGAAGAGAAAATGGAGATGACATCAAGGAGAGTCATACGTAAAAAGAAACATTAAAAAAAATATTGAATAATGAAGAAGTTAAAATTGTTTGAACTTGATACTGAAAAGGCCGACTTTTGCAGTCGATTTTTAGTCATCTGAACCATTGACTGAGCAAACTCATGATGCGAGGCTTGAAACTTGGCACAAACATCCTTGAGAACACATGAATGACCATAAAGACCATTTGAAACTTGAAACTCAATTTTTCTTAAGAAATACCAAACCCTAGCTGTTGACTCAATGCCTAGGAAGAGAGTCTGTCTGATCAAATCTTATGCCAAATTGAGTGTTTGAGAAACCTTGGGATAGCATCTTGAGTGAAAAATGGGAGGGAAAATTTTGGGGTACAACAGCTGCCCCTGTTCAATCTTCTTAAACTTGAAAAGTGAGATCGACGTGTTTGTCGTTCGTGACTTGAAAGTGGAAGATGATTGAACACTAGAGTGCCCACAAATTTGCACTCGATGATGTGCTGGTTGATTGTGTAGGGAATGAGCTTTAAAGATGCCATTTGGAGAAATGATGGAGATTTGTCAGGGATGGGCTTATAGATGCCATCTAAAGGTGATTGTTGACAGAAGTGTATGAAGTCTGAACTTGACTTTAACAGAAAAGAAATCAGAATAAACCTTTGGCCGATTTAAAATGGAGCTAGCAGAAGTCTTGAATGTCGTTGGAAAGAATCCGAATATCTTTTTGGAGCGATTTATCTGAACCAGAGAAAATTGTCTATTTGGAAAGAATCAGGATAAACCGTTGAGAGATTTAAACCGAACCAGCAGAGGTCTGGGTAGTAAGGTTATGAGAACCTGGGCAGTAGGGTTACTTCGAAATGAAAGCCTGGATAGTAGGGCTATGAGAAGGAACCTGGGTCGTAGGATTACTTCGAAATGAAAGCCTGGATATTAGGGCTATGAGAAGGAACCTGGGTCGTAGGGTTACTTCGAAATGAAAGCCTGGATAGTAGGGCTATGAGAAGGAACCCAGGTCGTAGAGTTACTTCAAAATGAAATCCTGGATAGTAGGGCTATGAGAAGGAACCTGGGTCGTAGGGTTACTTCGAAATGAAAGCCTGGATAGTAGGGCTATGAGAAGGAACCTGGGTCATAGGATTACTTCGAAATGAAAGCTTGGATAGTAGGGCTATGAGAAGGAACCTGGGTCATAGGCTTACTTCATGATGAATTCGTGTGAAACTTTATTTGGAAATGTATGAGAAGGGACCCGTGTAAGATTTTTCAAGATAAACCCGTATGAAGCTGTATATAAGAGAAATTCGCGTAAGATTGCATCGTGACAAACCCGTGTAAAGCTGTATTTGGTTGCACAAATGATTACTATGTTTAGTTTTAAGAGCTAATCTTGGACCCGAGTCTGGGAAAATAAATCCATGACTGCTGCTGGAGAGTATTGGAAATAGCATTCCTGACTGTCATAGAAAACCGTGGTTCTTCTACTTCCGCTGGGGTGAGACTCTGCTTGAGAATAATTCTACGGGGAAGAATCAGGATAAACCATTGAGAGATTTAAATTGAACCGACAGAGGTCTGAAGGAAATATTTGTTATGTAGATGGTCAACCAGTCCTTTCTCAGGAACTGATCTGTAATTGATTTGTCCACAAATAGTTATCCTGTCGGAAATTTGATGATAATTTCTCGTTGATTGATTTTTCCTGAAAAGATGAAGAGTTAGTTGTATGCGATGCCATGATGTATGAAATGCATGGCATAATATTGTGCTATATGCATTTGTGTTGTCAATGCCATGACGTATGAATGCAATGTATGAACATATTAATTGTTCTGCTGTAATGGTGTTGGACTCAGGGAAAATAAATCCCCGAGTACTGTTGGGAATGAGGAGTGTAAGTCTTCATATTTTGTTGAAGTTGAAGCATGGATGGATGAGTTTCTATTATTAGAGAAATAAACTCTATTTGGGAAGGGAAACGTCGTGCATTGCTTGTGGACTTTATGAAATCCCGCTGGGGAATGCTGAGAAGCTGGGTGACTTTCACTGGGGAATCTCTGGAGTGGTGACTGGAATTTTTTCTCCGTCGGGGATGTGAGAGCACCTGATACCATTAGGCTGCATACTGGAGATACGTTAGTGATCCTGTAGTAGGATGTCCTTACTTCCGCTCCCGCTGGAGGAAGTACCTGCATGGATTGTAGAGCAGTCTACTGGGGAAGAGGAGTTGTGGTCTCTTGATTTATGATAGTCTGGGAAGCAAATTCAAACTGGGTAATCTTGGCTTTTTTTGGAGAAATAAACCCTGTCGCCAATCTGCCAGGAGGGCGCTTTGGACAAAACTCCATAAGGCTTTTAACTCAATTAAGACCAGCTCAACTGGTGAATGTCAGAATGATTACAAGCTTTGATGGTATCTGAGGAGATGTTGAATGAGTATCAGAATGATGTCCATATCTGGATCGTATTTGAACCGTATATGCAAGAGAATTGTATCCTCTATTTGGGAACTAGTGTGATGTATGCGTTTGTTGGGAGAAGATTAAAACTCCTCTATTTGCTGGCGAGTTTGACTACGTCATCGGCTGGAGGATGCCCCATTTTTGTTTAAAGATGCTTCTGCACTTGTCGGGGATAGCCTTGTGACTCTGACGACTTCACCGGGGATCACCTTATGAAGGGTATTTTGTGGGGATTTGTCACTGTCTATAGTAGTAAGTTTTATAGTAATGTTAGAAAATGTTTGTTTGGTCACACATGACCCTTTATATGTGAGAGCCGGTTTGCCCCTAGAGTTAATCTGGTGCACCTCGACGTTTTGAGATTTTGATCACATTTCTGGTAGCCTTGAACTTTCTAGGGATATTTTCTAATACTGTTGTGGAAGAAACCGAAGACCTGATACTGATACCATCTGGTACTACTGGCACAAACAAACAAATTGATGGTACCCAAGATCTTTGGTCAAGTCTCAGAATTTTCTAAGAACTATCATGGGAGGATCCGAAGACATGATACTGACACCATCTGATATTGAAGGTACAGACAAGCAATTTGATGGTACCGGAAGTCTTCATAGTGGATTCTATTCAAGCCTGTGATACGGTGGGAGAACTGACTATGGTTTTGTGTTTGTTTTCGCAAATGTTTCGGTTGAGCAAGAGTCACCACCGACTTTTTATTTTATCCTAAGTAAAGGTTTAAAAAGCACAGCAAAAACCTTTGAGATATTTTCTTGGGTTCGGGGAGTAGATTATAGAAAGGGAAGGTATTAGCACCCTTTCTATCCATGGTTATCCATGGGCTCTTAGGTACTTGCTTAGATCAACTTGCCTTGGTTTTCAATTGTTTGAAATGGTGCTTTATGTGTGGCTTTGAAAAGGTTTTGAAAAAGATGCCTTGTCTAGGCTACCCTTGTAACAATTCTTTACTCGAATGTTTTACAAAAGGTGTTTGTCTTTTTGAAAAGATGTTTCAAGGTTTTTGAAAGTTGTTTTGAAAGTGTAGTGATGTGTGGTTTGAAAATAGGCAAGTATTTTGTTTTGCAAGTTGACAAGTACTTAAGAGCGATCTACCCTAAAGTTCTCAAAGATTTTTTGCTATGTTTTAACCCTTTTAACAATTTTGTTCCACCATTGTATTTGGTGGACAATCTTGTGTTAGGATGTGAAAGGGACGGGCGCGGGTCATCGTTTAGACCATAATTGCAATGGTGCCAAGTATCTTTGGGCAATTTTCTTTTAAGGGACTTGATCATTTTTTAGGTAACTTTCGAAAGCGTCATCGAGGGACTATGATCATTTGAATTGTTTGTTTTGCCCAAAGAGACCTAACATGCAATATGGCCTAATTTTGAAAGGAAACAAGTGGATGTAACCCTAGGGGTGTTAGTGTGCAAGTGTATTTTATTGCATGCAAGAGTTTTTTCTTTGAATTAGGTTTTTTCTATTTCATTGATTTTATCTTGCCATACACGTCCTAATTACTAGCAATAAGAAGCGGAAATATAAAATCCTACGCTATTACAAAAATTAGGGGAAGGGGATACACATTTGTACATGGGGGGTTCAACGAGAAAAATAGACAAAAAAGAAAATAGCAAAAACAAGATATATAGAGAGAGAGAGGGAGCCAGCGCGCTGCTGAGAGGTCATCAGAAGTTCTGACTCAGATCCGCTGCCAGATGATCAACCTCTTGGTTAAACTGTATGAGTCAGAACTTCTGACTCTGGCACCTGCAAAACAGAACCCTGTTAGTGGGGAAATCAGAAGTTCTGACTCCCCTGCGCTGCAAGACAGAAGTTTGTTAGTGGAGAAACCAGAAGTTCTGATTCTGCTGAAAAGGCAATAACTCTCAGAGGTTCTGATATCATTGACAGCAAAACAGGCTTCAGATGTGCTAACGTCAGAGTCAGCACTTGGCTTTTCCCTGTACTAATCAGAACATCTACAATTCTGTTGTTATTCCACAAAACAGGAAACATATTTGGAACAAATCCAACAAATGTAAAAAATGTTTCAGAGGTCAGAAACAACAAGGTCACAGGCAAGTCCTATACTGGCTCAGAACGTTCTGAGGTATGAAAATCCTCAGAATATAAACAGCAACAACATGATATTTACATTATGTTTATTTGAGTATGCACGGCTGATGATGCTTAGCAGCGTGGTGAAGGTCACCAGGTGCTTACCTGGCTGTTGGAAAAGTTTGTGAGTGATAGCTAGCTTTTGGCTCTGGTGGTGTTTTGGACAGATTCTCTTTGAAAAGGGTAGGTAAAGGTGTATGCGTATGTAGGGTCAGAAGTTTGGAAAAGGTGTTTTTGGTTCACAAAGAAAACTGGGTATTTGATGAAGTTTGAAGGTAAGAACTTCAAAGTTATGAAACAAACTGGAGATTTTGGCAGAGTTTCAGAACGCTATGTTGCTAAGGGTTGCTGTTTCTCTCTTAGCAATTTTTCTGTTTCTTTTTGAACGCCTTTTGCAGTGGACAATGACTCTCTATTTATAGGCAAAGTTCTTGTGGGTGTTTTGAACATTAAAGCGCCAACTGAGTTTGAATTACTCTTTGACAGAAATTCCTGGGAAGTTGTGATAACAGATAGCCTTCAGCCTAGGCTGCAGCAGCAGGCGTGGATTGGGGAGAAGTGACCTCTAAAGTGGGCGGTGGCGCGTAGACCCATGCCAGAATCTGCACAAAAGCGTTTTCCAAGCCACACGTGAATGTTCAGGAGTGGTTGGAAGCATTAATGAGCATTAAATGGTGATAAGAACTATCAACATCAATATTCTGGTAATGGAAACCAACGTTGAATCAACAGTTCTGTTTCAAAAAGAACAGTGTAAACCATGCTCTGGCCTTGGCTTCCTGTTGTTTTAGTAAGTTCGTGAGGTTCTCCTGATTTTTTGATACGTTCCTTGGATTTACTTCTGGACCTCCTGGGCTTAGAGATTCTGTATCAGTGTAACACCCACTCTTCTGACCTTTTCATCTTCTGACTTCAGCATGTTCTGAAAGAGCCTTCAGACTTCCCTGCTTCTCTTGCGTTCCTTCAGCAAATTCTGACTGAGCTTGTGTAACTGCTGAAAGGGGCATGTTCTGTCTGAGGCTTACATATTGAACCATGTTTACAACTTCTGATTGAGCTGACGTAGCTGCTGAAAAGCCAACTTCTGACTACGCTGAGACAAGCTTGCAACTTCTGACCGTTTTTATCTGGAATTGGTCCAGAAGTTCTGAAGCGCTGATTTTTTCTTAAACACTCATTTTTTAGAGAAACGTTCCAAGTACTTAGAATTTGATTTTTCTCAAGATAAAAGCGTTGTTTTTTGGAGCTTGTGTGATCATCTTGCTCTTGTAAGTGGTTTGCTTGGGCAAAAAGATAACTCAGGACTTGGATTTGTTTCAGAGGGACCTTGAAAATCCAAGATGGTTTCCTGAAGAAAGAGAGGGCAAATTTTGGGGTACAACAGTTGCCCCTGTTCAATCTTCTTGAACCTGAAGAGTTAGATTGGCAATTTTGCCTTTCGCAAATCGAAGGTAAAAGGAGATTGGACACTAGAGTGCCCTTAAATTTGCACTCGCCAAAGCAATGGCTGCGGAAATGGGCTTAGAGATGCCATTTAGAGATGGGCTTAAAGATGCCATCTGGAAGGGTGACAGAATCTTGTCGGGGGATGGGCTTAAAGATGCCATCTGGAGTGAAAATCAGAAAGGTGTCCATGTTTTGAACCATCTCTGAATTGAGGCTTGAATAAGCAATAGATTGACATCCGTATCTGGAGGCATCCGTAAACCGTTTTCAAATGTTGCATCTGAACAAGCGATAGATTAACATCTGTTGTTGGGAAGAATCCACAAACTGTTTTCAGAAGTCTTGAGGTTGAATAAGCAATAGAGCAACATCCGTTGTTGGGAAGCGTCCGTAAGCTGTTTTCAAAGGTTACGTCTGAACAAGCGATAGATTAACATCCGTTGTTGGGAAGAATCCATAAACTGTTTTCAGAAGTCTTGAGGTTGAATAAGCAATAGAGCAGCATCCGTTGTTGGGAAGCGTCCGTAAACTGTTTTCAGAAATCGCATCTGAACAAGTTGGTAGATTAACATCCGTTGTTGGGAAGAATCCATAAACTGTTTTCAGAAGTCTTCAGGTTGAATAAGCAATAGAGCAGCATCCGTTGTTGGGAAGCGTCTATAAACTGTTTTCAAAAATCGCATCTGAACAAGTTGGTAGATTAACATCCGTTGTTGGGAAGAATCCATAAACTGTTTTCAGAAGTCTTGAGGTTGAAACTGAACAAGTGATAGGTTAACATCCGTTACTTGGAGAACCCGTGAACTGTTTTCAGAAACCTGGAAGTTGAAGAGGAACCGGCGTAGGGCTTCCTGGAGATGAGCTCGTGTGAAACTGCATCTGGATGAATCTGGAATAAGAATCATAATATTGCCATGTCTGGGTCACATCTGAACTATTCCTGGAAAGAATCTCAGGAGATAATGATTTTTGTCTGTCGACTGATCTTACCTGAAAAGGTAAAGGGTTAGTTGTATGCAATGTCATGATGCATGATGCACCGTATGTTATATGATATGGATGTAAATGAATGCGCATGTAAGCTGGAGAGATGTCTTGTGAAGGATAGATGAATCTGAAATGGCTGAAGCATCTTGACTGCTGCCGGGAAGAATAATTCCTGGTGGTTGCTGGAGAATAAGGAGCTTGGGTTGTATACCAATCTTCTGGGGAATTCCTGATGACTTCTACTAGGGAGTTCCAATCTAATAGACTCATGCTGGGGAGGTAAGACTGAGAATCTTCAGTTTGGTGGGAAGTATCTCTGTGGGGAAAAGGTTCACTAGTCTGGCTCTGCTGGGGATACTGGAATTGAGTTCTGAGGGGAATTGAGTTTTGGAGGATTCTCTGGCTGGGGATAACAAAGATAAGCTCCTCTGGGGGATTGTATTGATAAGTTATATTAGGGAACTCCGATGAATTCCGCTGGGGATAAGAAGAAATTTGCCGAGTGCGATCTCCCGTGGTAATAAGCTGAGGATAACCCAGTTATAAGCCCTTGTGAGGAATAACTTTGAATAGAGCTCAGGAGAGACGTCCGTAATCTGCAGGGGATAAGCTTCCAGAATCTACTGGGGATAAGCTTCCAGAATCTACTGGGGGTAAGCTTCAAGACTTGCTGGGGGTATGGATTCCAAATCTCCTGGGGGTTTCCTTTGAGAGGGTATCAAGATATCCAACTGTACCTTCAACCTATCAATAATCCTCTTTCTTGATTCATAAGGAAATGATTATGTTTAAATGCATATGCCTATTTAACAAAACATTGGACGTTTCTCAAAATAAAACAAATAGTGCAAGAGAAAAGAAGAAGGAAATGACGCAAATTTCTGGGAAAAGTATTTGTATTGACTTTCTACGAGTATATTTATACAAAGGAGACAATCATCCTAGTAAGAGGATTTTGTCGTAAATATTGATAGATTTATACAAAACAAAGATGACTATGTGAAATAATTCCATGGGATTCTGTTCCGCTATAGCCTTCACAACTCTGAACATCTGTCCATTCAATGCTTCGTTTGCCGATGACTGGATTGATTAGAAACCTGGAACTGGTTGATGAAGAGATTGTCTTTGAAGTGATCCGACGAGACATAGTCATACGCTTCAATCTCCTAACTTTTGCCTGAATCGCCCTTTCGGGTTTTCGATCCACCGGGAAACCCCTTTTTGCCCAAGCCGCCCTTTCGGGTTTTCAACTTGCCGGGTGTACATATTTTTTTTTGTTTTTATCCCTAATTTTTGCCTGAACCGCCCTTTCGGGTTTTCAGTTCACCGGGATGCCCATTTTTGCCCAAGCCGCCATTTCGGGTTTTCGACTTGTCGGGTTATTTTATGCGTAGTATCTTTTGACTATGTCTGCGTTCGCAGGGTGCAGCAAATCGTCGCCGTCCATGGTGGTCAGAATCATTGCACCACCAGAAAATATGCTCTTGATCACAAATGGTCCTTCATATGTAGGAGTCCATTTGCCCCTGGGATCACTTTGCGGCAAGATAATCCGCTTGATTACGAGATCTACGACTTGATACACTTGACACCTGACTTTCTTATTGAAGGCCTTGATCATCCGTTTTTGATACGTCTGACCATGGCATATAGCAGCGAGTCGCTTCTCGTTGATCAGATTGAGTTGATCAAGTCGGGTCTGTATCCAATCATCTTCATTCAAACATGTGTCCTTCATAATCCTTAGAGAAGGAATCTGGACCTCCATAGGCAGGACAACTTCCATGCCATATACCAAAGAAAATGGGGTTGCCCCGGTTGAAGTACGTGCCGTCGTACGGTATCCATGCAGAGCAAACGGTAACATCTCATGCCAGTCTTTGTAAGTGACTGTCATTTTCTGAATGATCTTCTTAATGTTTTTGTTTGCAGCTTCAACAACACCGTTCATCTTCGGCCGATAGGGAGATAAATTGTGATGATAAATCTTGAACTATTCGCACAATGCGGTGATCATCGTGTTATTCAGATTTGTACCGTTGTCTGTGATGATCCTGTCTGGAACACCATACCGACATATGAGATTTTGCTTGATAAAGAGGGCAACCACATTTTTAGTAACAGAGGCGAAGGAAGCTGCTTCAACCCATTTGGTGAAATAGTCAATGGCAACTAGGATGAAGCGATGTCCGTTGGAAGCCGTGGGCTTGATCTCTCCAATCATGTCAATGCCCCACATTGCAAATGGCCAAGGAGCAGTCAGTATGTTGAGAGGGACCAGAGGGATATGAACTTTGTCAGCGTATACTTGACATTTATGGCAAGTATGGGAATGTTGATGGCAGTCAGCTTCCATGGTAGACCAGTAATAGCCTGCCCTTAGGATCTTCTTAGCCATTGTATGCCCACTCAAGTGAGTGCCAAATGTGCCGCTGTGTATCTCAGTCATGATCAACTCTGCTTCAGCTTTGTCTACACATCGGAGTAATACACAATCATGGCTTCATTTGTAAAGGATGCCGTTGCTCAGGAAGAATTTGGCCGCAAATTTCCTTAAGAACTTCTTGTCATTTACGGATGCTCCTTCGGGATAATCTCTAGTCTCGAGGTACCTTTTGATCTCATGGAACCAAGGTTGTTCCACTGCTTCTTTGGTATTAATCTCGTGACAATGCGCAGGTTCATCCATTCGCTCGATGGCGATTTGGGGCGCCTCGTTATCCCAATTGAGTTTAAACATGGAGGACATTGTAGCTAGAGCATCTGCTAGCTGATTCTCTTCTCGCGGGAAATGCTCAAAGGTAATTTGCTCGAAATGAGGCAACAATGTCAGGACATGTTCTTTGTACGGGATAAGATTAGGATGCTTGGTATCCCATTCTCCTTTGATTTGATTGATAACCAAAGCCGAGTCCCCAAATACGATCAAAGATTTGATCCCCAAGTCTATAGCAGCCTTGAGACCAAAGATGCAAGCTTCATACTCAGCCATGTTGTTTGTGCAGCTGAAGCAAAGTCGGGCCGTGAAAGGTGTGTGACAACCTTCCGGGGAGATGAGTACCGCTCTGATACCGTTTCCAAGTGCATTTGAAGCACCATCAAAGTACAGGGTCCATCGGGATCCCTTTTCGGGTCCGTCATACGGTCCGTTACTTTCAATGTTGTCCAAGTTCATGATGTCCTCGTCTGGGAAGTCAAATCTCATGGGTTGGTAATCTTCGATAGCTTGATGAGCCAGATGATCAGCTAGTACACTCCCTTTTATAGCTTTTTAAGTGGTGTACTGGATGTCATACTCAGTCAGGATCATCTGCCATCTGGCTATTCTTCCAGATAAAGCGGGCTTTTCGAAGATATACTTGATAGGATCCATTTTGGAAATCAACAAGGTAGTATGAGTCAACATATACTGTCTTAGTCGGCGAGCAGCCCATACCAAAGCGCAGTAAGTTTTCTCGAGCAGTGAGTAGCGAGTCTCACAGTCGGTAAACTTTTTGCTAAGGTAATAAATAGCATGCTCTTTTCGACCAGACTCGTCATGCTGGCCCAAAACACACCCCATTGAGTTATCCAAGACGGTCAGATACATGATCAATGGTCTTCCTTCGACAAGTGGCATCAGAATAGGAGGTTCTAGCAAATACTCCTTGATCTTATCGAAAGCAGCTTGGCAATCGTCGTTCCATTCAACTACCTGATCTTTCTTCAAGAGTTTGAAAATTGGCTCACAGGTAGAAGTCAGATGGGAGATGAATCTGGAAATATAATTCAAGCGCCCCAAGAACCCTCTAACCTCCTTTTCAGTACGGGGAGCAGGCATCTCTTGTATTGCTTTCACTTTTGCTGGATCGAATTTAATGCCTTTGTTGCTTACAATAAATCCCAGAAGTTTACCAGACCTAACTCCAAAAGTGCACTTACTTGGATTCAGCCTGAGTTTGTATTCTTTCAATCTGGCAAACAGCTTTTCTAGATGTTCAAGGTGCTCCTCCTCTGTTTGTGATCGAGCTATCATATCGTCTACGTAAACTTCAATCTCATGATGTATCATATCATGAAACAAAGCTACCATGGCGCGTTGATAAGTTGCCCCTGCGTTCTTCAGCCCGAACGGCATCACCTTGTACCAGAAAGTGCCCCATTGTGTGACAAAAGTTGTTTTCTCCATATCCTCGGGGGCCATTTTGATTTGATTGTAGCCTGAGAATCCATCCATGAAGGAAAACACTTTGTGCTGAGTTGTATTGTCGATCAAAATGTCAATGTGTGGAAGCGGAAAATCATCTTTGGGGCTGGCCCTATTCAAATCCGGTAGTCCACACACATCCTGACTTTTCCATCTTTCTTAGGTACTGGCACGATGTTAGCGACCCATTGAGGATAGGACGTAACAGCCAGAAAGCCAGCGTCGAATTGCTTCATCACTTCTGCTTTGATCTTTTCAGACATGTTAGGTCTCACTCGGCGGACTCTTTGCTTGATCGGTGGACAATCCTCTCTTGTGGGGAGATGGTGAACCACGATGTCTGTGTCTAAACCCGACATGTCTTCATAAGACCAAGCGAAGATTTCAACATACTCATTCAACAATCGTATCAGGCGCTCCTTGACACTTGGCTTTAGGTTGGCACCCACTCTAACTTCTTTTCTGTCTTCCTCAGTACCCAAGTTGACTGTCTCTAACAACTCCTCATGAGGTAGAATAGCCCTTTCTTCCTGCTGTAGAAGTCTGGCTAGTTCCCCTGGTACTTCACAACCTTCGTCATCTTCATACTCGGCTTGATTGACCAGATCTTCAGAGTTATTGAAGGATATAGCAGAATGGTCACCCATGGAATCCAGAGTGGATGGGTACCTGCATTTGTGAGTGTGGGTGTGTGTAAGGGATAGCCATCCTTAAACAAAAAATGAAAAAGGAAAGAAAATGAACACAACAGTTTATCAAATGAAAAACGTCCAATGAATCATTAAACATGGCATATGGATATGAAAAATAATTGAAACCCTTACAAATGGACCTACATGCCCCGGGTAAGGCATGAGGTGAAAAGATAGTGTACGAATTGTTTAAAAATAAATATTACAGACCAAATAGGAAATGTTTGACAGATAAATTACTGATGAATAAAAGTGATGGGGATAAAGTCTTTTGCCTCCCAGTTGCACAATCCTCCTTTGACAGTTGGATAAATCCACTCTTCGATGTTGCTTTCTTTGTCTTCGTCCTCCAAGGCGTTGATTCCGTAGGGAGAAATTTTGACCGGTACTCTCTCAATCTTCGAACGACGCATAGCTTTCTGGCCTGCGGTAGTGAACCCTAATCCAAATTTGTCTGTCTTATGTGGAATATCAGGCAACTGCCCCCATGCTGAATTCTTCCCTTCCTTTATTGCGGCCCTTGCGTCCTCCAGAGATGCCATCCTGGCCATCTGCCTCGGTGTCTCAGCTGCCAATTTTGCTACTGTTATTTCAGGAAGGACTTCTTCGAAATGCTGGAAAGGCGTCTCAATGAATTCCCCTTCTACCTCCACATATCGGAAAGAGTTCAAGTGGCTAATCATGTACTCCTCTTCGCCATGGACAGTAATGATCTTTCCCTTGACAGGATACTTCAACATCTGATGTAAGGAGGAGGTGACTGCCCCAGCATGGTGTATCCAAGGCCTACCCAACAGGCAAGAGTATGACGGACGGATGTCCATCACATAGAAAGTAGATTTAAACACCTCAATGCCTATCTTGATGGGAATTTCAACCTCCCCATGGACCATTCTCTTCGAACCATCGAAAGCTCTGACAACAATATCACTTGGTTTCAACTCCAACCCTTCACAATCTAGTCGGTCCAAGGCCTTCTTAGGCAGTACATTCAGTGACGAACCAGTGTCGACCAAGACATGTGCGAGAGTAGTTCCTCGACACTCGACTGAAATGTGAAAAGCATCATTGTAGTTTCTACCTTTAGGAGTTAGGTCGGCATCAGAGAAACCTAATCCATTGTCCGCAGTAAGGCTAGCCACGCAATTTTGGAATTGATCCGCAGAGGTTTCCTGGGGCACATGGGCTGCCTTCAGGAATTTTATCAAAGCTTTAGCGTGCGCTTCCGAGCAAAGTAGTAGTGCCAGCATGGAGATCTTTGAGGGGGTTTGCCCCAGTTGTTCTACCACATCGTAATCACTTCTTTTGATTATTTTCAAGATCTCATCCATTTCTTTCTTGGAAGTCTCCGGGATGACCAAGGGTTGAGCCCTCGTCCTGACGAGCTCATCTTGGATTCCCTTACCTTTGTCAGTAGTGGTAGGAGGGACAGTACTAGGGACAACAACATCTTCAACCAAAGGGGTTCTAGCGGAGAGTTTTATTGGTGCAGGGATGACCTTGTCAGCAGATGAGGGTCCAAAGATTGCTCTTGGAGGGGCAATCTCTGGAGAAAATATTCTCCCGCTCCGGGTGATTTTGCTCGTGCCTGCAATGTTTCCAATGCTGGCTTCTTCATCATCCGTACTTTCTTCAGTTATTTCGATTTGTTTAATACCATGGTAGTAGACGTCACCGCCATAGTTCCATGGTATCGACTTCTCAGAAACATAGGGGACAGGCCCTGGCATTGTTATCTTCAAAGGAACAGATTTCGTAGCTGGTGTAATCTTAACAGGCTTTTTGACGGTGTTGTACCCCAAAATTTGCCCTCCCATATTCTTCAGGAATTGCAAAGAGCAAGCTTCAAAATCTCCCCAAGGGTTGCACAGTTCAAGGGCCTCCTAAACAATCAAAATTAGGGTTTTGGTTCTGACAAAGTAATTGAAGTTTCCAAGGGTCCAATCAAGTCCCACATGCCTACAAATATGGTCAAGCATCCTCATACCAAGTTTCAAGACTTTCAGCACAAAATTGCACAGTCAAAAACCCTAATTGCACTACAGTCAACTGTAGGGGCAAAATGGTCATTTGACAGTCAAAAGTTCAAATTTTTGGTCAACATCTCATTTTGAAGCCACAAACATCATTTTATCAATGCTTGATCATGATTCTCAAAGCTTGGCTCAAAAATCATCAAGATGCAAAAGTTTCCATATTTGGACAGTTGAAAAAGTCAACTGTAAATTGACCAGGGCATAACTTTCACATGGATTATCAGAAAAATTCCATCCAAATCTCATTTTGAAGATAAATACATTTCCTACAACTCCTCTTCATACTTCAAGTCCAAGAAATGCTCTCACAAAAAGTTATCAATTTCAACATTATAGGTCATTTTCAAAAGTCAACAAAAAGGGACTTTAAGTCAAAGGCCATAACTTGCGATTGGTAAATCAAAATGACATGGGACCAAAGACATTGGTTAGAGGACTCAAAGACCTTTCCAAAATGTCCAAGAACATGAGCAAAGCTTAAAAATTGAGCAAGTTATGCCTTGTGGAAGTTGGGAAATTTTTGGATATTTTGAAAAGTCAACATTGCTTCAAATGACCTAAAATTGCTAATGGGCCTCCTTTTTTTCCACAATTCATCATCCAAGGCATGTGCACGACCATTTGGCCCAAAGGGAAGTTTTTTATCATTTTTATTTATTTATTTGGATTTTTAATTATTAATAATTCATTTAATTAAATTAAATATATAAAAAATACTAAACCTAGGTTTTTCAATCTTTTTATGCATATAATATCTCCAAGATTTCGTGGAATTTTTTTTATTAATAACCAAGTATTAAAAAAATATTTCGCAAATAACCGGGTTTCGGAAAAAATTACGCAAATAACCATGTTTGAGATGGCTCCATAAAGGAGGAGCCATCTCATTTGGCGCATCCTCCTAATTTTATAAGGGAGGCGCCATCTCATTTGGCGCCTAAGGGCAAATGGCAAGCCCTAAGCCAAATGAGATGGCGCCTATGTGGAAAAGTAGGTCAAAAAAAAATTTTTTTTTTCCTTTCCTGCGCGTTGCGTATTAGACAGAGATAACCAAAATTGATTTTTTATTTGAAAAAAAATAATTACATTCAACTGTTTTACATTTAAATAACAGTAAAAAAATAGATACAAAAAATACTGAAAAAAAAAAAGATACATCAATGATCCCCAGGTACCCGGTAATGACCCCCAGTTCCGCATCCCCGTCCTCGCCTTTCTCTTGCTGGGTGCCGTCTCGTTTCCTGTTGCGGCAAGGTCGATGGCCCAGCGAAGTCAATGCGATCCGAATCCATAAAATCAGTAAGATCTCCGTATCTCGAAGATCCGCTCTGGTACAGTCGGTTACCCATGCCCTCGAAGTTTGGTCGTGTTGGCGGTGGGTGGGGTTCCATGGTTGGTCGGTAGCATTGGTCGTCTGAGTATGGGGGGTAGAAAGGAAATGGATCTTGGGGTGTTTGGTACTGTGGATGTTGGGTTGTTTGGTGATATGGTGGTTGATGGTAGGTTTGGTCGGGTTGGTCGTAATCTTCTGACATTCCCATATCAGGGCTAAGGCTGGATGTTGAGGGCCCCATATTGGGATATGTGGAAGACTGAAATTGGGTATGGGGTATGTGGGTTTGCTGGTATTGGGGTTGGTATTGTGGTTGGGTTTGAGGCATATCTGGGTATTGGTAGTTTGGCGGTGACTGTGGTTGGTAGTACGGCATTTGGTTGTAGTTTTGTTGTGGTGGGGAATGTGGTTGTGTGTTTGTTGGTCTGTTTCTTCTTGGGGGTGGGTTTGAGGTTGAAGGATTTTGGGTTTGTTGGTGGGGAATCGAGGGTTGTGCCCATTGTGTGCGTGGGTCAACCAAGTACCTCGGATGAGACACGTGCATATCTGGGTTACTAACCGACCTGTACCACGACATATATTGATCGGTGTGTCGCATGTTACCTTGAGTAAGGAAAACAGGGGATTGCAAGATGTAGCGGTGACGTCTTTGCCACATTTTACACCATTCTGGAGCAAAGTCTTTCCAGTTGGTTAGATTCCACTGGGCGTCGACCCTTTTTAGATGCCAGGGGGACAAATCTGTTGGGTCACTTGGTATCTCTTGGATCATTCCGAACTGCATCTTCACGCGGTCGCTGTGGTGCATCTCCACAATGTTGAACCGAATGAGTGCAGTCTTTGCAGTCCAAGTTGCTGCATCCTCTGGATTTGGAGAATGGTCCAAACCCAAATATGGTCTCCAGACGAACTGCGATAAAATTTAAATCAGGTAAGCGCAAAAGTAATGTATAAATAAATAAAATGAACAAAAGTTAAAAGCTACGACTTACGTTATCTGGGCCTAGGTGATCCAACAGATTCCGGTAGAGTGCGACATTGAATCTGGGATTCTTGCCGTAATCCATACCCCTCACGCAGTACCTATAGGAAATGAGAAACATGTTATTTTTAGCATATATTTTGGAAAGAGAAGAATAGTTATAAATGCTATAACTTAATGACTTACTTTGTTGCGTAAGGGAAACCAAAAGTGTTGTTGTTGATGGGGTTTAAGGACTCCATCCTCCACCAACCCCAGGCTTGTAGTAAAAATGCGCACCCATAAAATGTACATTTTTCCTTGACTGCGTTTTTGCACAAGGAACTGTACAGGTGGGCTAATACTGCAGAACCCCAACTAAATTTTCTAGTTTTATCAAAATTGGTTAGTAAATGTAAGTACATGAAATTTACACTATTTCCCGTACTTTCGGGAAATAAAAAAGTACCAAAAAGTATCATTATATACGTCCGGGCTTTTACTACTCGGTCATTTTCTGAGGAATTTTCATTTAATTCCATACTTGCATAATGCCGTTTCAGGTCAGTGAGTAGTATTCCCTGCCCTCTTGCTCCACCCCCTTCTACCATGTCCCTACCCAACAGTTCTTCACACTGTGAGTTGGGTTGTTGAACCGACCCGTTCACCGCTTTACCGTCAATAGGGAGGCCCAGTAGCATGTAGACATCTTCGAGAGTGATGGTACATTCACCTATTGGTAGGTGAAATGTATGGGTCTCCGGTCTCCACCTCTCCAACATTGCAAGGATGAATTTGGAGTCAATGGTGCAGTTGGAGATCTTTATCACGTGTCCAAAACCTGCATATTCCAGATAAGGGACGATAAAAGGGTCGGGGGCCAGGTATTTGTGCGAACGGATTCTGAATCTTTGTGTATCCTGAGATCATAATTAAACAAGAGTAAGATTAATTAAGATGAACAACACGTTTTTTAAAGTATGAAAAATGTATAACCAAAGAAGAGACTTACAAATGCAGCAATGTTTTCCCTTGTGCCTCTGTGAGTATCTCCCATTGTTAGAAGGGCCATTCTTCAGAACGCTTGAGTGAATGAAAGACTTAGGAAGAAATAAGGAGTATGATAGACTTAAGAAATATTTCGTAGCAGAGAGTGAGAGAGTGAGAGTTGTGTGGGTGTGAGATATGTTTCATAAGGTATGTATTTATAGGCAACTAATTCTGATGTAGTGGTTGCATGCATGCGAGGTGTCACATTTGCATGCTTAGGGAGTTACACATATGCATGCATGCATTTACAAATAATGTAAGGTGTCTTTCTCTGTTGCATGCAAGGCTATTGGAGCTGACGGGTGGCAGGCTTAGACAAAACTTTTATGTGTGTATTATAGGGCCAGGCTAGGTGGCAGCATAAGCCCATGCATGTAATACGATTGGACAGTAAGGGAGGCGCCATCTCACTTGGCGAAATAGTACAAAAATGAATGTTGTCGCCACCCCATTTGGCGAATAAGAGGTGTCACGTTTTACAGCATTGTCTCAGGCTAGGTGGCAGCCTTTGGGATGCCTTTCTCTGTTGCATGCAAGGCTATTGGAGCTGACGGGTGGCAGGCTTAGACAAAACTTTTATGTGTGTATTATAGGGCCAGGCTAGGTGGCAGCATAAGCCCATGCATGTAATACGATTGGACAGTAAGGGAGGCGCCATCTCACTTGGCGAAATAGTACAAAAATGAATGTTGTCGCCACCCCATTTGGCGAATAAGAGGTGTCACGTTTTACAGCATTGTCTCAGGCTAGGTGGCAGCCTTTGGGATGCCTTTCTCTGTTGCATGCAAGGCTATTGGAGCTGACGGGTGGCAGGCTTAGACAAAACTTTTATGTGTGAAGAATAGGGCCAGGCTAGGTGGCAGCATAAGCCCATGCATGTAATACGATTGGACAGTAAGGGAGGCGCCATCTCACTTGGCGAAATAGTACAAAAATGAATGTTGTCGCCACCCCATTTGGCGAATAAGAGGTGTCACGTTTTACAGCATTGTCTCAGGCTACGTGACAGCCTTTGGGATTCCTTTCTCTGTTGCATGCAAGGCTATTGGAGTAGACGGGTGGCAGGCTTAGACAAAACTTTTATGTGTGAAGAATAGGGCCAGGCTAGGTGGCAGCATAAGCCCATGCATGTAATATTATTGGACAGTAAGGGAGGCGCCATCTCACTTGGCGAAATAGTACAAAAATGAATGTTGTCGCCACCCCATTTGGCGAATAAGAGGTGTCACGTTTTACAGCATTATCTCAGGCTACGTGACAGCCTTTGGGATTCCTTTCTCTGTTGCATGCAAGGCTATTGGAGTAGACGGGTGGCAGGCTTAGACAAAACTTTTATGTGTGAAGAATAGGGCCAGGCTAGGTGGCAGCATAAGCCCATGCATGTAATATTATTGGCAGCCTTGGGGGGTTGCATCACTTACTTAATTGAAATATTTTGCCTTAGGTTGAACATAACATTCATTCACATAAACTGTAAAATTTTCCAACCTTCGAATCAGTCATCTAACCTTCAAACATTCCAGCATTCATACCTTCATATAATCAATAAACCCAAAACATTCCCACCTTCATACCTAAAACAATTCTACACAATGGCCTCTTCACCACAATTTGTTGTCAAAGCACATTTCAACGGTGAGACATACATGTGTCCCACAGTTGGGTTTTTGTTTAGAAACACCGACAATGTCCGATTTCTCTTAAACGGGAAAGCAAATTTCTCCTACTTTAAGAAAAGATTGGAGGCCAAACTTGAACGAGGCCCTATATCCCAGATATTTTATCAGAGTCCAGTCTATTTTGGAAACAACCAAGTCATATTTTATAAGGTTGCAATTCAAGATGACGAGGATTTCCAGAACATGATTTCCAGCCATGTCTATTCTGGAAACGACTCTATTGAGTTGTACGTTCTGTTTCAAGAGCCTCCGGTGACACAGGAGGTAGAGCCTCCGGTGTTACAGGAGGTTGATCCTTTGGAGAATGAGCAAGCCGAGGTGGATGCAGTTGATGATGAAGAAGAAGATAACGAGTTAGAGTTCGATGAAATGGTGAACGACGATTCTGACGATGATGGCATCCCAAGTATTCCTACCGACAAAATCTACACACCACCTACGCACATGACAAACTTCAACATGGGCGGAGATGAACCTTCTACGGACTTGTTTTTCCAACCGTATATGCAATCAGATGAAAATTTAAAAGAGAAGGACAAGTTTCGTAATAGAGAGGAATGCATAAGGGCCATCAAAAAATTTCACATGCTCAACTCGGTTGATTATAAGGTGGATCGTGTAAACCCGGAAAGGTACAAGATCAAGTGTGTCCACCCTGACTGCATGTTCAAGCTGACCGCTTCATACAGACTAAGGGGTGACTGCTGGGTCATAGGTTCCATGACAACCCATACTTGTGTAAGTTCCACTCAATCACAAGACCACCGAAAACTCAACCATGATCTAATCTGTCAAGAAATCCTACCCCTGGTGAGCAACGACCCTTCTTTGAAGGTGAAAACAATCATCTCCCACATCACCACAGTTTTTAACTACACTCCGTCTTACCGTAAGGCGTGGTTAGCAAAGACTAAGGCGATTGAAAGGGTGTATGGAAACTGGGAGGAGTCATACCGAGAACTTCCCCGCTACCTCAATGCACTAAAGACATATTCTCCAGGTAGTGTTTATGTTCTGGAAACATTGCCCGCTTACGCCCAAGATGGTAGTGTTCTACATGGTTATTTGCGTAATTTTTTCCGAAACCCGGTTATTTGCGAAATATTTTTTTAATACATGGTTATTAATAAAAAAAATTCCGCCTAACTAAATATAGAAAGAATCAATGGAATTAGACATGATTTGTATCAAAGATGCTTGAAAAAGATTGGAAAATCATGGCTTAAAAATCAAATATTCTTTTCATCAATTCATGGATTTTTTGATCCAATTTCTAACCCTACTCTGATGCCATACATATATTGATCAAAACCCTCGTGCAAATAGACTAAAAAGCTGCGCCATATACCAAGAAACCAACTTGAATTTTTTGCTTGAAAACTCAAATCTGAAAATTGTTTTCTAGGGCGATTCAAGCTGAGATAATCATCTCATCACCTTCCTGAGACCTTAAGCAACGTACCTGAATAGGTTTCCACGTCTCTAACGCCTTGAATCATTGTACAGAAGTCAAAATTTTTTCACTTTTTTCTCATAATCGTGTTTTACAATTTAGGCATATTCATTGCATTTTATTTGTGGATTTATGCTAATTAAACCTTTCTGAAGCTAACCAAATAGTTTAATTGTGTTTTTGTGCATTATTGGAGAATCTGCCATTGTTGTCTTTTAGGGTTTTGCAAGCTTTGAATTGGGCGTTTCCAGATAGGGTAAAATTAGACCACCACGATGCCATGACCACACTCAGCGCACTTGGACGAAGAGAAACCCACCCTCGCGCTCAATTTATGAGCCTCCCTGGTCTAATCGCTATTTTCCAATAGGGTGTCTATGGGGACGTTTAAAAAACCGTTGCTGATTATGTTTTGTTTCAGGAAAAAATAAAGCCATGAAGAAGATGACTAGGTGGCCACTGGTGATTGGGTCGTTTAAACTTTCGCGCGAAAAAGAAGCATCAACGCGTGTTTGTTTTATTATATTTATTAATTGTATAATATGCAAAGAACTAAAACAGCATGGATGGCAAGGCATAGCGTTGGTAAACCACAGGACCTGGGTTCGAGCCCCAGGTCCCCCACCCCTTTCACATTATTTTTCTATTAATAATTCTGTGCAGGTTCACCATGAGGGAATACCATACGTCCAAAATCTCAGCCTGCCACGCGCTCAATCTCATCAATCCAAGGGCATAGATCTGGAGAGTATGGTAAACGTGAGTCAACGCCTGGGCACGCTAGTGGAAAAGTCAGCCAGGCCAAAGGCCATTGGGCCCAAATTGCTAAAGAAAAACCTCCACTTTGGGGACAGAAACCCCCCTAGGTTTGCTATCTCTTATATTATTTTTTCATTCTTTTTTATTTCAATTATTATCCTTTTTGATTAATTCTTTTAATTTAATTATTTTGACAACAATATAAAAAACACCAAAAAATCAGAAAGGACAAAAATTAAATATATTTATTTAATTAGTATTTTTGTAAATAAAGTTCATTAATTAACTTAGTTTTTAATTTAGGTTTTAACCTTAATTTTTTTAATGAAAATCTAAAATTGGTAGAATTAGGGTTTGAATAATTTTTTATCTTTTTTTTTCTTTCTTTTCTTTCATCATAATTAAATATTTCCTATTATTTTTATAAATCAAGATTTGCATGTAAATAATTAGGTTAATATGAGGTTAAAATTTAATACTTTCTTAATAAATTAAAACAATTAGAATTAGGGTAAATCTTTTAATTTCATTTAATTCTTTTTTTCATTAAAATCATAAAATACAAAAATACCAAAAAAAAACAATTTCTTTTCATTTTAATTTCATTAATTTAATAATTTAATTTAGTTTCATAAAAAAGGGTCCAACGCCCTCGTTTCGACTTTAATTCAAATCGCGCATTTATTTTCTTTTCGTATAATATTTATGTACCTCTCCCAAAGCCGTGTAATTAATTTCTCGCATTTTACCTTTATCTTAATTCTTTATTTTTCTGACAAATCGGGTTCTGGAAATTTTGGCGATGTGGACCCGCGCCTTTGTAATAGTTTAGAATTTTATCTTTTTCGCAATTTTTAACTGTTAACGAATGCATGCAAGAATGAATGGACAAAAATAAAAACAAGCGCATAGATCACTTTGACATAAACAAGATAAATAAATGAATCTGACACACAAATCACACACCACCCCTAGGGTACGCCTCACTGTTGCCTTGCCTCGAAAGGTGATCGTCGAGTAGAGGATGTCTTAGTAAGTCCTCATGATCCGGGAACCTGGCATGAGGGTAGCTTCTAAGGTGTCTTCCCATTGCTCTGGTGATCACCATGTCCCGAACCTTCGAATTGACCCGAACACCTCCAACGGTGGTGCTACCTACCTCTCAATGGTGGGATGACACTACTTTAAAGGACATTTACACAGCCGAATTCCTTAGGGTAGGTAGACGACTCGTGGATAATTGCTCTAATTCAAAACAAAACAAATCAAAAATACTTTTCACACCAACACATTTTCAAAAGGCTTTCGAAAGCATTTTTCAAACACTCTTGAGGACCGATACAAGAGTCGAACTGAAATTTTCAAAGAAACTTTTTAAAACCCACAGTTGAAAAGCAAACAAACCATTTTTGAAAACACAATGAGCAAGTATCTAAGAGCCCATGGATAACCATGGATAGAAAGGGTGCTAACACCTTCCCTTTCTATAATCTACCTCCCGAACCGAGAGCAATCTCTATAAGGAATTTTTCTGTGCTTTTGTCCTTTCCATTTGGAGAAAATAAAAGACGGTGGCGACTCTTGCTTCCGCGACATTTCGCGAACCAACGTTAAACAGTCAGTTCCAGATCCACCGATCACAGAACTGGCGACTCTGCTGGGGAAATACTTTTAAAGTGAAGTGTACCTTAGGGTAGTTCATAACTGTGTTTTCAATTGTATTGACTTGTGTGCTTTAAATTGTGGGAATGTCTTGGGAGTTCTATAGATCCTAACCCGGATCTGGGGATACCTTCTTAGAAAGTAGCAACAAGGCTGTGAGGGAACTGTGTGGGGTATACCGACATGGTTGAAACAGTCTGCTACGTTGATGTGGCACTTTGGTGTGTACCGGTAACCCTTGAGTTCAGTCAAGGAGAGTACGGGGCCTCCGCGTGGTGTCGTGAAGCATCAAAAGACCTTAGGAACCTTAATTGAACTATCTTGGCCTCTTTAGGGTAGTGAGATAACTGACTTTGGTGCAGTCCGAGGTTGGTTGATACTCGATACTACACTCAATTGAGGGTTGCTTTCCTGGAATATTTCGGTCGCCAGTTCAGTGGCTAAATCGGAACGATGAACAACGAAAGCAATCCCGTGATATTGGGACCCTTAGAACCCGGTTACTTCTAATAGGACAGGATGAACCCACCAACTTCAAGAGGGTACTACCCAGACCCCATGCTAGCCTTAAACCCTAAGGGCTTGTCTTGTGTGCCTTATGTGCCTTACATGTTTTTCTTTGTGAATATCTGTGGTGTGTTTAATCATAGCATTATGACATCATCCAGCATCATATGCATTGACTAACCATTTCAGGGGTTCGAATCTTCATCTTTGTTCTTTGTTTTGTAGGACATGGAAACTGTTCGTAGAAAGACAATTCAAATCAGTCTTGTAAGGATCCCTCCTCAGCTTAAGGAACTTATATCCAGGATTCCCGAGAGCTCTTCATTCAGTGAAAGACATGGAAGACTCATTAGCTTGGTCAACACCAACTTTGAGGAAGATATGATAAAGGTCCTGTTCCAGTTCTTTGACCCTCTGCATCACTGTTTCACCTTCTTGGATTATCAGTTGGTACCTACATTGGAGGAGTTCTCCCAGCTCCTGAAGATCCCTATCCTTGATCAACTACCCTACAACGGTACAGAAAAGGAACCCAAGCTTGAAGAGATTGCTAAAGCCTTACACCTACAATCATCTGACCTCAAGGGACATTGGGAAGTTAGAAGTGGTATCAAAGGGTTCTTAGCCAGGTTTCTGTTTGAAAAGGCCCATGAATGTTGGAACTCCCTTGACTTGCAAGCTTTTGAAGAGGTTGTGTCCCTCCTCGTCTATGGTTTGGTGTTGTTCCCTAATCCAGATCAGCTTATTGATATCAGTGTTGTCCAGATCTTTATGTCCAGGAATCCTATACCTACGTTGCTGGGGGACATCCTTCACTCATGTTACACTCGAACCATGAGAAAAAGAGGTGTCCTTATGTGTTGCACTCCTCTCCTGGGAAGGTGGTTTATTTCGCACCTTCCACAATCAGTCTTGAAGAATGAGCGGGGTTTGAGATGGTCACAACGGTTGATGACTCTCACACATGCAGATATACATTGGTGCCCTCGGTCCAGAGAAGATGTCACTATCATTGATCGTTGCGGGGAGTACCCTAATGTTCCTTTACTTGGAATCAGAGGAGGTATTACTTACAACCCATGCCTGGCTTGGAGACAGTTTGGTTATGCTCGGAGGGATGGTCCTCATGACATGTTAATTCCCGACATAGTCTTTGACTTCGACAACGATACTCAAGGACTTCGCCAGAGATTTATCAGAGCCTGGAGGATGCCAAGTAGGATAGACAGTAAGACACTGGGGTACAGGAATTCCATCCCATTGGAACCTTATCTCAAGTGGGTACGCGCCCGCTCCCAGAAGTTAGTGATGCCTTATCCCCATATGCTCCCTGTGATCAAAGAGCCAGTCTTGGAAGGAGAAGTGTCATACACCATTCAGCACCCTGATATGCCCACATCCTGGGAAGAGATGCAGAAGAGCTGGATCCAGCTTAAGGAAGAACGGAATTCTCTTGAGACCAGTCTACATGCTAGTGAAAAGAAGGTCTTGGAGCTCACCCGCCTGTTGCATGAGGAGAGGAATCTCAACACTTACATTGCCCCGAAGAGGATGCGTAGTGTCTTTTGGGATTGATTTGTTTTGTAATTTTTGCCCATGAGGCTATAATGTACTGAACAATTATTTCCTTAATAACAACGTCTGTTCTTTCTTTGTCTACAACAAATTTGAACTTTCGAACCCTTGAATGCATTGCATAAACACATATCATTCATCATGTGCATAGCAGGTTTTCTTCTTTTCAGGTTGCTTACAGTTCTTCGCTGTTTATTTCAGCATCATGAATCCTGACTCATCATCAACTGAGACATCCATCAAGGCTCTTCAGGCGCAGAATGCGCAATTTCAGGAACTAATCATGGGTTTGACTCGGGGCCAAGAAGAGCTGAAGGCTCTGCTCCTGAAGAAGGAAAAGAAGAAGAAGAGAAGAACTGTTCTGTTCAACTCGGGCCGAAGGTTTGGCAATACTCTGCAGAATGAAGAGGCTGGTTCTTCTATTGGCAAGAGTACTCCTCAAGCGGAAAAAGGTCCTAGTCCGGTAGTATCCGACAACGAGACTGATTTTGATGAAGAGCAATATCCTCCGGCAGAAGACCGTTACAAGCAGTTGGAAGACAGGTTGAATGCTATAGAGATCCAACAGGTACCTGGGCAGGATTTTGGAGATTTGGGTTTGTCTACTGGTGTAATCATTCCTCGTAAGTTCAAAGCACCATCTTTTACCAAGTATGACGGGGCGTCTTGTCCCAAGCTACACCTCAGGTCCTATGTTCGGAAGATTCAACCGTACTCAGCGGATAAGAATTTGTGGATCCACTTCTTCCAGGAGAGTCTTTCAGGGACTCATCTCGAATGGTTCTATCAGCTGGATGGGACCAAGGTTCGTAACTGGGAGGAGTTGGCTACTGCTTTCTATAGGCAGTATCAATATAATGCCGACCTTGCCCCTACACGTACCCAACTCCAGGGTATGTCGTTAGGTTCAAGTGAAGGTTTTAAGGAGTACGCTCAGAAGTGGAGGGATCTGGCTGGCAGGGTGCAGCCTCCGTTGACTGATCGGGAGTTGGTAGACATGTTCTTGGGGACCCTATCTGGGCCATTTTTCAACCATCTTATTGGGAATTCTTCTGCTGGATTCATTGATCTTATTCTGACTGGAGAGAGAATTGAGGCTGGGTTGAAGTCTGGTAAGATTCCGAAGGGTGCATCGTCTAGTTCTGAGAAGAAACCCTTCAAGAAGGAGGCTAGTGCTGTATATGGCTCTAGAAGACAAGAAAAATCTGAGCGCCGCCAATCTGTCAGTGCGATAATGATTGCCAAGCCTGCTGCCGCTCCTCGGCCAACCAATCCTCAAAGGGCTGAAAGACCCCGGAGAGAGTTTACCCGCTTGAGCATGACTTTATCGCAGATCTTTCCACAATTGCTATCCACCAATCTAGTGACTGTTAGAGAGGCACCCAAAGGTGTGAACACTGCCTCCCCCAAATACAACCCAAATTCTCGTTGTGCTTACCATTCTGATAGCCCGGGGCATTCCACTGATGACTGTTGGGCATTAAGGAATAAGGTGCAAGACCTTATCGACGCGAAGGAGATACAGTTCGAAGCGCCTGAGAGGCCGAATGTGGTGACTGCTCCTATGCCTCAGCATGGGGTAAATGCTGTTGATGAAGAAGTGTATGCTGTTTCTGTGGATGATCTGGCTACTCCTCTGAAGACTGTCAAGAGGAACCTGCTGCTGGCCGGTTTATTTCCGGGTTGCAGTGAGGGTTGCCTGTTCTGCGCTGTTTCCCTATCTGGGTGTCCCTTGCTGAAGTTAGGCATCCAAAGCCTAATGGATAGTAAGGAGATTCTGTTTAAGAAGTCTGCCATTCAGTTGGTTCCGGTAGAAGAAGTTTCTGTGGTTACCATCTTCAATAATCCAATCAAGGCTCTCCCGAAGAAGCCTGTTCAAATCATGACTGTTGCACCTGTGGTTATAACCGTTCCGGGGCCTCTCCCCTACGTATCTGATAAAGCTGTCCCCTGGCATTATGGGGCAGACGTATATGTGAATGGAATCAAACAAGAGTTCAACACTGGCGCCAGTATCTGTGATATCACTGGTCCAGCCAAGGTTACCCGCAGTGGCAGGCTCTTCTCGCCTGACATTGCACCGCCCGCTACTCGAAGACCCCTCCTTATAACACCTACAAGTGTACCTGTTCCTGTTTCTGACCAAGTTGTTTCCCCTGCTACCGAGTCATCCAATGCTCGGGGCAAAGGAATTGAAGATGAGCCTGCCCCGATGGAGGCACCGATACCTATAAATGCTGAGGCCTCCCAACAAGAAATGGAGGAGATTCTAAAGATAATAAAAAAGAGTGACTTTAATGTTGTGGAACAGCTGGGGCATACGCCCTCCAAGATCTCCATGCTCTCTTTATTGCTATGCTCCGAGGCCCACGCTAAGGCCTTGATCTCATTTCTCAAGACGACCCACGTGCCACATGAGACATCTGCAGTCCAGTTCACTGATTGCGTAACAAATCTGACAGCGGACAATGGCTTGGGTTTCTCAGATGCTGACCTGACTGCGAAGGGAAGAGACCACAACGATGCCCTGCATGTCTCTATCGAATGCAGGGGCACTACTCTGGCACATGTATTGGTGGATACTGGTTCTTCCTTGAATGTTCTACCAAAGAAGGCTTTAGACCGTTTGGATTGTGAAGGCCTGGAATTAAAACCCAGCAATATCATCGTCAGGGCCTTTGACGGTTCAAAAAGGATGGTTCATGGAGAGGTTGACATTCCTATTCGTGTGGGTTCTCAGGTTTTTGACTCTACATTTTATGTGATGGATATCCGTCCATCGTACTCTTGTCTACTAGGTCGACCTTGGATCCATAAAGCTGGGGCAGTGACCTCTACCTTGCACCAGAAGCTGAAGTACCCCGTCAAAGGGAAGATCGTCACTGTGCAAGGAGAGGAGGAGTACATGGTGAGCCACTTGAATTCTTTCAGATACATTGAGATGGATGGGGAGTTTATTGAAACCCCCTTTCAGCATTTCGAGGAGGTGCTTCCAATTTCAGCAACAGCAGAAACAGCAATCGAAGAGAATGTGCCGTTGAAGATAGCCTCCCTGAAGGATGCCCGGGCTGTGGTTCAAAAAGGTGACTATGATAACTGGGGCAGGCTTCCAGACTTTACACAGAAAACTGACAAATTTGGACTGGGTTTTACTGCAGAGGGTCAGAAAGCTATGCGGAAGGCGAAGACCAGAAGACCTCCTGTGTTCATTACAAATCCGGGAGTGAACGCTGTTGGGGAGGATAATGAAGTAGATGAAGCAGAGTTCAATAGCTGGATCTATCCGACGACTGAAGGCGGATTGACCAATTGGATTGTCAAAGACCATACTCCTGTTACTTTTGTTACGCAGTAATAAACTTCCTTGTTTCGTTATTTGTAATAAACAATAAATTGAACTATATGGCCCGGTGTCTTACCCGAGGCACTGTGGTTTCGTTTGTGAGGGCATATAAATTGTCATTTCATATATCATAAATGAAAATCTTGGACGTTTTCTCGCATTTCAAATCTTATGCTCCTTTTCTGTCTTTCCTTCCTTTACATATTTTTCAAACAGCTGTATTTACACACACACTCACTCATACAGGTTTCAATCCACTCTGGATCTCACTGATAACGACTCTGCTACTGCCAGTTATGACTTCGAAAATCCGATCAACTTAGCCGAAGACGAAGGTGAAGATGATTGCGAAGTGCCTGGCGAGCTTGCAAGACTGTTACTTCAGGAAGAGAGGGCAATTCAACCACATGAAGAGCCAGTGGAAATAATAAACTTGGGTACTGAGGCAGACAGGAAAGAGGTAAAGATTGGTGCCAACCTAGAGCTCAGTGTGAAGCAACGGTTGACTAAGATGCTACATGATTACGTGGAGATATTTGCCTGCTCCTACGAAGACATGCCCGGGTTGGATACCGATATTGTGGTCTATCACTTACCTACTAAGGAAGACTGCCCTCCGGTTAAGCAAAAGGTCCGTCGTATGCGTCCAGAGATGTCTGAGAAGATCAAAGCCGAGGTTATGAAACAGTTTGACGATGGGTTCCTTGCAGTGACTTCTTACCCTCAGTGGGTTGCTAATGTGGTACCGGTACCAAAGAAAGATGGAAAGGTCAGAATGTGCGTCGATTACAGGGATCTGAACAGGGCCAGCCCCAAGGATGATTTCCCCTACCTCACATTGATGTCCTTGTTGATAATACAGCTCAGCATAAGGTGTTCTCTTTCATGGATGGTTTCTCAGGTTACAATCAGATCAAGATGGCACCTGAAGACATGGAAAAGATTACATTTGTTACTCAGTGGGGCACCTTCTGTTACAAGGTCATGCCTTTTGGACTAAAGAACGCTGGGGCAACCTACCAACGTGCCATGGTTGCTTTATTTCATGACATGATCCATCATGAGATAGAAGTGTATGTTGACGACATGATCGCAAGGTCCCAGACTGAAGAAGAGCACCTGGATCATCTGCAGAAGTTGTTTGACCGTCTGAAATTGTACAAGCTGAGGTTGAACCCGAACAAGTGCACCTTCGGGGTAAGATCGGGAAAGTTTCTAGGCTTCGTTGTAAGTGACAAAGGCATTCAAGTGGACCCTGCTAAGGTTAAAGCTATTCAAGAGATGCCAGTTCCTAAGACAGAGAAGGAAGTCAGAGGCTTTTTAGGACGCCTGAATTACATTGCTCGGTTCATCTCGCACCTGACTGCTACCTGTAAACCAATCTTCAAGCTGCTGAAGAAAGATCAGGTAGTACGTTGGAACAATGAATGTCAGGCTGCTTTTGACAGAATCAAAGAGTATCTCCAAGAACCACCCATCCTCATGCCACCGGTTGAAGGGAGACCTCTGATACTATATCTAACAGTGCTTGACAACTCAATGGGGTGTGTGCTGGGGCAGCATGACGAGTCTGGACGAAAAGAGCATGCCATTTATTACCTTAGCAAAAAGTTTACCGACTGTGAGACCCGATACTCACTGCTTGAGAAAACTTGCTGCGCTTTGGTATGGGCTGCTCGCCGGCTGAGACAGTATATGCTGACTCACACTACCTTGTTGATCTCAAAGATGGATCCTATAAAGTATATATTCGAAAAGCCTGCTCTGTCTGGGAGAATAGCAAGATGGCAAATGATCTTGACGGAATACGACATTCAGTACACAACCCAGAAAGCCATCAAGGGAAGTGTATTGGCAGACCACTTGGCACATCAGGCCGTAGATGAATATCAGTCAATGAACTTCGAGTTTCCGGATGAAAGCATCATGATTATGACTGATTGTGAAGTGCCTGGACCGGATGAAGGACCTGAGGAAGGATCCCGATGGTCTATGCACTTTGACGGAGCCTCCAACGCTTTGGGTAACGGTATCGGCGCTGTAATCATATCTCCTCAAGGCACTCATACTCCACTCACTGCCCGACTATGTTTCAACTGTACCAACAACATGGCGGAGTATGAGGCGTGCATCATGGGTCTTCAAGCTGCGATCGACCTAAGGATCAAGTTTCTGAGTGTCTTCGGAGATTCCGCTCTCGTGATCAATCAGATCAAAGGAGAGTGGGATACGAAACATCCGAATCTTATTCCTTACAGAGAATGTGTGTTGACCTTGATCCCCCACTTCACAGAGATAACCTTTGAACACTTCCCGAGAGAAGAGAATCAGCTGGCGGACGCGTTAGCTACAATGTCTTCTATGTTCAAAGTCAAATGGGATAATGAGGCTCCCCAGATCATCATCTGGAAACTGGACGAACCGACATACTGTTGTGATCTCGAGACTGAGTTGGTGACTGAGAAGCCTTGGTACCATGAGGTGAAGAGATACTTGGAAGCTCAGGAATACCCTGAAGGGGCATCTGTCAATGATAAGAAGTTTCTGAGAAGGTTCGCCGCGAAGTTCTTCCTTAGCAACGACATCTTGTACAAGCGAAACCATGATTCGACCTTACTGCGTTGTGTGGATAAGACTGAAGCAGAAAGGATCATGGAAGAGCTACATGAAGGGACCTTTGGTACACATTCTAGTGGACACACTATGGCTAAGAAAATCCTACGGGCAGGATATTATTGGTCCACCATGGAGGCTGACTGCTACCAACATTCTCGAACATGCCATAAATGCCAGATTTATGCAGACAAGGTGCATGTTCCTCCAGTTCCTCTGAATGTTCTGACTGCGCCTTGGCCGTTTGCAATGTGGGGCATAGACATGATCAGTGAGATTAAACCTACGGCATCTAATGGGCATCGCTTCATCCTGGTAGTGATTGATTATTTTACCAAGTGGGTCGAAGAAGCTTCCTACGCTACGGTAACCAAGACTGTTGTGGCACAGTTCATTCGGCATAATCTGATCTGTCGGTACGGCGTCCCAGAAAGGATCATTACAGACAATGGTACCAATCTGAATAACAAGATGATCACTGAGCTCTGCGAGCAGTTCAAAATACAGCACCACAATTCTTCTCCTTACAGACCGAAGATGAATGGGGCTGTAGAGGCAGCAAATAAAAATATTAAGAAAATCGTGCAGAAGATGACAGTGACTTATAAGGATTGGCACGAGATGTTACCGTTCGCTCTACATGGGTACCGTACCTCAGCTAGGACGTCAACCGGGGCAACTCCTTTCTCTTTGGTTTATGGTATGGAGGCAGTCTTACCGATCGAAGTACAAATACCCTCTCTCCGGATAATGAAGGATGCAAATCTGAACGAAGATGATTGGATCCAGACACGACTTGATCAGCTAAACCTCATTGATGAAAAGAGACTTGCTGCTATCTGTCATGGTCAGACGTATCAGAAACGGATGATCAGGGTATTTAACAAAAAGGTCAGACCACAGGAGTATCAAGTTGGGGATCTGGTAATCAAGCGAATCATTCTTCCTCAGAGTGATCCAAGGGGTAAATGGACCCCTACGTACGAAGGGCCATTCGTGGTTAAGCATGTGTTCTCAGGAGGAGCCATGATTCTAACCAATATGGATGGTGACGACCTTCCTCACCCCGCCAATGCAGACATAGTAAAAAGATACTACGCATAATAAAAGACCCGCTAGGCTGACATGCCTAGGCAAAAATTAGGGCTTCCCGTCGAACCAAAAGGGTTCGGGCAAAATGAAGGGATGAAATGAAAAAATCTGTACACCCGACAAGTCGAAAACCTGAAAAGGCGGCTTGGGCAAAAAAGGGTATCCCGGTGGACTGAAAACCCGAAAGGGCGGTCCAGGCAAAAGTTAGGGATAAAGCGTAATACTATGTCTCATTGGATCACTTTGCATCCAGAATCCGGTATCTACATCAAGTTCAGACGGCATCGATCAGTCAGCTTCATCTTCAACCAAGGTCATCAAGTGATGAGACGCTCGGAGTTATAAAGGCAATAGCAGAGTTGAAACCCAGTGGATCATTCATTTCACACAGCTGTTATTTTCTTTTGTACAAAATTTGTATAAACTCTCTTGTTCGGCGGCGTTCTCTTACTAGGACGTCAGCCTCTTGTACACAAACGCCTACTTACAGGCCATTCAAAAATCAATACAAATACACTTTTCAGTTAAAATTGCCAATTGTTTTTCCCTTTTCTGTTTTGTTTTGCGAAGAACGTCCAAGGTTCAATTTGTGATATATGCATTGACAATAATTTGCTAACTCATAAATATTTGCATACGAAACAAAGGATCAATTACAGGTAACATTAGAAACAGGGGCAATAAAAGAGTTGTCTAAATAATCTAATTGTTCTGTCCTCCAAGGTACCAAGGTAGGTTCAGCTAAAGAACATAATCAGATATCCTAATTCCCCAGAGAGTGAGCCAGCAAGTCAGCACACTCTCCTCAAGCGAAGCTACTATCAAACTTAAGGAAGTTGAGTATCCTCCAGCAGGTCTCAACATCCCCCAGCAGCATATATATTCTTGACAAGCATCCCCGGCAGTCTTGGTCTAAAGATTGTTCCCCGGCGGTATATCAAACATTCAATGGAGCTATTCCCCAGTGCAGTTCAAACTTCCCCAGGAGAGTCCAATCCAGTTTCCCCAGGAAAGTTGGAATTCATCTCCCCAAGCAGTAAGCTTATCCCCAGTAGATTCTGGAAGCTTATCCTCGCAGAGCACAAACGCATCGCCCGACTTTATTCAAAAGAGTTATTTCCTTACCAGGATATAACTGGGTTATCCTCAGCCAAAAGCCACAGAAGGATCGTCATCGACAAAGTCCTCTTATCCCCAGCGAAGTCTATTAACGCTTCCAACACAACAATGGTATCCCCAGCAAGCTATTATCAACAACTCAACGAAGTATCTCTCTCCCCACAGAGTATTACTTCCCAGCAAGATCATTAGAGTACTTTCCTCCCCGCAGAGTAATCCATTCGCCAAGTTTATTCCCCAACGGAGTCATCTTCTCCTACTGGTATTCTTACAACTATCGTCCTCAGCGGAAGCAAAGATCTACTTGCCAACATTAGCCCAGGATATGACTTCCCGGCACCCGTCAAGGATTTACTTCCCTAAAGACGAAAACATACATTCATAAACATCACATACATCATTATAGCATGCATATACGCATCATATCTTACAAATCTCATTTATGTTGAGAACATCATTGCTTGATCCATATCACGCATTGCATATGACCGACCTTTACCTTTCAGGAAATATTCAGTTAAGTTCTCAAGCTATATTTCAAGACCTAGACCGGTTCAGTTAAATCGACTCCAAAGATTTCTTATCCAGTCAAAGGTCTTCTCTGGTTCAGTCAGATCGACTCCAAAGATCTCCCTGTTTCTTATCCAGTTGAAGACATTTCCAGACCTAGACCGGTTCAGTTAATCGACCCTAAGATTCTCTGTTTCTTATCCAGTCCAAGGCCTTCTCTAGTCCAGTTAAATCGACCCCAAACAGATTTTTCTGATGAAGACTCAGTAGAAGTTATCCAAGGTTTTCCCAATGTTTGCTATTGAGGTTATAATCTCCTATGGTTCTCTCCCCGATACTGCGGAGATGATAATTCCATCCAAGGTTTTCTCAATGTTTGCTATTGAGGTTGTAATCGCCTATGGTTCTCTCCCCGATACTACGGAGATGATAATTCCATCCAAGGATCTCTCAATGTTTGCTGTTGAGGTGGTAATCGCCTATGGTTCTCTCCCCGATACTGCGGAGATGATAATTCCATCCAAGGTTCTCTCAATGTTTGCTGTTGAGGTGGTAATCGCCTATGGTTCTCTCCCCGATACTGCGGAGATGATAATTCCATCCAAGGTTCTCTCAATGTTTGCTGTTGAGGTGGTAATCGCCTATGGTTCTCTCCCCGATACTGCGGAGATGATAATTCCATCCAAGGTTATCTCAATGTTTGCTGTTGAGGTGGTAATCGCCTATGGTTCTCTCCCCGATCCTGCGGAGTTGGTAATCCCAAGATTCGCTCAACGATTGCTGTTGAAGTTGAAATCATCCCAAGGCTTCGCTCAACGATTGCTGTTGAGGTTAAAGTCATCCAAGGTTCTCTCACCGTTCCTGTTGAGGTAGTAACCATCCCTGGTTCATTCATCATCGTTTGAAGCTCCAGATTCAGCTCCTATAACCAGTCAGGACACATCTATACCAAGCATCTGAAGACCAGCTCCTGTAACAGGTCAGGTAATCATTTTTCTTTTGCAGGTATGCAAGTTTTCGCTAAGGAAGCTCTTACGCGATCAACATCCAGATGGCATCTATAAGCCCATCCACCTTCCATCATCCCTTAGCATGGAATCTATAAGCCTATCATCCTATCCATAAATCTCCAAATGGCATCTATAAGCCCATTCCACCATCACACTGCTACTATGTGAGCGCAAATTTCTGGGCACTCTAGTGTTCAATCATCTTCCACCCTCGGATTACGAAAGGCACGTCAACCAATCTGCATCCTCAGGTCTAAGAAGATTGAACAGGGGCAACTCTTGTACCCCAAAATTTGCCCTCCCATATTCTTCAGGAATTGCAAAGAGCAAGCTTCAAAATCTCCCCAAGGGTTGCACAGTTCAAGGGCCTCCTAAACAATCAAAATTAGGGTTTTGGTTCTGACAAAGTAATTGAAGTTTCTAAGGGTCCAATCAAGTCCCACATGCCTACAAATATGGTCAAGCATCCTCATACCAAGTTTCAAGACTTTCAGCACAAAATTGCACAGTCAAAAACCCTAATTGCACTACAGTCAACTGTAGGGGCAAAATGGTCATTTGACAGTCAAAAGTTCAAATTTTTGGTCAACATCTCATTTTGAAGCCACAAACATCATTTGATCAATGCTTGATCATGATTCTCAAAGCTTGGCTCAAAAATCATCAAGATGCAAAAGTTTCCATATTTGGACAGTTGAAAAAGTCAACTGTAAATTGACCAGGGCATAACTTTCACATGGATTATCATAAAAATTCCATCCAAAGCTCATTTTGAAGATAAAGACATTTCCTACAACTCCTATTCATACTTAAAGTCCAAGAAATGCTCTCACAAAAAGTTATCAATTTCAACATTATAGGTCATTTTCAAAAGTCAACAAAAAGGGACTTTAAGTCAAAGGCCGTAACTTGAGATTGGTAAATCAAAATGACATGGGACCAAAGACATTGGTTAGAGGACTCAAATACCTTTCCAGAATGTCCAAGAACATGAGCAAATATTAAAAATTGAGCAAGTTATGCCTTGTGGAAGTTGGGAAATTTTTGGATATTTTGAAAAGTCAACATTGCTTCAAATGACCTAAAATTGCTAATGGGCCTCCTTTTTTTCTACAATTCATCATCCAAGGCATGTGCACGACCATTTGGCCCAAAGGGAAGTTTTTTATCATTTTTATTTATTTATTTGGATTTTTAATTATTAATAATTCATTTAATTAAATTAAATATATAAAAAAATACTAAACCTAGGTTTTTCAATCTTTTTATGCATATAATATCTCCAAGATTTCGTGCCTAACTAAATATAGAAAGAATCAATGGAATTAGACATGATTTGTATCAAAGATGCTTGAAAAAGATTGGAAAATCATGGCTTAAAAATCAAATATTCTTTTCATCAATTCATGGATTTTTTGATCCAATTTCTAACCCTAATCTGATGCCATACATATATTGATCAAAACCCTCGTGCAAATAGACTAAAAAGCTGCGCCATATACCAAGAAACCAACTTGAATTTTTTGCTTGAAAACTCAAATCTAAAAATTGTTTTCTAGGGCGATTCAAGCTGAGATAATCATCTCATCACCTTCCTGAGACCTTAAGCAACGTACCTGAATAGGTTTCCACGTCTCTAACGCCTTGAATCATTGTACAGAAGTCAAATTTTTTTCACTTTTTTCTCATAATCGTGTTTTACAATTTAGGCATATTCATTGCATTTTATTTGTGGATTTGTGCTAATTAAACCTTTCTGAAGCTAACCAAATAGTTTAATTGTGTTTTTGTGCATTATTGGAGAATCAGCCATTGTTGTCTTTTAGGGTTTTGCAAGCTTTGAATTGGGCGTTTCCAGATAGGGTAAAATTAGACCACCACGATGCCATGACCACACTCAGCGCACTTGGACGAAGAGAAACCCACCCTCGCGCTCAATTTATGAGCCTCCCTGGGCTAATCGCTATTTTCCAATAGGGTGTCTATGGGGACGTTTAAAAAACCATTGCTGATTATGTTTTGTTTCAGGAAAAAATAAAGCCATGAAGAAGATGACTAGGTGGCCACTGGTGATTGGGTCGTTTAAACTTTCGCGCGAAAAAGAAGCATCAACGCGTGTTTGTTTTATTATATTTATTAATTGTATAATATGCAAAGAACTAAAACAGCATGGATGGCAAGGCATAGCGTTGGTAAACCATAGGACCTGGGTTCGAGCCCCAGGTCCCCCACCCCTTTCACATTATTTTTCTATTAATGATTCTGTGCAGGTTCACCATGAGGGAATACCATACGTCCAAAATCTCAGCCTGCCACGCGCTCAATCTCATCAATCCAAGGGCACAGATCTGGAGAGTATGGTAAACGTGAGTCAACGCCTGGGCACGCTAGTGGAAAAGTCAGCCAGGCCAAAGGCCATTGGGCCCAAATTGCTAAAGAAAAACCTCCACTTTGGGGACAGAAACCCCCCTAGGTTTGCTATCTCTTATATTATTTTTTCATTCTTTTTTATTTCAATTATTATCCTTTTTGATTAATTCTTTTAATTTAATTATTTTGACAACAATATAAAAAACACCAAAAAATCAGAAAGGACAAAAATTAAATATATTTATTTAATTAGTATTTTTGTAAATAAAGTTCATTAATTAACTTAGTTTTTAATTTAGGTTTTAACCTTAACTTTTTTAATGAAAATCTAAAATTGGTAGAATTAGGGTTTGAATAATTTTTTATCTTTTTTTTTCTTTCTTTTCTTTCATCATAATTAAATCTTTCCTATTATTTTTATAAATCAAGATTTGCATGTAAATAATTAGGTTAATATGAGGTTAAAATTTAATACTTTCTTAATAAATTAAAACAATTAGAATTAGGGTAAATCTTTTAATTTCATTTAATTATTTTTTTCATTAAAATCATAAAATACAAAAATACCAAAAAAAAAACAATTTCTATTCATTTTAATTTCATTAATTTAATAATTTAATTTAGTTTCATAAAAAAGGGTCCAACGCCCTCGTTTCGACTTTAATTCAAATCGCGCATTTATTTTCTTTTCGTATAATATTTATGTACCTCTCCCAAAGCCGTGTAATTAATTTCTCGCATTTTACCTTTATCTTAATTCTTTATTTTTCTGTCAAATCGGGTTCTGGAAATTTTGGCGATGTGGACCCGCGCCTTTGTAATAGTTTAGAATTTTATCTTTTTCGCAATTTTTAACTGTTAACGAATGCATGCCAGAATGAATGGACAAAAATAAAAACAAGCGCATAGATCACTTTGACATGAACAAGATAAATAAATGAATCTGACACACAAATCACACACCACCCCTAGGGTACGCCTCACTGTTGCCTTGCTTCGAAAGGTGATCGTCGAGTAGAGGATGTCTTAGTAAGTCCTCATGATCCGGGAACCTGGCATGAGGGTAGCTTCTAAGGTGTCTTCCCATTGCTCTGGTGATCACCATGTCCCGAACCTTCGAATTGACCCGAACACCTCCAACGGTGGTGCTACCTATCTCTCAATGGTGGGATGGCACTACTTTAAAGGACATTTACACAGACGAATTCCTTAGGGTAGGTAGACGACTCGTGGATACTTGCTCTAATTCAAAACAAAACAAATCAAAAATACTTTTCACACCAACACATTTTCAAAAGGCTTTCGAAAGCATTTTTCAAACACTCTTGAGAACCGATACAAGAGTCGAACTGGAATTTTCAAAGAAACTTTTTAAAACCCACAGTTGAAAAGAAAACAAACCATTTTTGAAAACACAATGAGCAAGTATCTAAGAGCCCATGGATAACCATGGATAGAAAGGGTGCTAACACCTTCCCTTTCTATAATCTACCTCCCGAACCGAGAGCAATCTCTATAAGGAATTTTTCTGTGCTTTTGTCCTTTCCATTTGGAGAAAATAAAAGACAGTGGCGACTCTTGCTTCCGCGACATTTCGCGAACCAGCGTTAAACAGTCAGTTCCAGATCCACCGATCACAGACGGCCTTGGAAAGATTGGCGTAAATGGTTATGATTGAGACATCTTCAGTATGGGTTGGAACAGCAGAAACTTTTTCAAACAAAATTTGTCGACTATCCATTAGGCCTTGGATGCCTTTCTTCAGTAACGGACACTCAAACGGCAGAGAGTAACAACAAAAGCAGTCTTCTTTACATCCCGGGAAGATCCCGGCCCTTAACAAATTCAACTTGATGGTTAACAATGGGGTTATCAGATCATTGACATCAGCAACATATAAATCTTCTTCAATGGCATTGACATTTCGGCCGTGCCTCGGCATGGGAGCAGATATCACATTAGGCTTCTCCGGAGCGTCAAATTCCACCTCCTTTGCCTCTATCAGGTCTTGGATTTTATGCTTGAGTGCCCAACAATCATTGGTGTCGTGCCCAACACTGTCAGAATGGTAGGCGCATTTAGCATTAGGATGATAATGCGGAGAGGACGTATTCACATTCTTTGGTGCCTATTTGATAGTGGCGAGACTCAACTTTAACAGATGGGGAAGCACTTGCGCTGGAGTCATATTAATGCGGGTGAACTGCCGTTGTGGCCGTTCCACTCGTTGTTGATTTGGTCTGGACTGGTTATAGCGAGGCTGCTCACTTGAAGGATTTTGAATCATTACGGCCCCCACAGTTGGCCGGCGCTCCGTCTTCCCTGTTCTTCTTTGGGAGTATACAACAGCCGTTTCCTTCTTAAAAGGTTTCTTCTCAACACTTGCAGCAACACCCTTCTGAATCTTTCCTGACTTGATGCCAGCTTCTATTCTTTCGCCTGTTAAGATCAAATCGGTAAACCCCGCGGAAGAGTTACCAATCAGATGATTGAAAAATGGCCCAGATAGGGTCCCTAGAAACATATCAACAAGTTCGCGGTCGGTTAAAGGAGGCTGCACCCTGCCAGCCAAATCCCTCCATTTTTGTGCGTATTCTTTGAATCCTTCGCCGGTTCCCAGTGACATACCCTGAAGTTGGGTACGCGTAGGAGCAAGGTCAGAATTGTATGTGGTATTGTTTGTAAAAGGCGGTGGCCAAGTCTTCCCAATTTCGGACGCTGGTTCCCTCTAGCTGATAGAACCATTCCAATTGAGCCCCAGAAAGGCTGTCTTGAAAGAAATGGATCCAAAGGTTTTTATCTGCCGTATAGGGTTGGATCTTTCTCACGTAGGACCTGAGATGCATTTTCGGACAGGACAGCCCATCATACCTCACAAAAACTGGCACTTTGAATTTTGGGGGAATTACAATCCCCGCAACCAAACCCAAGTCTTCAAAATCCAAACCCGGTACTCTCTGTAGTTCCATGGCGGCAAACCTGTCTTCTAAACCCTTGTACTTATCATCAGCTGGAGGGTATTGTTGATCAGAGTAATCTTCATCCTCTTCGACCTCCTCTTCTTCCACATCGGACTCGGAAGGTACCGCAGCCCCACCTCCTTTACTGGTCCCTTCATCAGAAGTAGGAGGAAATTCAAGCACTCTCCGAGCTTCTCCGTCAAATCTTCTCCCTAAAGTAGCCACCCCGAGTCTCTTTTTCTTCTTTTTCACTGGGTCTTTATTCCCCAGCAAGGTCTTGAGATCCTCCTGACCTTTAGCCAAGGTCGTCAGGAGTTGCTGGAACTGTGCATTCTGAGCTTGTAGGTCTTTGACTGTTTGCTCGAGATCCATCCTACTGAAATAAACAGCAGACAGATAAGGAAACCTGGCGTGAGACCTGCTTATGCACATGATGAATGATATGCTTATGTATGCAATGCATTCAAGGATTTAGAATATTCAAACTTGTTGTAGACAAAAAGGAACGCATGTTATATTAATAAGAAGAAATTTGTTAGTACATAAATGCCCCATGGGCCAAATATTACAAAAACAACTTCTCAAGGTAAAAAGACATTACGCATCCTCTTTGGCGCAATGTAGGCGTTGAGGGCCTCTTGCTCATGGAGTCGGCAGGTAAGCTCTAGAACCTTCTTCTCACTGGCATAGAAGCTGGCTTCAAAAGTGTTTCGTTCCTCCTTGAGCTGAATCCAACTTTTCTGCATTTCCTCCCACGATGTAGGCATGTCAGGATGTAGGATGGTGTAGGGAACCTCTCCTTCCATGACGGGCTCTTTAATCACAGGGAGAACATGAGGATAAGGCATCATTAGACTTTGGGCTCGGGCTCGTACCCACTTGAGATAAGGCTCAAGAGGGATGGAGTTCTTGTGTCCCAGAGTCTTGCTATCAACCTTGTTGGGCCTTCCCCAAGCTCTGATGAATCTTTGGCGAAGCCCTTGCGCATCGTTGTCGAAGTCAAAAACTAGGTTAGGAATCAACATGCCGTGAGGGCCATCTCTTCATGCATATCCAAATTGCCTCAAAGCTAGGCAAGGGTTGTAGGTGATACCTCCTTTGATTCCAAGTAAAGGAACATTAGGAAACTCTCCGCAACGATCGACGATGATGACATTTTCTTTGGACCGAGAACACCAATGTACATCAGAGTGAGTAAGAGTCATCAACCGTTGGGACCACCTTGAGCCTTGGTCATTCTTCAAGACAGATTGTGGAAGGTGCGAAATAAACCACCTTGCAAGGAGAGGAGTACAGCACATGAGAGCACCCCTCTTTCTCATTGTTCGTGTGTAAAATGAGTGAAGGATGTCCCCAAGCAATGTTGGTATTGGATTTCTGGACAAGAAGATTTTGACGGCGTTGACATCTACCGATTGGTCAGAATTTGGGAACAAGACCAACCCATAGATAAGGAGTGCCACAATCTCTTCAAAGGCTTGTAGGTCCAATGAATTCCAACATTCTTGTGCCTTCTCAAACAAGAATTTTGCTAAGAATCTTTTGACGCCGCTTCTGGTTTCCCAATGCCCCTTGATGTCGGATGGTTGTAGATGTAATGCTCGAGCAACATCTTCCGGCTTTGGTTCCTTTTTCGTACCGTTGAAGGGTAGTTGATTAAGGATAGGGATTCTTAGGAGTTGAGAAAACTCCTCCAAAGTGGGCACCAACTGGTAATCAGGGAAAGTGAAACAGTGGTGAAGAGGGTCAAAGAACTGGAATAGCACTTTCATCATGTCTTCTTCAATGTTGGTGTTGACTAAGCTGAGCAGTCTACCATGTCTTTCACTGAAGGATGAGCTTTCCGGAATCCTTGATGTGAGCTCCTTGAGTTGAGGAGAGATTCTCACAAGGTTGACTTGGATGGTTTTTCTGCGAGGAATTTCCATGACCTACAAAACAAGAACAAAGATGAAAATCTAAACCCTTGAAGTGGTTAGTGAATGCATATGATGCTTTATGATGTTCATGATGTATGCACAAAACATATGTACAAGCAAATCACACCAAACCCTAGTTTCAGGCTTGCATGGGGTTTCATAGGTAAGTACCCTCTTGAGTGTAGTTGGCTTAAAAACCTGTCCTATAAATAGTAACCGGGTTCTAAGGAGCTCAATATCACTGGATTGTTTTCATTGTTCATTGTTTCGGTTTAGCCACTTAACTAGCGACCAAAATATTCCAAGAAAACAACCCTCAATGAGTGTAGTATCGAGTATCTACCAACTTCGGACTGCACCAAAGCCGGTCATCTCACTACCCCTAATGTAAGGCCAAGATGGTCAAGTAAGGTTCTAGGTCATTAGTGCTTAGTGACATCACTCAGCGGCCCCGTACTCTCCTTGATTGAACTCAAGGGTTACCGGTAATCACAAATATGTCGCACTAATATAGCTATTACTTCAACCGTGTCGGTATACCCCGCACAGTTTCCACAATGTATTGCTATCTATGAATGTTTCCCAAAAATCCGGGTGTAGGATTGCAAACCCAAACAATAGAGCCAAGATATAAAGCAATCAATTCAAACAATTAGTCATGCAAGAGGGTGATCTAAGCCCTAAGCTTACTCCACTTTAAAAATTCCCCAGCAGAGTCGCCAGTTCTGTGATACGGTGGGAGAACTGACTATGGTTTTGCGTTTGTTTTCGCAAATGTTTCGGTTGAGCAAGAGTCGCCACCGACTTTTTATTTTATCCTAAGGAAAGGTTTAAAAAGCACAGCAAAAACCTTTGAGATATTTTCTTGGGTTCGGGGAGTAGATTATAGAAAGGGAAGGTATTAGCACCCTTTCTATCCATGGTTATCCATGGGCTCTTAGGTACTTGCTTAGATCAACTTGCCTTGGTTTTCAATTGTTTGAAATGGTGCTTTATGTGTGGCTTTGAAAAGGTTTTGAAAAAGATGCCTTGTCTAGGCTATCCTTGTAACAATTCTTTACTCGAATGTTTTACAAAAGGTGTTTGTCTTTTTGAAAAGATGTTTCAAGGTTTTTGAAAGTTGTTTTGAAAGTGTAGTGATGTGTGGTTTGAAAATAGGCAAGTATTTTGTTTTGCAAGTTGACAAGTACTTAAGAGCGATCTACCCTAAAGTTCTCAAAGATTTTTTGCTATGTTTTAACCCTTTTAACAATTTTGTTCCACCATTGTATTTGGTGGACAATCTTGTGTTAGGATGTGAAAGGGACGGGCGCGGGTCATTGTTTAGACCATAATTGCAATGGTGCCAAGTATCTTTGGGCAATTTTCTTTTAAGGGACTTGATCATTTTTTAGGCAACTTTCGAAAGCGTCATCGAGGGACTATGATCATTTGAATTGTTTGTTTTGCCCAAAGAGACCTAACATGCAATATGGCCTAATTTTGAAAGGCAACAAGTGGATGTAACCCTAGGGGTGTTAGTGTGCAAGTGTGTTTTATTGCATGCAAGAGTTTTTTCTTTGAATTAGGTTTTTTCTATTTCATTGATTTTATCTTGCCATACACGTCCTAATTACTAGCAATAAGAAGCGGAAATATAAAATCCTACGCTATTACAACAATTAGGGGAAGGGGATACACATTTGTACATGGGGGGTTCAACGAGAAAAATAGACAAAAAAGAAAATAGGAAAAACAAGATATAGAGAGAGAGAGAGAGGGAGCCAGCATGCTGCTGAGAGGTCATCAGAAGTTCTGACTCAGATCCGCTTCCAGATGATCAACCTCTTGGTTAAACTGTATGAGTCAGAACTTATGACTCTGGCACCTGCAAAACAGAACCCTGTTAGTGGGAAAATCAGAAGTTCTGACTCCCCTGCGCTGCAAGACAGAAGTTTGTTAGTGGAGAAACCAGAAGTTCTGATTCTGCTGAAAAGGCAATAACTCTCAGAGGTTCTGATATCATTGACAGCAAAACAGGCTTCAGATGTGCTAACGTTAGAGTCAACACTTGGCTTTTCCCTGTACTAATCAGAACATCTGCAATTCTGTTGTTATTCCACAAAACAGGAAACATATTTGGAACAGATCCATCAAATGTAAAAAATGTTTCAGAGGTCAGAAACAACAAGGTCAAAGGAAAGTCCTATACTGGCTCAGAACGTTCTGAGGTATGAAAATCCTCAGAATATAAACAGCAACAACATGATATTTACATTATGTTTATTTGAGTATGCACGGCTGATGATGCTTAGCAGCGTGGTGAAGGTCACCAGGTGCTTACCTGGATGTTGGAAAAGTTTGTGAGTGATAGCTAGCTTTTGGCTCTGGTGGTGTTTTGGACAGATTCTCTTTGAAAAGGGTAGGTAAAGGTGTATGCGTATGTAGGGTCAGAAGTTTGGAAAAGGTGTTTTTGGTTCACAAAGAAAACTGGGTATTTGATGAAGTTTGAAGGTAAGAACTTCAAAGTTATGAAACAAACTGGAGATTTTGGCAGAGTTTCAGAACGCTATGTTGCTAAGGGTTGTTGTTTCTCTCTTAGCAATTTTTCTGTTTCTTTTTGAACGCCTTTTGCAGTGGACAATGACTCTCTATTTATAGGCAAAGTTCTTGTGGGTGTTTTGAACATTAAAGCGCCAACAGAGTTTGAATTACTCTTTGACAGAAATTCCTGGGAAGTTGTGATAACAGATAGCCTTCAGCCTAGGCTGCAGCAGCAGGCGTGGATTGGGGAGAAGTGACCTCTGAAGTGGGCGGTGGCGCGTAGACCCATGCCAGAATCTGCACAAAAGCATTTTCCAAGCCACACGTGAATGTTCAGGAGTGGTTGGAAGCATTAATGAGCATTAAATGGTGATAAGACCTATCAACATCAATATTCTGGTAATGGAAACCAACGTTGAATCAGCAGTTCTGTTTCAAAAAGAACAGTGTAAACCATGCTCTGGCCTTGGCTTCCTGTTGTTTTAGTAAGTTCTGGAGGTTCTCCTGATTTTTTGATACGTTCCTTGGATTTACTTCTGGACCTCCTGGGCTTAGAGATTCTGTATCAGTGTAACACCCACTCTTCTGACCTTTTCATCTTCTGACTTCAGCATGCTCTGAAAGAGCCTTCAGACTTCCCTGCTTCTCTTACATTCCTTCAGCAAATTCTGACTGAGCTTGTGTAACTGCTGAAAGGGGCATGTTCTGTCTGAGGCTTACATATTGAACCACGTTTACAACTTCTGATTGAGCTGACGTAGCTGCTGAAAAGCCAACTTCTGACTACGTTGAGGCAAGCTTGCAACTTCTGACCGTTTTTATTTGGAATTGGTCCAGAAGTTCTGAAGCGCTGATTTTTTCTTAAACACTCATTTTTTAGAGAAACGTTCCAAGTACTTAGAATTTGATTTTTCTCAAGATAAAAGCGTTGTTTTTTGGAGCTTGAGTGATCATCTTGCTCTTGTAAGTGGTTTGCTTGGGCAAAAAGATAACTCAGGACTTGGATTTGTTTCAGAGGGACCTTGAAAATCCAAGATGGTTTCCTGAAGAAAGAGAGGGCAAATTTTGGGGTACAACAAAGCCCATGATCAACGTAACATTGCCCCTTGAGTGATTCAACATTTCTTTGGGAGATTCTTTGAATCTCGACTTGACTTCCCCAGATGTGTTGGACAATGGTCATGCCGTGCCCCTTGGTTATGAGATATTTGTTATGTGAGGCATCTTCCCGCTTGAAATGATTTTGTTCATTGAGAGAGTTTTTGTTCACTGGATCTTCCTTGTGTGAATTTCTCTGCTGTCAAACAAATAGCCATATGCAAATAGAAATATTCAAATAATGCAAAGTTTATGCTTGCCTTGAAATTTTTGAAAATGCATTTTAGCAAGTAAAGAAATTTTGTAAGAAAAATTCAACTTGGGATTTAGAGTAAAGCCTTACAGGAGTCAGGATACCTTTAGTAACAGTATGCTTTTGAACTAACCCATGCTTCAATTAGGAATTTTGAAGGGTTGTAGCGTGGCTTGGTTCACGGTTTAAGAAACAAAGGATAAAGGCTCAAAGTGTATTTGTACCCGCCCGTTCTTCGTGATGTTCTTCGGTCCTAAACTCAGCTAATTATGCGTTTGAACTCCAAATGAGTCTGAAATGACGTTTTGGTGATGGTTCAGACAAGTTAAGTTTATCAGAAGACAGTCATTTTTGCAACATTTTTTTCATGTTGTTGAGGATTTGTAGTGACATCTTTCTTTTGATTTGTTATCCCTGATTTTTTCCTGACTGTTCTTGTTTTGAGATTACAGTCAGCGGGATGCCCCCGTTTTTCTCAAGTCTCTTTTGTAGGTTTTGAATTAATGGGCTTTTCTCTTGAGAGCTAATGACTTCCTATTTTGTAGGGAACCATCACTATCTTTTGATTCCAAAGGAATTTTTTTGATGTCATTCGTTGTATTACGAGATGAGAGTTTGCAATTTGAATGCGCATTTGAATCAACTGAGAGACTACCCTGCCTCGGGTTTTGATTAAAGGTTTAAATTTGTGTAAAAAGGAAACTTCTACTTCTTTGGCTCGAAAGGGTTGACTAGGGATTATCTTCCTTATAACTCCAGTGTTTAGGATTTGAAAAAAACTCATGTACATCGTCAGCAAGGTCTGTCCAAAAGCAAACTGTATGAGATGAAGGCATTGTTTTCGTCATCCTCCCTCTAAAGGCTTGCAACTTTTGAAACAAGAGTTGAATATCATAAAGGGAGTAAAAAGCATAGTTTAAGATATTGTTAGTGTTTGGTTTTTGGCATGTTTTTTTGGTAAAACCAGTTGTGTGAATGTCATGACTGATGTCATAACATTCTGGGATACAAGGTACATTCTACAGAAAAAGAATGTCATACAGGAGCTGCTCAATATGAGTGTTTAACTGATCATTATGAAATGATCATATTTATTGCATTCTACAAAAATCAGTAAAACAGGATTCTTGTTGTCATAACCAATGTTAAGACATCCTGTACTGATCTAACATTTGTGCAGATTTGTTATTCCTGAGAATTTTCAGGAATCTGGTTTATACAGTCCAGATCAGATTCTCACATGGACTTTAGGTTAACTCTGCTTAACCCTAATCTGGTTGTTAAAGACCTATGACCAAGTCTTGAGGTTAACCCTAATTAACCCTATCTATTTTCGTGGAAGCCCTAACTGAAGAATAGCTGCCTATATATTCCTCATGAAGACTGTTGGTGAAACACACTTTTTGACAGAAGATCAATAAGGGACTGTATAGTTGTAACTACTATGAGCCAATCAATTATCATTGTGATAAGTGATTTGGAGTAGGATTTGATTGTAAGGTTTGTGTATCACTCAAAGCTTTGAAGCACGAGTATTTGTGTTACTTGATTAAAGCTTTGAAGCAAAGTCAAGTTAGGGTTGTGTATCACTCAAAGCTTTGAAGCACGAGTGATTGTCACTTGATTAAAGCTGTGAAGCAAAATCAAGTGTATGTACTGAAGAGTGTCTTCATAATTTCATTAATCAATTGTTTAGTATCACAGCTGTGATTGAGGGGGAGTGAGTAGGAACTCAGGTTTAAGTTGAACTTAGATTGAAGTTGCATTGGGTAGGTCTTAAGTGAAGGAGATAAACTGGTTGGTTTATTCTTGAATTAATATCTCTTATAGTGAATTTCCTCCCTGGATTGGTAGCCCCCAGAGTAGGTGCTGTTACACACTGAACTGGGTAAACAATTGATTGTGTTCTTTACTGCTTTTAAATTTACTGTCTTGAAGAGTGTCAGATACAGTGTCATAAGATTCACTGTGACATTAAGTATCTGTTGCCAGAATTTCAATTGGCATCAGAGCAGGCACCCTGCCTGTCTTACTGGGTGAGATCTAGGGATATTATTTTCTGGCGCTATCAACAAAGAAGGAGGATTTGGGAACAGACCACCCATTCTGGTTGGATCAAATTATGACTACTGGAAACCTCGTATGATTGCCTTCTTAAAATCACTGGACAAAAAGGCTTGGAGAGCTGTTGACAAAGGATCGAACCATCCCACCATAACTGGGAAAGATGGGACAACCAGTCTGAAACCTGAGGAAGAATGGAGCAAAGAAGAAGATGAGTTAGCCCTGGGTAACTCCAAAGCATTAAATGCCTTGTTCAATGGAATTGATAGAAACATATTCAGACTAGTACATCAATGTGAACTGACCAAGGATTTTTGGGACACTCTCCAAACTACCCATGAGGGCACATCCAAAGTAAAAATGTCAAGGCTTCAGATGCTGACTACCAAATTTGAGAACCTAAGGATGATGGAAGATGAGACCATTCATGAATTTCACATGAACATCTTGGAAATTGCCAACACCTCAGGAGCATTGGGAGAAAAGATGTCAGAAGAAAAACTGGTGAGAAAGATTCTCAGATCCTTGCCTAAAAGATTTGCAATGAAGGTGACTGCTATAGAGGAAGCTCAGGATATCTGCAACTTGAAGGTTAATGAACTCATTGGGTCACTTCAGACCTTTGAGATGGGGATCAGTGACAATGTTGACAAGAAAAACAAGAGCATAGCACTTGTATCTAATTCTGAAGATGAAAACAAGGAGGATGAAGAAGAAAATATTTCAGAAGCTATAGCCATGCTTGGAAGGCAGTTCAACAAACTCATCAAGAGAATGGACACAAATTCAAGGTCAAATGTCAAGAACATCCCCTCTGACATTAAAAGATCTTATGACTCCAACAGAAGACCAAAGTCTGAAGAGAAGGGAAATCAAAGCAAAGGAATCCAATGCCATACATGTGAAGGATATGGGCACATTCGAGCTGAATGTCCTACCTTTCTTAAGAAACAAAAGAAAGGAATGTCTGTTACTTGGTCTGATTGTGACTCAGAAAGTAATTCTGAAGAAGAATCTGCCAAACTAGTTACTGCACTAACTGGTATTTGTAACTCTGATAGTGACTCTAGTGATGAGGAAGTAACATTTGAAGAACTGGCTGACTCCTACAAGAAGTTATGTATCAGAAGTGCTAAAGTCTGTCAGCAAAATGAGAGACAAAAAAAAACTCATAGTAAAGTTGGAGGCTGAGAAGAAGGCATGCACTGATACTATAAGTCATCTCGAAAGTGAAGTTCAAATGCTAAACTCAAAACTTGACCAAATGACCAAATCTGTCAAGATGCTGACAAATGGAACTGACAAATTAGAAGAAATCCTTCAGGTTGGACAAAATGTGGGAAACAAGTCTGGTCTAGGATTTGTGGCAGCAAAGAAATCTATTGTAGACAAGAAGAAAAGCAGGACTGATAAACAAATGTCAAAGCAGATGTCACAACATAACACTCAACATCGAGAACAGAGAAATATGAAGAAAAAGTATCAAAGATGGAGATGTCATCATTGTGGGAGGTTTGGTCACATAAAGCCATTCTGCTTCAGATTATATGGATATCCTAATCAGACCCCAGTTGTCAAACCTAAGTCTAACAAGGCACCATATACTCAACAGTGGAAGAAAAAGGCTGCTGCCCTGATAGCTCACACCCCACTTAGAGTCTCTGCAAAGGAAGACTGGTACTTTAACAGTGGATGCTCTAAACACATGACTGGAATCAAGAATCTTCTCAATAATGTTAAACCTCACACTACTAGTTATGTGACTTTTGGAGATGGTGCTAGAGGAGAAATCAAAGGAGTTGGAAACTTGGACTACCCTGGAGTTCCAAACCTAAATGAAGTATTGCTGGTAAAAGGCTTGACTGCTAATCTCATAAGTATCAGTCAATTATGTGATCTAGGATTCAAGGTTAACTTCACCAAGTCTGAATGTCTTGTAACTAATGAAAAACAAGAAGTTGTAATGAGAGGAGTCAGATTTAAAGACAACTGCTACTTATGGGATTCTGAGAACACTAATTATTCTTCTGTGTGCTCTATTGCCAAAGAAGAAAAAGAAGTGAAACCGTGGCACCAAAAACTTGGTCATTTACATCTAAGAGGAATGAAAAGGATTATATCCATGGAGGCAGTCAGAGGGATTCCAAGGCTACAAATTGATGAAGGGAGAGTCTGTCGTGAATGTCAGGTTGGAAAGCATACTAGAATGTCACATCCAAAGTCAAGACATCTGACCACCTCTAAGGTGCTAGAACTTCTACATATGGATCTGATGGGACCAATGCAGGTGGAAAGTCTTGGTGGAAAAAGATATGCCTATGTTGTTGTGGATGATTTTTCCAGATTCACCTGGATTAACTTCATTAGGGAAAAGTCTGATGTATTTGAAGTATTTAAGGAACTGTGCAAAGGAATTCAAAGAGAAAAAGAAGGATGCATTGTCAGAATCAGAAGTGATCATGGCAAGGAATTTGAAAACAGTAAGTTTGATGAGTTCTTCTCTTCATAAGGAATTGATCATGAATTCTCTTCACCCATAACTCCTCAACAAAATGGAGTTGTGGAAAGGAAAAACAGGACTATACAGGAATCTGCCAGAGCAATGATACATGCCAAAAGACTTCCTATTCATTTTTGGGCTAAAGCTATGAATACAGCCTGTTATGTCCATAACAGGATCACCTTGAGAAAGGGAACATCATCCACCATTTATGAACTTTGGAAAGGAAGAAAGCCTACAGTGAAGTACTTCCATGTATTTGGAAGAAAATGCTATATTCTGACAGATCGTGAACAAAGGAGAAAGATGGACCCTAAAAGTGATGAAGGAATATTCCTAGGATACTCTACCAACAACAGAGCTTATAGGGTATTCAATTCCAGGACCAAAGTTATGATGGAATCTATAAATGTCATAGTTGATGATTACCATGAGGAAACAAATGTCCCATATGATGTTGAGACATTCTTTGAGACCTCAACTCAAAAGGATGATATTCCTAAAACTACTTCATCAGAATCTGAATCAAAGGAAGCTAACAAAGACCCTTCCATCAAAATTCAGAAAGATCATCCTAAGGAACTCATCATAGGAGATCCTAACAATGGAGTCATTACAAGATCTAGAGAAATCATCACAAACTCTTACTTTGTATCTAAGATTGAACCAAGAAATGTTAAGGAGGCTTTAACTGATGAATACTGGATTGGAGCAATGCAAGATGAATTGAACCAATTCAACCAACATGAAGTATGGGAGTTAGTTCCTAGACCAGGAGGAACAAACATCATTGGCACAAAATGGATCTACAAGAACAAATCAAATGCTGAAGGAGTTGTCACCAGGAATAAGGCAAGACTTGTTGCTCAAGGATACACTCAAGTTGAAGGGGTTGATTTTGATGAGACTTTTGCTCCTGTAGCCAGACTGGAATCAATCAGACTCCTATTGGGAATTGCTTGTCTCCTTAAGTTCAAGTTATTTCAGATGGATGTAAAGAGTGCCTTCCTTAATGGGTACTTAAATGAGGAAGTTTATGTGGAACAACCTAAAGGATTTGTGGATCCAAACTTCCCTGATCATGTCTACAAATTGAGGAAAGCTTTATATGGCCTGAAATAAGCTCCTAGAGCATGGTATGAAAGGTTGACAAAATTCCTCTCTGACAAAGGATACAGGAAATGAGGCTTGGATAAAACTCTTTTTGTCAAAAATGAAGGAGGAAAGATAATGGTAGCTCAAATCTATGTTGATGACATAGTGTTTGGGGGAATGTCAGATAAAATGGTTAAATATTTTGCTGACCAGATGCAAGCTGAATTTGAAATGAGCCTCATGGGAGAATTAACCTACTTTCTTGGACTGCAAGTCACACAGATGGAAGACTCAATTTTTCTGTCTCAAAGCAAGTATGCAAAGAACATTGTCAAGAAGTTTGGGATGGAGAATGTCAATCACAAAAGGACTCCTGCACCTACTCATTTAAAGCTGTCCAAAGATTCAAGTGGGGTTAAGGTGGACCAAAGCTTGTATAGAAGCATGATAGGAAGTCTGCTATACTTAACAGCCAGCAGACCTGACATTGCCTTTGCAGTTGGAGTATGTGCAAGATACCAAGCTGAACCCAAAGTAAGTCATATCAACCAAGTGAAAAGAATTCTGAAGTATGTGAGTGGAACCTACAACTATGGCTTGCTGTACTCTCATGGATGTGAACCAACTCTGACTGGTTACTGTGATGCTGATTAGGCTGGAAGTGCTGATGATAGAAAGATCACCTCTGGAGGATGTTTCTTCTTAGGAGATAATCTTGTCTCTTGGTTCAACAAGAAACAGAATTGTGTGTCTCTATCTACTGCTGAAGCTGAATACATAGCAGCTGGTAGTAGCTGTTCTCAAATGATCTGGATGAAACAGATGCTTACTGAGTATAATGTCACACAAGATGTTATGACATTGTACTGTGACAATTTGAGTACTATCAACATTTTCAAGAATCCTATTCAGCATAGCAGGACCAAGCATATTGACATTAGACATCACTTCATCAGAGATCTTGTGGAGGAGAAGACGATTAAACTGGAACATGTTGCCACTAAACTACAACTGGCTGACATTTTTACCAAGGCACTTGATGCTAATCAATTTGAAAATTTGAGGGGCAAGCTGGGTATTTGCCAACATGAAGAAATGTAGCAATTAATTTTGCTTAAAACAAGGGATGAGAGAGATATTTTAGTTAAGTCTACTCTGATTGGGCTAATCATATGTTTCTCTATTTCTTTCCAAAATTTTAAGAAGTTGAATAGACATTCATATATCTCCCTCCTCTCGCGTTTCTGAAACAATCTCCAATCTCTCAAACAAAGATTTCACTATCATTGTTACCTGTTTTCTAAATCACTCAAAATGTCTAAACTATCCATGTCATCATCCTCTTCAAAGGTGACTGCTTCTTCTGCATCCTCTGATCGAGAACCTAGGGCAATCACAAACTGCATGGATTCTGATGTTCTGGAGATAAATCCTCTTCGTGAACTGGCAGCTGACCCCACTAAGGTTAAGAAGCTGCGAACCAGACATGCAAGAAGATTACAAGCCTCTCCATCTGGTAAATCCTCTCAACCATCATCTTCTGTTCCTCTAGAAATAGCAAATAGGGAAGGTTCTGTTTATGTTCATCAAGCTATAGCTAGACTAGTCACTAGGATTCTAAATGAGAATCACTTTGTACCTGGCATTTCTGTACCTTTGAACCAAGAATCTGCTAGTCCAAATGTTGAAATGAATCCAGATGTAACTCAGAATGTTGAGACACCTGATGACAACATTAGGAAATCTCCTGAAAATCGTGATGATCACCAGAACCCTACTGAGAAGGATGTTGAACCCCCGGTTATTGATGTTGATGAAGAATACTCTGACAATGACTTAATTTCCAATATCAACCCTAGCATAGCTAGAAGGATGATGAACAGAAAAGGAAAGCAGGATGTTGTCAAAAGCCTCTCCAAAGAGAAGGCTACTGAAGTTGTTCATAAGAAAACCAGGTCTGAGAAGAAGACAAGAGTAGAAGCTATGAAGGCTGGATTGTCAAAAGAGAAAGGGAAGGTGAAAACTAGAGTACCTGTTGGTAGTCTCTCAAAACCTTTGAGACAACCAATAGCCAAGAAAAGGAAGGAGCCTGAACCCTCTGAATCTGATGAGGAATCAGAATTTGAGTTTGATGTTGAGAGTAATGTTCCAGACATTCCTCTCAGAAAGAAACTCTCTTCGAGCAAAATTCCTAAAGTCCCTGAAGTTGCCATTGACAACATCTCCTTTCACCATCCAGAGAATGCAAACAGGTGGAAGTATGTATTTTTGAAAAGGATCGCCTTGGAAAGAGAGATTAACAACAGTGCCATGGAATGTAAGGAGATCATGGATCTAATCAAGACTGCTGGTCTAATAAATATTGTGGTAAAGTTTACCAACTGCTATGAAATTCTTGTCAAAGAATTCATAGTAAATTTATCTGATGGGTGTGTTGATGGAAAGTTAGCTGATTTTAAGTGTGTGTATGTGAGAGGAAGAAAGGTAAATTTCTCTCCCTCTGAAATAAACAAATTCCTAGGAAGACCTGATGATGCTTGCCCTGAGCTTGAGGTTACTAACAACCAAGTGTGTGAAACCATCACCGCAAATCAAGTCAAGAGATGGCCCTTAAAAGGGAAGCTGAATGCAAGCAAGCTGAGCATGAAATTTTCCATTCTGCACAAAATTGGTGCAGCTAACTGGGTTCCCACCAACCATAAGTCAACCATCTCCACAGGCTTGGGAAGATTTATTTATGCTGTTGGAACCAGGACAAACTTTGACTATGGCAAGTATATCTTTGATCAAACATTGAAACATGCTGGAAGTTGTGCTATTAAAGGCCATATTTCCTTTCCCTCTCTCCTGTGTGGTATAGTCATTGCTCAGTATCCTGACATTCTAGTTGAAAAAGATATTGTATGCAAAAGAGCCCCTGCTCTTGGTTTGCACTATAAGCTATTTCAGGGAACACATGTTCCTGACATTGTCATGACATTTGCTGAGACATCAACTGTCAAATCTCATTCCAAGAAAACTGATGTTATAGCTGTGCTGAAGGAAACCTGCAAAGAGCTTGATACAAGGAAAAGGACTCTTGAGGACCTGATTGCTAGACTAGAACTGGAGGAGATTTAAGGACAAAGAAGAGAAGAGGATGCTGATGAAGACCAGCTTAATGCTGAAGATAGTGCCTCCTCTGAAGATGACAGTGCTTGAAGATCAGGGTAGTTGACAAGTTTGCTGCTGGTACCTGTTGCTGCAAATGACTTTTGATTTTTTCTCTCTGTGTTTTTATTACTCCTTTTGGATGACTGTATAACTTAAAAGTACAAGTATCTTTGGCCTATTTATGGCTAAAGAGGGGGAGAAGATTTTGTGATAATTTTGGTAGAATTAGACTTGGTAGATGTTATTAAAAATTCAGCTGCTTTCTAATCTCTGATTGTTTAGGGGTTTTGGCCAAAAATTTGCCAAAGGGGGAGTTTGCTAGTGTTTGGTTGTTGGAATGTTTTTTGGTAAAACCAGTTGTGTAAATGTCATGACTGATGTCATAACATTCTGGGATACAAGGTACATTCTGCAGAAAAAGAATGTCATACAGGAGCTGCTCAATATGAGTGTTTAACTGATCATTATGCAATGATCATATTTATTGCATTCTACCAAAATCAGTAAAACAGGATTCTTGTTGTCATAACCAATGTTAAGACATTCTGTACTTATCTAACATTTGTGCAGATTTGTTATTCCTGAGAATTTTCAAGAATCTGGTTTATACAGTCCAGATCAGATTCTCACATGGACTTTAGGTTAACTCTGCTTAACCCTAATCTGGTTGTTAAAGACCTATGACCAAGTCTTGAGGTTAACCCTAATTAACCCTAGCTATTTTCGTGGAAGCCCTAACTGAAGAATAGCTGCCTATATATTCCTCATGAAGACTGTTGGTGAAACACACTTTTCGACAGAAGATCAATAAGGGACTGTATAGTTGTAACTACTGTGAGCCAATCAATTATCATTTTGATAAGTGATTTGGAGTAGGATTTGATTGTAAGGGTTGTGTATCACTCAAAGCTTTAAAGCACGAGTGTTTGTGTTACTTGATTAAAGCTTTGAAGCAAAGTCAAGTTAGGGTTGTGTATCACTCAAAGCTTTGAAGCACGAGTGATTGTCACTTGATTAAATCTGTGAAGCAAAATCAAGTGTATGTACTGAAGAGTGTCTTCATAATTTCATTAATCAATTGTTTAGTATCACTGCTGTGATTGAGAGGGAGTGAGTAGGAACTCAGGTTTAAGTTGAACTTAGACTGAAGTTGCATTAGGTAGGTCTTAAGTGAAGGAGATAAACTGGTTGGTTTATTCCTGAATTAATATCTCTTATAGTGAATTTCCTCCCTGGCTTGGTAGCCCCCAGAGTAGGTGTTGTTACACACTGAACTGGGTAAACAATTGACTGTGTTCTTTACTGCTTTTAAATTTACTGTCTTGAAGAGTGTCAGATACGGTGTCATAACATTCATTGTGACATTAAGTATCTGCTGCCAGAATTTCAGATATAATGAAAATGAATGGATTGATTCAAGACAAACATATTTAATGCATTAATGAGAGTAACCAAAGTCTGACATAAAGATAAGTGTTTAAGCAAACAAAGAAATTACAATTGAAAATTCGAATAAACAGAAAAGTTCCTCGCTCAGATCGTAACTTCACATGGATGCCCTTGAGGGGTGATAGAAGAGCTCCAGTTGATCGTCTTGTGTAAATTCCAACACTCCTTCATCGATTAGGTCTTGAATTCTGTTCTTTAGAGCCCAACAATTGTTTGTATCATGCCCAATACCATCAGAATGGTATGCACACCTCTCATTGGGACGGTAATTAGGAGAAACAATATTAAGATTCCCGGGGGGGGGGGGGGGAGCTTTTAATGTAATTAGCTCCGCCTTCAACATGTGTTATAGTACCTGAGCTAGTGACATGTCGATCCTGGTGAATTGTCTCTTAGGTGCAACCTCTTTGCGTTGATTCCCCTGTTGTTGTTGGTGAGGTTGTTGTCGGACCCGTGAAGTAGTAGCAAATTGGGAAGGTCTTCTGGCTTCTTGTCTCATGGGAAGCTGAGTAATGACTTGATTTCCAATCCTAATTGTTTCCCCATACGGTTGCAACCGTCTTGGCGAAGTTGGTTGACAAGAACTTTCAGCTCTTCTTGTCCTTGAGCCAGATTTTGGATAAGAGCCATCTAGCCCACCAACTGTCCCATCATTTGGACCCTCATTATGGCTATTTCAGTTTGTAGCCTTTCCAACTGATCATCCTTGTTGCCCTCAAGATTCCCCATGATCATGCCCCTAGTGAGGAGAGCTTTCACTTCTTCTTGCCGCTTGGATAGATTTAAGAACATCTCTCGGAGTTGGGCGTTTTGAGCCTGGATGTCTTTCGTTGTTTGTTCCATAACCATATTATCGAAATAAACAGTAGGAAGATAAGGAGACCAGTATGGGAGAAACTTGTCAGGATATGATGCATGATATGTGGATGCATGCTTTCAAGGAATCTCGCGGGGTAAACATAAGAAAAAGTTAGAGATTGTACTTTGATCGACATTTTTGATTGGAGAACTTTGTATCGGTGGATGTCCTTCCACGAGAACCAAGCTCACCATGTCAAGTGGGTCATATCCCTTGACTCAAATTGTTGTACTTGATCTTTGACAGTGTTCGGTTAGAGGAAAATAAATCCTCTTGCCCTTGGATAGGCGTCTGGTTCAACATGACCCTGCATCATAGGCCCTTGAGATCCTTGAAAAGGTTATTGAAAATGCTATGGTATGATGTAATGATGTCATGTACAAGTATTCAAAGTAAGCAAGTTGTTATACACACACAAAGTAGACAAGTCCTTAGGTTTAGGCTTGCATGGAGTTTGTAGGTAAGTACCCTCTTGAAGTTTAGTTGGCTTAACCTATCCTAGTAATAGTGATCGGGTTCAAAGGGATCTCAATATCACCGAACTTTTTCTCTTAGGCATTGTCTCAGCACAATTAATCTTTTCTTGCGGCCGAGATATCCCAAAAGTCCGGTCTCAATGAGTGTAGCATCGAGTATCAACCAATTTTCAGCTCTACACCGAAACCGGCTATCTCACTAGGTCCTAATGGCCAAGTTTGTTCAATTAGGGTTCTAAAGTCAGTTAGTGCTTCATGACGCCACTCAGCGGCCCCGTATTCTCCTCGATTCACCACGAGGAATACTGGTACCCACAAATGCGTCACACTAACATACCCATTGTTTCAACCATATCAGTCTATGCCGTATAGTTTCCATAATCTATTGCTATTTACCTAAAAAAGGTGTCCCAGATTCGGGTGGAGGATCAAAGCAAGCCCAATACAAAGAACAAAATGTAAAGCACATAAATCAAACAATGAAATCAAGTAAAGGTGATCTAATCCTAAGGTAACCCCACTTTTAAGCATATCCCCAGCAGAGTCGCCAGTTCTGTGATACGGTGGGAGAACTGACTTGAGTTGTTTGCATTTTGATTGCATTTGTGCGGATATCAAGAGTCACCGCCTACTTTTCTTTTATCCAAATGGAAAGGTAAAAAAGCACAGGAAAGACCTTTCGAGATTATTTCTCGAGTTCGGGGGGTAGATTATGAAAAGGGAAGGTATTAGCACCCTTTTCATCCATGGTTTTCCTTGGGCTCTTATTTACTCGCTTAGATCACTTGCTTTTTTTTGACAGTGTGCTTGGGGTGTGGGCTTTGAAAGTGTTTTGAAAAATCTCTTTGTAATGGTTCTCGTTTTATATAAGAACGCATACAAAGTTTTGGTTTGAAAGATAGTTCAAAGATGTGTTTGTGGATTGTGTTTTGGAAAGTGGTTTTTGAAAAGATGTTTTGCAATGGTTCTCGTCTCTATAAGAACGTATACAAAAGGTCTTGTTTTTTTTTGAAAATGTTTTGAGATGAAAGTGTTGGAGTAAAAATGTTTTCTTTTGTCGTGAGCAAGCGAGCAACTAGGAACGTGTCTACCCACTCGAAAGGTCTCAAATGTTCTTTTATTCCTCCTTTAGATGTTGCTATCTTACCATTGATTTGGTAAGAAGCCCCATCATTGGATGTGAAGGGACAGGCGCGGGTCAATTTTACAGTCATCAAAAGCAACTTATGAGACGCTTTAGAATTTTCGTAAGGGACGAGATCATTTTATCAAAGGCAACATCGAGGGTCATCGAGGGACTACGATCTTTTTTTTATCGAAGGGTCATTGCTAAAGCGTCCCATATTCGAGGGACATGACTGTGTTTTTGAGGCAACAAGCAAGGTTACCCTAGAGGTACGCGTGTGAAAACTGTTTTTAATTCAAGTTAATTTTATTTTTGAAATTAGGTTATCTAGCGATTGATTTTAAAATCTTGCCATACACGTCTAATTACTATACAGTAATAATTAAAACAGTAAAATGCAGAAATTGAAATTCTACGCTATTACAGAGCTTCGGGAATGGGGGGTACAAATTAATGAATGGGGGTGATAATAAGAAATAAATATTTAAATCACACAATACAAGTCCAAACCGTTAAATAATTATTTAAGTTAAAACTCTTTTCATTTGATAAAATTAATTAATGATTTAATTAATAATGTCAAACAAAAATTATTTTAAAGTTAATAATTATTTAAAACAAATATTAACCTATTTGCAATTTTAAATATATGCTGAAATATAAAACAAAAATTAAATAATAAAAAAAATAAAAAAAAGATATAAGGGCAAAGTTTAGAAATGGGCCTGCATTGGAGCAAATCTGGGGGTGTAGAAATCAAAAAGCCCAAAGGTTCTGGCTGATCAGGTGCAACAGTCCCCTAGAGGTGTACCATGGGCGTGCACCTGCGGTGCGCTAAAGAGCAATGATAGATGATGATATGAAACAGACGGAGGGATGATGAGGGTGCACGAATGACTAACATGGGGATTCATGCGTATGATCCCTCATAGTGGTTAAGGGGTGGTGACAAGTGTCACCACCAGATTAGTCATTGTAAAAAAATGTAATTAACAAAACTAAAACCAATTAAGGAAAACAAATCAGGCTCATAACTCACTTCTCTTTCTCTCTCTTCAAATCCTCCTCACACGATGCTCTCTCTACTCTCTTGTTGGAGACCTTCACCTGAGAAGGCAACTTGGCCGCGCCAGAAATTGCCTTACGGCGGTGACGGCGGCGGTGTGACTCCAAACTCTACATTTCTTACATCAATCTGATCGTCTCCTCTCCCTAATTACTAATATGTAGTTAATTTTTGCAGATTCTCAATCTAAAACCCTAGATCTAAAGAGGGGTGGATGGAAACCCTAAGTCAAAGATGTAGCAAAAAGCAAAGATTTATGATGAAGCATGCAAAATGGAAATCAAAAACGTAAGAAAAAGGAAGAACGGAGGCCGTTTTCTCCAAGTTCGTGAGCTTCCAACCTTTCTGAGATCTATTCTTCTGGTATTTATCTGAGTTTCTTTCTCTTCTTTTGAATATGTTAAAACAATTGCTAGGTAGGATAACGATGAGGATTAAGGTTTGGCTTTTTTGCTATCTTTCTGAGTTATTTGTTCATTGTGGGTTTTTGGTGATGATGTCTGGTGACAATATTTGGTGATGGAATTTTTTTGGTTTGTTGGCTTTTGGTTTTACAGTGATCTCCTTGGATTTTTGTTGGTTCTGATTTTTATGATATTTGCTGGTTCTGTATTGTTTTGGTGTTTGCTGGATTTTTGTTTTACAGTGATGGTCTTTTGGCTTCTAGTTTTTTTTTTTATATTTGAAAACCTGTGGCTTTTGGTTTCTGGCTTTTTGATATTTGCTGGTTCTTTTGGCTTCTGGTTTTGTGATATTTTCTGGTTCTGATGGTTCTGGTTTTTTTGATGTTTTAAAAATCTCTCCCTTTTTCGTTCAAAATCTCTTTCTCTTTTATAAAACAGTGGTTATTCTTATAACCAGATTAGGGTGAAAATAGGAGGGGGAAACTTGTGAATTTGGACAGTTTTGGTTTTCTAGCTTTGGGCTTTAGAGTGCAGATTAAATTATGTCCATTTTGGTGCAAGTTACGCTCTTTTTGCTTAAGCCGCTCTTTTGGGTTTTCCACTTAGCGAGTTGTTCTTTTATTTCTTTAGGTGAAGTATTTCTTGACTGCATTCGCATTCATAGTATGTGGGAACTCCTCACCATCCATAGTTTCAAGAATTAATGCACCGCCAGAGAAGGCTTTCTTGATAACATATGGGCCTTCAAAATTGGGAGTCCACTTGGCCCTAGAATCAACGTTAAAAGACATGATCTTTCTGAGCATAAGGTTGCCTTATCTGAATTCACAAGGCTTGAACTTCTTATCAAAAGCTTTCTTCAGTCTCTTCTGGTATAACTAGCCATGGCACAAGGCTGTCATTCTCTTTTCTTCAATAAAATTCAATTGGTCAAACCTGTTCTGGACCCATTCAGCCTCTGACAATTTGGTTTGCATTATCACACATAAAGAGGGAATATCAACCTCAATGGGGAGCACTGCTTCCATACCATACATAAGAGAGAATGGGCTTGCCCCTGTTAAAGTGCAGACGGATGTATGATACCCGTGCAAAGCAAAATGAAGCATCTCGTGCCAATCTTTATAGTTAACAACCATTTTCTCAATGATCTTCTTAATGTTTTTATTGGTAGCTTCAACGACCCTATTCATCTTTGGCCTGTAGAGAGATGAATTGTGATGGACAATCTTGAATTCTGAAGAATTTAAAAACACAAGAAGGGGGGAGGGGTTGAATTGGAATCTTAAAATTTACTGAAAAAACACGATGATTTTTATCATGGTTCGTTTGAACTCAAACTACTCCAGTCCACCCGTTAAGGTAATTTCGCCTCTCTCCAACGAGGTCTTAATCCACTAATCAATCTTGATTACAAATCTACTTTGACTACTGCCAAAGTCTTCTTGAGTATAACCATAACCCGGTTTTTCTCAAGGAATTGCACTAAATAATATAATTATAAGACGGTGTACAGTAATGTTTTCTTACAAAATAGTATCACAGTATGTGATGTTTTACACTGTTGAGAGAATTGTATGTATAAGGATTAGAAAAGATTGCAGCGTTGTTGAGTGTTGTGAAAATCGTAAACGATTTATCCTCATGTCTTGTTTAAATAGGCGCAGCATGAATGATCTTTTGGAAACATGATTAATGACAGTTAAGGTGCTTTCCAAAAATAAATATCCTTGTTCCCTTCTAGTCGTTACTCTTGAAATGGAAATATTTGATTTGTAACGCTTCAGAACATTGAGGTATGTGTTTCTGCTTGCTTCAGAGCTTTTGAAGGTCAGAGCCATAAGATCTTGTTTGCAGCGTTAGACTTACTTTACCAAAGTTGTGTAATCAGAGTTAAAACATATTTCTTTTAGCGCAACTTCTAATCTTCTATCATCAGAGCTTTTTGAGAATTATCTACGTTCACAGCAGGACCAACCTTGTAGCTTATCTTCTGATCTTGTTCCATCAGAACTTCTCTATAAAACATAATATAATTTTAGAGTGCATATTTGTTCTTTGTGTTTGTTATCATCAAAACTCTTACTAGGGTTGTAGAATCAAACTATGTTCTAACAATCTCCCCCTTTTTGATGATGACAAAAACTAGGATATTTCAATCAGAGTAAACATAACATAAATCATTATAGGGTCTCCCCCTGAGCTGAGTATCAGTTAATCAGAAAGATGGATCTATCATCTGTAATGGGAAGAGAAATAACAACATTTATAAAATAAAACTTTATGAACTGAAAAGTTAGAATGTAAAATGTCTATTGTCTATTAACGATGAGCAATGAGTCTGGCACAGAATATTGGGGCATGTTAGTATGAGAAGAATATCTCAGATTAAAAAACTCAATCTGGTCAGAGGACTTCCTAACCTAAAGTTCCACTCAAATGCTCAGATGAATTACTTCCCTGAAGTTCATTCTGATCAGAGCTTTGGATGCATCTACTTCTGTCTTCATCAGAGTTTTGTTCCTGTTTTTCTTTCAGAAAAAGAAACGAGAAGTTATGATATTCAAAATGTTTGAGACTGTGTCTCGATATACTGTTATTATAAATACCTTACATTCTCCCCCTTTTTGTCAAGAATCAAAAAGCAATATAAGCATCAATATTCAGAGTCAAAAGATGAGTTATATTAAACTTAATTGCAATAACATGCTCAGAGGCAAACAAAATAAGAAAAATGAATACAGTAAAGAAAACAAGTTTTAAAAATTAAGATTGAGGTGGGGGAAGTTGTGTGAACAACGCTTACAGCAAGCTCTTAATCTGAGTGTTCGATTCCTCTTTTTTTTCCAGCATTCCTTTGATTTCTTTGCATGTGTTATCTTGCTTGTCTAATCTCTCCTTAATCACTGCATTTTCTTTCTTCAACTCTTCCATAGTTTGCATAACCAGAGATGAAAAAGGTATATCCAAGGAAGGCGCAAGCTTCTCAGAACAATCAGTAGCAGTTTCTGACGCAGTGGCTTCTTCAGTCTCTTTGCCTTTGTCTTGAACAATAACCAAAGGAAGCTTATCAGAGCATGGTTCATCAACTCCTGAGGGCTGGTACTCTTTCCAGGGAGCATTATCCAGTTGAAGAATAGGTTTCTTTTCCCAGTGACTCAGAATTTGATCCTTGAAAACATTCAACTGATCACAAAAGCTGTTGGGACATTTTACGAATTAACCCCTTGAGTTTCTGGGATTCAGAATTGAACCATTTTCTGAACTGGTTCCAGTGAGAATCAAAAGCAGCAGGATTCAAATTTTCTAAGCATGCTTGCTTCAAAGGGTTAACCCATTCAATTATCTCTGCTTTAAAAATCAATAAACTTTTACCAACATCTGCCTTGGTGATGGTTGGTTTTGGTTTGGGAATATCAATTTTGTGAGAGTTAGAGGCAAGGTGATCTAGCGCTTCTAAGTCTATTACCGTTCTTAGGTGATCTTTTGGAGGATTAATATGTGATGGAGAGGGAGAATAAGAAATGATAATTTGTTATGGAGGTGTGTTTGGTGGAGTGGAATGGTAAGAATACGAAATTTCTGGAATGTTATGGATTGAGAGAGGTTGGAGAACCATGAAAGGTTTTGTTATTCCAAGAATTGGTATAATGGTATCAGATTCAGTGTTTAGATTTTCTGGTTGGGAAGCGTTGGCGTTTGGGTTTTTAGAGTGGGAGCTTGAAATTCTATATCAAATTGCTCAATATCATAAACAAATTGAGTTCTCCCATCAAGCTCACTTCAAACTCTGCCTGCATAGACTTAGCAAATTCACTTCCCAGAGAGGCTTTAGTAGATCCAAAAATAATGTCATATACATAAATTTGACAAACTAGAATGTCATTCTTAAATGACTTACAGAATAAGGTTGTGTCCACTTTCCCTCTGGTGAAATTATTTTCTACCAGAAAGCTACTTAGTATTTCATACCAAGCTCTGGGAGCTTGTTTCAGACCATATAGTGATTTATTTAGTTTGAAAACATATTCTAGATGTTTGGAGTTTTCAAAACCATGGGTTTGGTGCACATAAACTTCTTCATCAATGTATCCATTTAAGAATGCATTTTTGACATCCATCTGATAGAGAGTGATGTCATTATTCATAGCGAAAGAAATTAAAAGCCTGATAGATTCTAACCTGGTGACTGGAGCAAAGGTTTATGTATAGTTTATCCGCTCTTGCTGACTATAACCTTGTGCAACCAACCGTGCTTTGTTTCTGATGACTTCTCCTTGTTCATTCAACTTGTTTCTGAATACCCATTTTGTTCCAATGACGTTAAACCCTTTTGGTTTGGGAACCAGATCCCACACATCATTTGTGGTGAATTGATTTAATTCCTCCTGCATAGTCAATATTCAATCATTGTCCAAAAGAGCTTCATCAATGGAAGTTGGCTCAATCATAGATACTAATCCCATAAGAGATTCTTCAGAGTTTCTGAATGTGGATCTTGTTCTGATTGGGTCTTCCTTGTTTCCTAGAATTTTGTCTTCAGGATGAGCTAGGCTGCTTCTAGATAGTCTTTTCTGGAGAGGTTCTTCAGATGTTGCTGTAATGTTTGTGACATCTCCTTCTGATGTTGTTTGTGATTCTTTGTTGGAAACTTCTGATGCAGTGTCTTCAGTACCTGTAAATTGGACATCTATATCTGCAAGAGATTCATTTTGCTTTGAGTTTTGAGAGCCAAGCTTGTCATCAAATCTAACACTGATTGACTCTTCTACAATCTGTGTTTGTATTGTATACTCTGTAGCCTCTTGAGCATTCAGAGTATCCTAACATAATACACTTTTTTACTTTAGAGTCAAACTTGTTCAGATGTTCTTTGCTGTTAAGAATAAAAAAAATACATCCAAATGGATGGAAATACGAGATGTTGGGATTTCTGTTCTTCCACAATTCATATGGAGTCTTATCCAGAATAGGTCTTATGGAGATTCTATTCTAAATGTAACACGCTGTGTTAATTGCTTCGGCCCAGATGTTCTTAGCAATGTTAGTCTCGTTGATCATGGTTCAGGCCATTTCTTGTAAAGTTCTGTTCTTTCATTCTACAACTCCATTTTGTTGGGGAGTTCTAGGACAAGAGAAATCATGAGAGATTCCATTCTCATTAAAAAATATTTCAATTTTTTTGTTTTCAGATTCTCCACCATGATCACTTCTGATTTTAAAAATTCTAAGATCTTTCTCATTTTGAACTTGGTTACAGAAAGTGAAGAACACAGAGTGTGACTCGTCCTTGTGTCTTAAGAACTTTACCCATTTCCATCTGCTATAGTCATCTATGATCACTAATCCATACTTCTTGCCACTAATGGATGCAGTTTTCACTGGTCCAAATAGATCTATATGTAGAAGTTCTAATCGTATAGAGGTAGAAACAACATTTTTTTCTTTAAAAGGAGGTTTTGCAAACTTTCCTTTTTGACATGCTTCACACAGAGAATCTGAGCTGAACTTCAGGTTAGGAAGTCCTCTGACCAGATTGAGTTTGTTAGTCTGAGATATTCTTCTCACACTAACATGCCCCAATCTTCTGTGCCAGACCCATTGCTCATCGTTAACAGACAATAGACATTTTACATTCTGACTTCTCAATTCAGAAAGTTTTATTTTGTAAATGTTGTTCTTTCTCTTCCCATTAAAGAAGATAGATCCATCTTTCTGACTATCTGCTTTATAGGACTTTTGATTAAAGATTATATCATAACCGTTATCACTTAATTGACTTATGGATAACAAGTTATGCATTAATCCATCTACTAATATAACATTAGTAATAGAAGGAATATTATTGTTACCTACAGTTCCAGAGCCAATGATCTTTCCTTTCTGATTGCCTCCGAAACCTACGTAGCCTCCAGCTTTAAGTTCCGGGCTTTGGAACATATGCCTTCTTCCCGTCATGTGTAGAGAGCATCCAGAGTCCAGGTACCAAGATTGGTGTTTCAGTCTTGCTGTCAAAGATATTTGCTACATATACAATTTTATCCTTAGGTACCCATATTTTTTTGGGTCCTTGTTTGTTATTGTTACCAAAATTCTGTTTGAATTTTGGTTTAGCAGAGAAATCATTACTGGTATATTTTAAATCATGTGTGTGCCCATAGGTAAAGTAAGATTTCAAAGGAGTGTGTTTAATGACCAGGTCCTAGACTTTCTTAGGTTGGGATACTTTACCTTTGTATCCTATACCTTTTTTGTCATTTCTGCTAACTCCATAGATCATTGAAGCCATCTTGCTTCTATCTATGTTTTTAGCGAGAAATTTCTGAAAGTTATGATCATATTCCTTTATGATCTTATCGAAATTACTAGGAACTTCTAATATAGTTTCCTTCTGAGTGTTTTGTAAGTCGTTTTCAAGTTTTGAAATTTTTTCTTTCAACTCATAATTTTCCAATCTCAGATTCTTAGTTTCTTCAGAGTCAGAAACTAGATCCTTTTTCAGGTTCTTGAATTTGACTCGAAGTTGCTGATATCTTTCAAGAATTTCACTTAGACTTTCTCTTAATTCAGCTTTAGTAAAATTTTTAGTAAAGTCGGGAAATACCTCTTCAGTGTCTAATTTTGATTCTGATCTAGATGATTCAGTATCTTCTGACACGTTGGCCATAAGAGAAATGTTGGCTCTTTCATCTTCTGATTCTGTGTCTTCTTCTAAAGAATCTGAGTCATCCCATGTTGCCATGAGACTTTTCTTCTTCTCCTTAGAGAACTTCTTTTTGGGTTTCTCCTTTTGAAGCCTTGGACAGTCGCTTTTGTAGTGCCCTTGTTCATTGCACTCGTAGCATACAATGCCCCTGTTGCTTGACTTTCCGTGTCTAGAGGATGATTCAGACTTTCTGTATCCAAAAGATGATTCAAACTGATTCCCTGTTCTTCTGGAATTTCTGAACTTCCTTTGCCTTTGCTTCCACAGCTGATTGACTCTTCTAGAGAGAAGAGACAATTCATCTTCTTCTGATAAGGATCCACCAGAGATTTCTTCTATTGCATGAAAAACTTTAGAATCATATTTTTTGTTAGATTTAAGGGCTAAAGTCTTACCTTGCTTATAGGGCTCATCATCTTCTAACTCTATCTCATGACTTTTGAGAGAGCTGACAAGTTCTTCTAGAGATATTTTGTTAAGATCTTTTGCCAGTTTGAGAGCAGTGACCATGGGTCTCATTGCTTTGGTAAACTTTTGATGATCTTCTTTACATGATCAGCTGTTGAGTACCCTTTGTCCAGAACTTTCAACCTAGTAACCAGAATTTGAAATCTTGAGAACATTTCTTCAATGGTTTCACTTTCATCCGTTTTAAAGGCTTCATACTTCTGAATGAGCACAAGGGATTTGGTTTCTTTGACTTGCGTGTTGCCTTCATGCGTCATTCTCAGAGAATCAAATACGTGCTTTGTTGTCTCTCTTTTTGTCATCTTCTTATACTCTGAATATGAGATGGCACTCAGGAGAATAGTTCTGGCCTTGTGATGATTTATGAAGTCTCTCTTTTGATGATCTGGCATTCTTTTTCTATAAATTTTCTAACCACTTTCATCAACCGGATGTATGTACCCACCAATCACCATATCCCAGAGATCAGCATCATGAGCCAGAAAGAAGCTTTCAATTCTGTCTTTCCAGTAATCAAAGTTCTCTCAATCAAAGATTGGAGGTTTGCCGCTGATTCTGTCTTTCTCATCATGGTAGTCATTGTTGATGTTCTGACTTGGTCCCACCATAGTGTTTTTCTTATCGTGGATCTTTGACTGAGACGGTTAAGTGCTTAAACTTAGAACCAGACGCTCTGATGCCAATTGAAGAATTGAAAAACACAAGAAGGGGGGTTGAATTGGAATCTTAAAATTTACTGAAAAAACACGATGATTTTTATCCTGGTTTGTTTGAACTCAAACTACTCCAGTCCACTTGTCAATGTGATTTCCCTCTCTCCAACGAGGTCTTAATCCACTAATCAATCTTGATTACAAATCTACTTTGACTACTGCCAAAGTCTTCTTGAGTATAACCATGACCCGGTTTTTCTCAAGGAATTGCACTAAATAATATAATTATAAGACGGTGTACAATAATATTTTCTTACAAAATAGTATCACAATATGTGATGTTTTACATAGTTGAGAGAATTGTATGTATGAGGATTATAAAATATTGCAGCGTTGTTGAGTGTTATTAAAATCATAAACGATTTATCCTCACGTCTTGTTTAAATAGGCGCAACATGAATGATATTTTGGAAACATGATTAATGACAGTTAAGGTGCTTTCCAAAAATAAAGATCCTTGTTCCCTTCCAGCTGTTACTCTTGAAATGGAAATATTTGATTTGTAACGCTTCAGAACATTGAGGTATGTGTTGCTGCTTGCTTCAAAGCTTTTGAAGGTCAGATCCATAAGATCCTGTTTGCAGCGTTAGACTTACTTTCCCAGAGTTTTGTAATCAAAGTTAAAACATATTTCTTTTAGCATAACTTCTGATCTTCTATCATCAGAGCTTTTTTAGAATTGTCTATGTTCACAGCAGGAACAACCTTGTAGCTTATCTTCTGATCTTGTTCCATCATAACTTCTCTACAAAACAGAATGCAATTTTAGAGTGCATATTTGTTCTTTGTGTTTGTTATCATTAAAACTCTTACTAGGATTGTAGAATTAAACTATGTTCTAACAAATTCTTCACAAAGTTTTGTCATCATCTTGTTATTCTGATTCGAGCCGTTATCGGTGATAATCCTGATTGGTACACCATACCGACATATAAGATTGTTCTTGATAAAACATAATACCACCTACTTAGTAACATTAGTATATGAAGTTGCTTCCACCCATTTGATGAAGTAGTCAATTGCCACCAAGATAAAACAATGTCCATTCGACGCCCTGGGTTCAATTATTCCAATCATGTCAATACCCCCACATAGAGAAAGGCCACAAGGAAGAAATAACATTAAGAAGCGTCTGAGGAACATGAATTTTGTCAGCATAAATCTAGCATTTATGGCACTTCTTTGCAAATTTGTAACAGTCAGATTCCATTATCAGCCAATAGTATCCTGCCCTAAGAATCTGTTTTACCATCGAATGTCCATTGGCATGAGTGTTTATCTCTCAACATGTCTGCTTCGTGTCTATCCACGCATCTAAGCAAGACCATGTCATAATTTCTTTTGTATAACACATCTTCATTGAGGGAAAAACTGCATGCCAACCTTCTCAATGTCTTTCTATCTTTGTTTGACGCACCAGCCAGGTATTCCCGAGTCTGGAGAAAATGCTTGATATCATAATACCATGGTTTTTTGTTTGACATTTCCTCTACTGCAAACACATGAGCTGGTCTATTCAGATGTCAAACTGTGGTACGAGGCACATTGTTCCAAGTATTTACTTGATACATGGAAGCCAGAGTGGCCAAAGCATCCTCCATATGATTTTCATCTCTAGGAATGTGATTGAATTCAACTTTATTAAAGAAAGGTAATAATCTTCTAGCATAGTCTTTGTAGGGAATCAAGCCAGGGTGACAAGTATCCCATTCTCCTTTAATATGATTTATTACCAAAGTTGAATCGCCATATACATCCAGAATTTTGATTCTGAGATCTATAGCCTATTCGAGACCCATGATACAAGCTTCATACTCTGCCATATTATTGGTACAATCAAATGCCAATCTTACAGTAAAAGGGATATGTGACCCATGAGGAGTGATAATCACGGAACCAATTCATTTTCCATAAGCATTCACAGCTCCATCAAATACCATACCCCGCCGGGCTTCAGGGTCAGGACCTTCCTTAGGAAAAGGTTCATCATAATCTTTTATTTCAAAAATATCACATCCTCATTAGGGAAATCATATTTAACATACTGATAATCATCCACCGGTTGGTGAGCAAGATAATCCACCAGTTGGTGTGCAAGATAATCCGCCAACAAACTGCTTTTTATAGCCTTCTAAGTATGGTATTCAATATCATATTCAGACAACAACATCTGCTAACAGGCAATTCTCCTAGTAAGAGCAGGGTTTTCAAAAATATTCTTAATTAGACCCATTTTGGAAATCAACTAAGTAGTATGATTCAACATATATTATCACAACTGCTTTGCCACCCAAGACAAAGCACAACAAGTTTTTCTAGCATAGAATACCGTGACTCACAATCATTAAACTTCTTGCTGAGATAATAAATTGCATATTCTTTTCTCCCTGTTTCATCTTGTTGTCCCAAAATATAGCCCATAGAATTATCTAACATTGTCAGATACATAATCAATGGTCTTCCTTCAACAGGAGGGAGCAAGATAGGAGGTTCAAGCATATACTCTTTAATATTTTTAAATGCCCTTTGGCAATCATCTGTCCGCACACAACCTTGATATTTATTTAACAACTTAAAGATTGGATCACATGTCGCAGTCATATGGGATATAAATTTGGAAATGCAATTCAAACGCCCGAGGAAGCCTCTAACTTGCTTTTCAGTTCTTGGCGTTGGCATTTCTTGAATTGCCTTAACTTTATCAGGATCAACTTTAATTCCTTTTTGGCTGACAATGAAACCTAACAATTTTCCTGATCATACACCAAAGGTAAATTTATTCGGATTCAAGCGGAGATGATACTTCCTCAAACGCTGAAACAATTTCAACAAATCCTCTATATGCCCTTCTTCAGTCTGGGATTTGGAAATCATATCATCAACATATACCTCAATTTCCTTGTTCATCAGATCATGGAATAAGGTTGTCATAGCCCTTTGGTACGTTGCACCAGCGTTCTTCAACCCGAAGGGCATCACTCTGTAACATAATGTTCCCCAGGGTGTGATAAACGTTGTTTCTTCCATGTCCTCAGGAGCCATTCTGATTTAATTATATCCGGAAAATCCATCCATGAATGAGAATACTTTGAATTTTGTTGTACTATCAACTAACATATCAATATGTGGAAATGGAAAGTCATCTTTTGGACTAGCTTTGTTTAAATCTCTATAATCAACGCACATGCGAACTTTTCCTTCTTTCTTTGGTACTGGGACAATATTGGAAATCCATTGAGGGTACACTGATATCACAAGAAAACTGACATTAATCTGCTTTAAAACTTCTTCTTTAATTTTCACTTCCATATCATGGTGAGTTCTTCGCAATTTCTGCTTGATTGGTGGGTATTTTGGCTTTAGCGGCAAATGATGTTCCACAATATCAGTATCCAAACCAGGAATGTCTTGGTATGACCAAGAAAAGATCTCCACATACTCTTTTAACAATTCAATCAACCTTCTCTTTACGTCGGGATGAAGCAACGCTCCAATCTTGGCTTCTTTTTGATCTTCCTCTGAACCCAAATTAATTGTCTTTAATGGCTCTTTATATATATGAATGGTACTTTCCTCGCACTTAAGAAACTGTGAAACCTCTTTTAGGATTTCGTCATATTCTTCTTCTTCAGCCACATATGCAGGATATTCAAAGTTGTGAGAGGGTGTAGGGTCATTATATTCAATGGGTTTTTTAATTAATCTGCACATATGATTTATGATTTCTTTTAGAAACCGACACATATAGCAAGTGATTATGCAGATTCAATTACATATTTTATTTATTTTGAAATGATTTTTTTATTACCATTTTCCAGGAAAAAGCAGAAAATAAAGACATACCTTGGGAATCAAAGACAACTTTTATTAATGATTTTAAAGATCAAAGCAACAAATATGCCCATACAATATCAATACTTTCACCTTGAGCAGAGTGAAAGATTTTTTTAAAAGATTAACAAAAAAACAAATTACTTTGAGATATGAATGCAAGAGGGAACATCAATAGTGATCCAATTTTGGACTCTGACTCCATGTGTCACATAGTTTGACATCTCTTGCTCTGCTTCGCCTTCCATAATAGCATTGATCCTAGGAACAATAGGATGAAGGTAACCTCCACTGTGAAATATGTCTTGATATTTTCCCAAATCATACTTTGGCTTCATATGCTCACCTTTACTATACTTCACAGAGAATCCCAAACCAGCTTTATTCTTATTCACAGGTGGATCAACAATCTGCCCCCACACCTTAATAGGGCCATTACGCACTATCTGTTGAGCATCCTTAAACGAATCTATGGAATCCTCATTTTTCCTCAAATTATTAATGGATAAAGCTTGGAACTGAGTTCCGACAGCAGCTTCATCCGCTTCCATAACACTGAAAGAGGATAAATGAGATATTAACAATGTATGTTCTCCGTTTATGATGGCCACCTTTCCTTCATGAACAAAATCCAGCTTGTGGTGTAAAGTTGAAGTAATAGCCCCTACCTCGTGGATCCATGGTTGTCCTAGGAAACAGCTGTAAACGGGAACAATGTCCATAACCTATAAAGTAATCTGAAATAAGTGCGGGCCTATGTGAATAAGCAAATCTACTTCCCCGATGACAGGCTTCCTCAATCCATCAAAAGCTTTCACAATTATACCACTCGGGAGCATAGGAGTTCCTTGGTTCTTCAACTTTATGAGTGTGCTCCTCGGTATGACATTTAAAGCAGACCCATTATCAATTGGCACATTGGACAATGAATCGTTCTTACAGTTCATGGAGATATGGAGATCCAGATTGTGATTCCTTCTTTCATTGGTCAATTTGACATCACAAAAACTCAGGTTATTACAGGATATAATATTCCCTACGACAATGATGAATTGGTCTAAAGGCATATCACTTTCCATGAAAGCTTGATCCAATACTCTCATCAAGGATTTCCTATGGGCAGAAGAGTTCATTAACAAGGCTAGAATAGATATCTTTGATGGTGTCTGTAATAATTGATCTACGATCCTGTAGTCACTCATCTTGATAATCTTCAATATATCATCCAAATCTTTTTATAGAGTAGTACCACTAGATTCCCCCACTATTTTCTTAGGTTTAGTACTTTCAACAACCTTTTTATCAACATTGACATTCCCTCGAATGAGAGGTGTGAAAACACGGCCACTGTGGGTCACTCGGCTGGCTTCAACAATATTCTTTATATTAGACAAAGGTTGGATGGGAACTTCCACACCATCCTCCAAGATCGTAGCATTGTATTTGTATGGCACGACTTTGTCTGATTCATAAGGAATATGACCCAACAAGCAAATCACCACTGGAGCAACAACTAGCTTGCTATGATATTCAATCTTTATAGGGGTGGGAACACTGAAACAAGGCACAATAACATTTACCCCCTCTTCAGAATACTTAGACATCACAGAATCATTGTTGGAGAATATATCTTCATCTGAGGAAAATAATTCATATGCATAAACATACTCATCATCCGATACAGTCTTGGCCTAGCAATCTTCAATCATGTTAATCCCACGGTAATCATCTCTATGGCCTGAGACTTTGATAGTACCATTATCTAATAATAACTGAACACCCTTTTCATAAAGGAACAACCACGAGAATCTTTGCAGCAGATCTGGAAAGACCCATAATGGTGTTCTTCTTGACCATCCATGTGACAGAAGGTAGCGTGCAACTGCACCAAATCACCATTCATATACTTCAAGTTAAAAATCCGGAATTCACTGGGGCATCCATATACCATATTCACATCTTCTTCGTACTCTTCTCTAGGCCTGATTATATGAATGAGGCCCTCGTCCATCATTTCTTGAAGATCAACTTTTATCTTATCACATCCCTGGATATCTGTACTGCAAATACTACAACCAACATGGTCGTACGTATGGTAGCTGAATTCGCAGAGGTCAACATGAATCTTTACCAAATCTCATCTAACCAGGTTGATATCAAGAATTCAGAAGTCCCCAAGACAACCAGCAATCATGTTTGTAGTATTTTCTCCTCCATGTTTTGGCAAAGGATTATCTTTCACGTTATGGCCAACATCTTTAAAGGATAAGAGGTCAGATCTCACCATCTTTTGTACTTTAGATTTCAAAGGATAACAATTCTTGATGTTATGCCCTGGGGCTCCTTGATGAAAATCGCATGTCTGGTTTGCCTTATAATACCAGGGTAGAGGTGAAGATATAGAGGTGAAGATATCGCATGTCTGTACCAACTTATTCTGAATCAAAGCCGGAAGTAACTATGCATAGCTCATTAGAATAGAGTCAAAATTCTTTATCTTATGACATTGCCCTTGATTTCCCTGAGGGGAGGTCTTTGATATGCAATAGTGTGTTGCAACTGGATTTAAAATCAAGAGTCACCACTATTAGTTTTTATCCTAAGGAAGGACATCTAATAGGAAACCCTAATTCGCAAGACAGAGATTCTAAGTTTTGGACTTCTTTAGACGAAAGGAAGGTGTTAGGCACCTTTCATCTACCTTATTCTTAAGGATACTAGGTTTAGGTTTCAGGTAAAATAGGGTTTCAATTTTTAATAGGGGAACTCACCACGATTTTAGTCGTATGCCTATGTATCCTCTTATGAGGAATTAGAGTCCCAGTTCATAGTTCGTATGGGTTTGTATTTTTTAGGGGTTGCAAAAGTATTTTGAATTGCCTCGCATTTTGATCGGGTGTAGAGATTGCGGAAGTTTGGACTAAATGCGCAATTAGTCAAAATATATTTGGAACCCTTTAGCGAAAAATTAGTGTTTAAATTAGTTTATTGCGGAAAAAGATTTAATGTTTGTTGGATATTTTTTAATCATATTAGTTATGAAATTTCCTAATTAATGCATGATTAAAAATATTTTAATGCAATAATATAAAATATATACATGAGTTTTAAAGAAAAATAGTTTATTTACATGATAATAAATAATATATGCGAAAATAAAAATTAGTATTAATAATAATTATTATTAAAAAGAAATAAGAATAAGAATAAGAAATAATATATAAATAAGAAAATATAAAAAATAAGAAAATAAGAAAATAGAATAGAAAATATTGAAATTAGTCAGGGGGTGCATTTTTTAGTCAAGTAGTAAAAAGATAGGGGTGTGAAAAGTCAGGGCCTGAATTCAGATATTGAATTCAGGCCCAGTTAGCCAGGGGGTGTATTTTCACAACTAGCGAGTAAATAGGGTGTGTGTTAAGAAACTGGACCCAAGTTCGAATATTGAATTGGGCCTAGAGGTGGAGGGGTGTAGGCTGTTTGTTGGGTTAGTAATTCCAAACAAAGGGAGGTGTTAAACCGAATGGGCTTGGCCCAAACGTAAATTTGGAGGGGAATACTAATTACATGCATGAGAGTGTATTGAGCTTACAATAGACTTGGCCTCACGGCCGTCTGATGAGGATTATGCAGATGGGATTCAAAGGAGTATGTTAATACCGTGTATGTGTGTGTATGGAATAATTATGAGATATACAAATTATTCTTTTACTTTTCATTATTTATTTCCTGGCCTTATTCGTGTTACAGTAAACCCTCTGTTCTCTCTCTCTTTCACACAACCCTTTTCCCTTTTCTCTTCCGTAACCCTAAACCTAAACCAACATCGTGGTGGCGCTACCCTAGGATCCAACGAGCCAGCCCAATAATCCTCCCAAACAAAACAAGACAATAAAAAAATGATGATCTAAGTCGTTACCCTTCGTGTGATTTTCATTCTCAGACTTTGAGCTTCATTTCTGATTCACACGAATCCCTCTTCTTCCTCTTGCTTGCAGATTCTAGTGAAGATGGCAACGACGGGAGGTTGAAATGACAGCGACGCGATTACGCGATTGGGTTTTCAGATATTGAAACCCTAATCGCCCTCTTACTCCGGTCTTCAATGACGAACATGTTTGCTCCTCGTTCTTCTTCAATTTTTCTTTGTATTCGAGATTTTTTTTGTAATCAAGCTTCCTTCGATTCTGTTCTTCGAATTCCTCCTCCTTCTTTCTGTATTTTGATTTAGTATTTATAGGATTACAATTAGGGCTAATTGTTGTTACGAGTTTTAAGTTTAGATTTAGGACTTAGAATAAATTTAGGGGTTTTTATTTTATTGTAATTGATTCGTTTTAGATTGTAATTTGTTTGATTAAATGTTTTATGAGATTCTGGACTTGGATTTGGAAAAAACAGTGATTCTGTATTAAACTATAAGATTGAGATTTATTGTATTCTGTATGTTTGTGAGATTTGAATTGCAGATTTGATTTAGTTGGAAATCATCTGATTTTGTTTTAGGATCTGTACAGTAAATGTTTGCTCCATGAAACACGCACATTTTCCTTTTGAGTTTCACAGTGTACGTTAATAAATTTGGGCCTGCGTTATTTCTTCCTTCTTCCCAGCCTGTTACATAAATGAACTTTGGGCCTAACACAATCTCAGCCCAGCACGTTACTGCAAACAATCAATACTTGTTTTTTCGTGTTATTGCAAACAACAATATTTTTAGTGCAAACTGGGCCTAAGTTTACAAATTTTGATCCATCAAATCCTTTTTTCCAAAACAAAAATCCTTAATAAATAAATTATATAAATAATATTTAATATAATATCTTTTCATAATAAAATAAAACATTATTATAATACATCTCTTAAAAAGTTTAACAATAATAATAAAAAAATATAACATTCTCTTAATATGTTTTTTTAGTAAAATAATAGTAATAGAAAGTTTCAATAATAATAATTTTTTCTAAAGTAAAACAATAACAAACGTCAAATGGTCTAGAAAACTCAGTGGGTCTGTAATTTGTAACCACACCCCCTCTTTGATATTTAACGACAAGAATGGAAATGTACCAAACGAAATGAATTCTAACAGGCTTTTATATCGAAGGCTTCACCTCCTCTCTTTACTAACAACAATAAACCTCTATTGGGATTTATATAGTTAAACCTTCATTTTCTTTTGAATTCGTTCTAATATTCGAGTCCCATGGGCCATTGGCCAACATGCTTTGCAAATGGGCCCATGGATATGTGGGTCTTTCTGATTTAGAAACCCCACTCCCTTGATTTAACATACACCCTTGCTGACTTGGATTCCAAAAAATGGGCCATCAGATATTGATGGACCATCCTTAGCTAAAGCATTATTCTTTCATTTTTAATCTTGAAAATACGATCATAAAGGTGGGGAAAATTTGGGGTACAACAACTTCCCTTATTCAATTATTTTCCGATTTGAATATCACGAGAAACCACAGGTCTTACGTGTTCTGATTGGAAGTTTATTGAATACTTGGAATACACCAAAATTTGTCCGACAAACCTAAGGTTATGCTGATATAGCGTACCCTCAAGAGTCTTGAGAAAATAGGCAAAGTTGATGATATATCGCTTACCAGGATTTGAATAAGGATGATGATTTAGAGCTTGGGAAAACAATATGGTGTGTTATGGTTTGATTTTTCTTATTCACCCACTTGAGGGATGAACAACACTTGATAACGCATGGCTGCTTGGAGACTGAGGCAATGGGTTATGTTTGCAAATCGTTGCGTGAAGTCTTAGGCGATGAGTTAAATTTAGATTTCGAACATCGCTACATGGAGTCTTAGGAAATGATCTATATTGGGGAGTGTGATCGGTGGGAATGAGAACTGACTGTTTAAAGCTGGTTTCGCGAAATGTCGCGGTAAGCAAGAGTCGCCACCGTCTTTTATGTTCTCCAATATGGAAAGGACAAAAGCACAACAAAATTCCTTATTCGAGAATGTTTCTCGGTTCGGGAGGTAGATTTATAGAAAGGGAAGGTGTTAGCACCCTTTCTATCCATGGTTATCCATGGGCTCTTAGGTACTTGCTCTTATGTTTTCAAAAGATGTTTGCTTTTCAAGTGTGAGTGAGTTTTGAAAAAGTTCATTTGGAAAACTTCTAAGTAACTCTTGTATCAGTCCTCAAGAGTGTATGAAGTGTTTTGTTTGAAAACTTTTTGAAAGTGTGGGGTGCGAAAAGTTGTTTTTATTTGTTTGAAAAGAGCAAGTACCCATGAGATCTACCTACTCTAAGGAATTAGGCTGTGTAAGAGTCCTTTAGATAGTGCTATCCCACCATTGAGAGGTAGGTAGCACCTTCGTTGGAGGTGTTCGAGTCAATTCGATTAAGGGACAGTGTGGTCACCGAAGCAATGGTAGGACACCTTAGAAGTAACCCTAACGTCCTAGATCCTTTGTATCCGAGGCAACCGTTTCGAGGCAACTAGATCTTTTGGACAGAAGGGCGACCTCTAAGCTACCCTATACTTGATGACCACGTTTCGAGGCAACCAGTGAGGCGTACCCTAGAAGTGGCATGTGCATGTGTGTTGTTTTTCAGCTAATTGTCTTTGTACATGTTATTTGTGAGCTACGGATTGATTTTATTTACATACATTCTTTCATGCATTTAACAGTTAGGGGTGCGGAAAGTAAATTGCAGAAATGTAAATTCTAACTATTACAAGGCGCGGGTCTATACATCGCCAAAAAACAAAGACCCGTTTTGGTAAATAAGTACGAAAAAATTAAGTAAAGCGGTAAAATTCCTATTTAACTATTACATATCTGGAGACAGTTACATAAATAATCAAAATAAATAAATGCGCGCGAGTAAAAATTAATCGGGAACGTCCTAAAGGTTTTGACCCTTTTAAGAAAAGAAATGAATTTTTTTTGTCCTTTTTTGTGATTAAATGAAATTAAAATTAATAACTAATCTAATTAATTAATTAATAGAAAAAAATGTTTTTGTGTTTTTATATTTTTTAATGAAAATAAAATAAAAGAATTAAAATTAAAAGTTAACCTAATTCTAAATTATTTTTATTTATTGTAAAGAAAAAGAGATTAAAATTGTCCTAATTAAACTATTTTATTTGTTAGTATTTTATTTACAAAAATAACATGAAATTAATAATAATAATAATAATATTAGTGTTTTTTTTTGATTTTTTATAAAAAAATATTAGTTATGTTAATTAAATAATAATAAAACTAATAATTAAAAAAACAAGGAATATAAGAGAAAAGAAAAATAAAAGAAATAACAAAACCAATGGGGTGTTGATGGCCCAATGGAGGTGTGAATTGCAGTTTTTTGGCCCACTAAGCTCAGGCCTGTATTGACTTTTGAAATTGCCTAGAGACACGTTGACTCATGAGCATGGTGCTCATCATTTTCTGGCCTTTGGATTGATCTTTGAGGTCATATGGTGAACTTCTGGACAAATGCTGCATGGGAACACATTAGGAAAAACAATATTGAATTTTGGGGGGACCTGGGAATACTTACAGTGCTTGATAATGGATCTTAGGACGTGGCAAGGGTTGCTTTAGCTTCAGGGTATGGCAAAGAAGAGAGTCACGTTCTCCTTTTGGCCTGAAAATGCTTGCAAAACTCCTTTTGATCTCACACTTTTTTTGACAAATTTTGGATTTTTCTCTGGCCGTTTGTATAATGTTCAGGTTGTGAATGAGGCTTGCAAGGCTTGTATATATAGTCATGAATGAGAATCAATCACATTTAGGAGCCTTTAACCCTTGCAATCAAGTTTTGAGATTTCTCCATAACCACCATTAAAGAAACTTGCCATTTTTGTTCAAAATTTGAATTTCATGCTCATAATAGGCTTGGCACGAATTTGGCATGTGTATTATGATGCATCAAGGTCATTCAAACCACAAGATATCACTTAATTAATTTTTTTGATTTTTATTTGAATTTTATGGATTTAAATGAATTAAATCAAATAAAATTAAATAAAAATAGAAAAATTAATGTTTAATCTTGAAATTGATCATGGGACACGTGGGTGGCATGACAAGGCTGAACCAAGTGGAAAAAGTGGGCCCTTTTGTCAAAAATTGAAGTTTCAAGGATAGTTGACTTTTGCCATTTCACAAAAATTTCCCAACTTCTCCAATGCATATCTTGCTCAATTTTCATCATATGAACATGTTCTTGGACATTTTGGAAAGGTCTTGAAGTCCTCTAACCAATGCCTTTGGTCCCATGTAATTTTGATTTATAAATATCAAGTTATGGTCTTTGACTTAAAATGCCTTTTTGTTGTCTTTTGAAAATGACCTATAATGTTGAAATTGATAACTTTTTGTGAGAGCATTTCTTGGACTTGGAATGTGAAGATGAGTTGTAGGAAATGTCATCCCCTTCAAAATTAGAATTGGATGGGATTTTTCTGATGAACCATGAAAAAGTTATGCCTTGGTCAAGTTACAGTTGACTTTTTAGCTGTCCAAAAATGGAAACTTTCACATCTGGATGATTTTTGAGCCATTCTTGTGGAATCATGATCAAGACTTGATCAAATGATGATTGTGGCTTCAAAATAAGATGTTGACCAAAATTTTTGACTTTTGACTGTAAAATGACCATTTTACCCCTGCCTTTGATTGTGAAGCAAATCGGGCTTTTGACTGTGCAAATTGACCTTGTGAGCCTTGAAACTTGGCATATGGATGCTTGACAATGTGTATAGGCATATGTGACTTAATTGAGCCCTTGAAAACCTCAACTTCCTTGCAAGAACCAAAACCCTAATTTGACTGGCTTAGGAGGGTGTTTGAACTGTGCAACCCTTGAGGAGACTTGAGCAAATCTAGATGATGCCTGTCAAAACTTTGAAGAATATGGGAGGGCAAATTTTGGGGTACAATAGTTTCCCCTGTTCAATCTTCTTAGACCTGAGGATGTAGATTGGCTTGTGTGCCTTTCGTGATCCGAAGGTGGAAGATGATTGAACACTAGAGTGCCCAGAAATTTGCACTCACATAGTGAGGTATCAGCAGTGTGATGGCGGGAATGGGCTTACAGATGCCATTTGGAGAGATGGTGGATAGGAGTTTGGGTTTATAGATGCCATCTGGAGATGTGACAAAACCTTGTCGGGAATGGGCTTATAGATGCCATTTGGAAATGTAATGGATAGTTGAATCTGAATAAGAAATAGAATAGCTTCTGTGTCTGGGGCATATCTAGTCTATATCTAATTGCTGACGTCTGAACGAGTAGTATAATGACCGCCAGGTCTGGGGTATATCCATACTGCATCTGAATGAGTGGTAGGATGTCATCCGAATCTGGATCGTATCTGGACTGAACAATAGAATAGCATCCAGGCTGGAGCATCTCTAAGTTGTCTTTAGAAGTTTGAATCTAAATAAGCAGTAGAATAGCATCCGGGTCAGGAGCATCTCTAAGCTATATCTGAAAGGAAATCTGGAATGAGTATCAGAATGTCGCCATGTCTGGGCCGCCTCTGAACTATATCTGGAATAAACAATAGAATAGCATTTGTGGTTGGAGCATCTCTAAGTTATCTTTAAGAGTTTGGATCTGAATAAGCAATAGAATAGCGTCCGGGTCAGGAGCGTCTCTGAGCTATCTCTGTAGAGAAATCTGGAATAAACAATAGAATAGCATCTGTGGTTGGAGCATCTCTAAGTTATCTTTAGGAGTTTGAATCTGAATAAGCAATAGAATAGCGTCCGGGTCAGGAGCATCTCTAAGCCATCTCTGAAAAGAACTCTGAATAAGCAAAAGAATAGCGTCCATATCTGGAGCATTTCCCAGCTATATCTGAAAGGAAACTCTTGAATAAGCAAAAGAATAACGTCCATCTCTGGAGCATTTCTAAGCCATCTCTGAAGAGAAAATCTAAATAAGCAAAAGAATAGCATCCATATCTGGAGCATTTCCCAGCTATATCTGAAAGGAAACTCTTGAATAAGCAAAATAATAACGTCCATCTCTGGAGCATTTCTAAGCCATCTCTGAAGAGAAAATCTGAATAAGCAAAAGAATAGCGTCCATATCTGGAGCATTTCCCAGCTATATCTGAAAGGAAACTCTTGAATAAGAAAAAGAATAACGTCCATCTCTCGAGCATTTCTAAGCCATCTCTGAAGAGAAAATCTGAATAAGCAAAAGAATAGCATCCATATCTGGAGCATTTCCCAGCTATATCTGAAAGGAAACTCTTGAATAAGCAAAAAGAATAACGTCCATCTCTGGAGCATTTCTAAGCCATCTCTGAAGAGAAAATCTGAATAAGCAAAAGAATAGCGTCCATATCTGGAGCATTTCCCAGCTATATCTGAAAGGAAACTCTTGAATAAGCAAAAGAATAACGTCCATCTCTGGAGCATTTCTAAGCCATCTCTGAAGAGAAAATCTGAATAAGCAAAAGAATAGCATCCATATCTGGAGCATTTCCCAGCTATATCTGAAAGGAAACTCTTGAATAAGCAAAAAGAATAACGTCCATCTCTGGAGCATTTCTAAGCCATCTCTGAAGAGAAAATCTGAATAAGCAAAAGAATAACGTCCATATCTGGAGCATTTCCCAGCTATATCTGAAAGGAAACTCTTGAATAAGCAAAAGAATAACGTCCATCTCTGGAGCATTTCTAAGCCATCTCTGAAGAGAAAATCTGAATAAGCAAAAGAATAGCATCCATATCTGGAGCATTTCCCAGCTATATATGAAAGGAAACTCTTGAATAAGCAAAAAGAATAACGTCCATCTCTGGAGCATTTCTAAGCCATCTCTGAAGAGAAAATCTGAATAAGCAAAAGAATAGCGTCCATATCTGGAGCATTTCCCAGCTATATCTGAAAGGAAACTCTTGAATAAGCAAAAGAATAACGTCCATCTCTGGAGCATTTTTAAGCCATCTCTGAAGAGAAAATCTGAATAAGCAAAAGAACAGCATCCATATCTGGAGCATTTCTAAGCTATCTCTAGAGATAAATCTGAATAAGAAAAAGAGCAACATCCATATCTGGAGCATTTCTCGGCTATCTCTTCAATCTCTTTAATGTAGATATGCCCTGGCTGGATACAGGTGTCGAATCTACTCACAGATATGCCCTGGCTGGATACAGGAATCGAATCTGGAATTACGACAGTTGATAGTAATCATCTTTGGGATTGACCTTTTTCCTGAAAAGGCAAAACATCAGTTGTATGCAATGTCATGATGTATGAAATGCATGATGTTATGATGTCCCAAAATAAATGAGATAGTGTGTTATGATGCGTATATGCATATGCCATGATGTATGTCAATGTGATGTTTATGAATGCATTTTCGTATAGGAAAATAAATCCTTGACGAATGCCGGGAAACTGAATCCTAGGCTGATGTTTGAAGAGTAGAGTTCTTCATTTCTGCTGGGGACGACGGTTGTAAGAATAAACCGGTAGGAGAAGATGACTCCGTTGAGGAATAAACTTGCTGGAGAGATTACTCTGCGGGAAATACTCTGTGGGAAGAGATACTTCGCCGAGGTTTTGAAATTGATGATAACTCCGCTGGGGATACCGTTGATATGTTATGGTGAGGATTTGATGAACTCCGCTGGGGGATAGGAAGAACTTCACCGAGGACGGTCTTTCTGTGGCAATTAGCTGAGGATAACCCAGTTATAAGCTCCGGTGAGGAATAACCTTTGAATAAAGCCGGGGAGACGCGTTCGTGCTCTGCAGGGGATAAGCTTCCAGAATCTACCGGGGATAAGCTTCCAGAGTCTACTGGGGAGATTGATTCAACTCTCCTGGGGAAACTTTTGAACTGTACTGGGGAATGGCTCCACTGGGATGTCTGGTGTTCTGCCGGGGAATAATCTTAGATCAAGACTGCCGGGGATGCTTGCTTAGGAACATCTGTATACTCCGCTGGGGAATATTGAGATTTTCTGGGGATGCCCAAACTTCCTTAAGGCTACAGTAGACTAAATCTGCTTGGGGAGAGTGTCGCTGACTTGCTGGAGATATTGTGCCTTCTCGGGGATGATTGAAGACCAACTCTGCTTGGGGAGAGTATTTATGATTCTGGTCTTACTCCCGGGGAGTGAAGGTATCTTGGTTAAATTCTTCAACTGAATCTACCTTGTACCTGGAGGAAAGCAGCTGTACAGTTTGGGCAACTCTTATTGCCCCAGCTTCTATGGGAGAAGGTACCTGTAGAGGTGCTTGAGGACTGCCGATTTGACAAATCTTCTTCTGGTAGGCAAGTGACAAGATAACGGGACATAGTCGTATGCTTTTGATCCCTAATTTTTGCCTGGACCGCCCTTTCGGGTTTTCAGTCCACCGGGATACCCATTTTTGCCCAAGCCGCCTTTTCAGGTTTTCGACTTGCCGGGTGTACAGATTTTTTCATTTTCATCCCTTATTTTTGCCCGAACCCTTTTGGTTCGCCGGGAAGCCCTTATTTTTGCCTAGGTGTGTCAACCTAGCGGGTCTTTGATTATGCGTAGTATTTTTTTCGACTATTTCCATGCTCTCAGGATGTAGGGAGGTGCCCCTGTTAGTAGTGTTGTGTCGTCATACCACCAGAAGATCTTCGTTTGATCGTCCAATGCCCCAAGTGACTCAGACGGAGATTTGCGCCAAGTTGGTTGGCCTTTTGAGAGATTCTCCGAATCTTGACTTAACTGCCCCAGATGATGGACAATGATCATGCCATGGCCCTTAGTTGGGAGGTGCTTTTGTTCATTAGACATTCGTCATGCGAACTTCTATGCTGTTCAAACAAATAATCATATGCAAACAATGTTATTTGAAATGCAAAGCTTATGTCTGTTTCGAAATTTTTGAAAATGCATCTTTTTTTTATAGTAAAAACAAGTGAATTTTGTAAACTGTGATGTCAACTCGTTATTTTACCGCAAACATTAAGGAGTCAGGATACCTTTGTAACAATATGCTTTCGAATTAACCCATGTTTCAGCTAGGACTTTTGAGGGTTATAACGTGGCCTGGTTCATGGTTTGAGAAACAAAGGATAAAGGCTCAAAATTTATTTGTACCCACCCGTTCTTCGTGACGTTCTTCAATCCTAAACTCAGCTGATCGTGCATTAGACTTTGTTTGAATCTTTGCTTTGATATTCCGGTGATGGTTCGGATATTGACAGTTTATTTTGAATAGGCAGTCATTTCCTTTTGTGTTGAGGGCTTGTAGGACCTCTTTTTTTTTATTTCGTTATCCCTGTTTTTTGCCTGAACTGTTTCTTTTGTGATTACAGTCAGCGGGATGCCCCAGTTTTGTAAGTCTCCTTCATAGGTTTTGACTTAATGGGCTTTTAGTTTGAGAGATAATGCCTGCCTGCCTTTATGATTATTTGGAACCATCACTGTCTTTTGCTTTGGAAGGACTTCTTTGGTGCCATTCGTTGTGCACTTGGATCAGCTGAGAGAACTACCCTGCCCCAGGTTATGATTAAGGGTTTTAATTTTCGAAAATAAAAACTCCGACTTCTTTGGCTCAAAGGGGTTGACGAGGGATTATCTTCCTTATAACTCCAGTGTTTAGGAATTGAAACAATGCCTGTACCTCATCAGCGGGGTCTGTTCAAAAGCATACTGTAGATTGTGGTATCTTTTTTCGTCATCCTCCCTCAAGAGGCTTAGAATTATTAATTGAGAGTTGACATCAAAAAATGAAAGCAGTTTGAATATATCGAATGCGAATATATTGATTCAAAACAGACATATGCGATGCATTGATAAAGCAAAAGAGTTTGACATGAACAAATGTTTGAACAATCAAAGAAAAATACAACTTGAACATTCGAATGAACAAAAGCTTCTTAGTTTGCACTAGTCATCTCATATGGAAGATTCTCAGCAGAAGATTTTCATTTTGCCACCCGGCATGAACTCTAGCACCCTTCCGTCGATCAAGTCTTGAATCTTGTTCCTCAGGCTCCAACAGTCGTCAGTGTCATGTCCAGGACTGTCAGAATGGTAGGCACACCTTTCATCAGGATTGTACTTTAGGGAGGTTATGTTGAGCTTCTTAGGAGGATCCTTTAAAGCAATCAGCTTGACCTCCAACAAGTGTCTCAGTATCAGTGATGATGGTATACCAGTCTCCGAGAAATGTCTTCCAGACGTATTTCGCTTATGCCGATTACCCTGTTGATGCTGGTGAGGTTGATGCTGGGCTTGTGACCCTGAAGCAAACTGAGGAGCTTTTCCCTTGTCTTCTTGCACCACAGGTGGTTGAATGATGGCTTGCTCTTCAACCTTAGATGTTTGCCCCAGTTGGTTATCCCGAAGCAGTTGATTGACGAGAACCCTGAGCTCTCCTTGTCTTTGAGATAAGTCTTGGATAAGAGCCATTTTCCCCAGCATATGGGTTCTCATTGTTTCCACCTCAGCTTGTAGACGTTTCATCCGTTCGTCCCTATCGTCTTCAGGACTGTTCCTGACCAAAGTCCCCATGAGGAGTGTTCTCAGCTCTTCCTGCCCCTTGGATAGATTTAGGAGGATTTCCCCAAACTGAGTCTCTTGAATATGAAGGTCCCCGTTGTCTTGTTGGGAAGCCATTGCTGAAATAAACAACGAAGAAGGTAAGTGACATGTACAAAGGGTATCTGTAATGCAATGATATGTATGTATGCATGCAATGTTTTCAAGGATCTCATGGGGTAAACAAGAAAAGTTGTTAGGATTTGAATTTCGTAGCTTGATTGAAGGAACTTCGTGTTGTTGAGAGTCCTTTTTCAAGAGTCAAGGCTCACCATATCTAGTGGGTCATAGCCCCTGACTCAAGTTATCAACCTTGGCTAGGGGAAAATAAATCCCCTTTGCCCCTTGCTAGACATTTGATTCATCATGACCTGCATCACAAACCCTTGAGATCCTTGAAATGGATTAGTCCTTATGTAGGATGTATGCAATGGTATGATGGCATGATGTTATGCTATGCGTGGAGTGATGTAAGTAAACCCTGTTATGAGTCTAGGTTAAGGACTGTAAACAAGACCTGCAAGAAACCCAAGTGTCAGATAACAAGCATGCAAGTAGTCAAGTTTGAAGGCACACAAGTCACACAAGACAGCCCTTAGAGTTCAGGCCAGCATGAAGTTTGGGGTACTACCCTCTTGAGGTTGGTGGGCTCAAAACCCGTCCTATCAAAAGTAACCGGGTTCTAAGGATCTCAATATCATTGGGTTGTTTTCTATGTTCATTGTTTTGATTTAGCCACTGAACTGGCGATCAAAATATTCCAAGAAAACAACCCTCAATGAGTGTAGTATCGAGTATCTACCAACTTCGGACTGCACCAAAGTCGGTCATCTCACTACCCTAAAGAGGCCAGGATGGTCAAGTAAGGTTCCTAAGGTCAGTTGATGCTTCACGACACCACGCGGCGGCCCCGTACTCTCCTTGACTTGACTCAAGGGTTACCGGTACTCACCAAAGTGCCACATCAACGTAGCAAACTGCTTCAACCGTGTCGGTATACCCCGCATAGTTCCCTCACAGTTTGTTGCTACTTTATAAGAGGTATCCCTCAGATCCGGGTTAGGATCTATGAAACTCCCAAAACAGGCCCACAATATTAAAGCAAACAGAGCAAGCAATTGAAAACATGAGAGTGGTCTAATTCCTAAGGTACACCTCACTTATTTGTGTCCCCAGCAGAGTCGCCAGTTCTGGCGTTCACGATGGGAATGAGAACTGACTGTTTAAAGCTGGTTTCGTGAAATGTCGCGGTAAGCAAGAGTCACCACCGTCTTTTATGTTCTCCAATATGGAAAGGACAAAAGCACAACAAAATTCCTTATTCGAGAATGTTTCTCGGTTCGGGAGGTAGATTTATAGAAAGGGAAGGTGTTAGCACCCTTTCTATCCATGGTTATCCATGGGCTCTTAGGTACTTGCTCTTATGTTTTCAAAAGATGTTTGCTTTTCAAGTGTGAGTGGGTTTTGAAAAAGTTCGTTTGGAAAACTTCTAAGTAACTCTTGTATCAGTCCTCAAGAGTGTATGAAGTGTTTTGTTTGAAAACTTTTTGAAAGTGTGGGGTGCGAAAAGTTGTTTTTGTTTGTTTGAAAAGAGCAAGTACCCATGAGATCTACCTACTCTAAGGAATTAGGCTGTGTAAGAGTCCTTTAGATAGTGCTATCCCACCATTGAGAGGTAGGTAGCATCGTCGTTGGAGGTGTTCGGGTCAATTCGATTAAGAGACAATGTGGTCACTGAAGCAATGGTAGGACACCTTAGAAGTAACCCTAACGTCCTAGATCCTTTGTATCCAAGGCAACCGTTTCGAGGCAACTGGATCTTTTAGACAGAAGGGCGACCTCTAAGCTACCCTATACTTGATGACCACGTTTCGAGGCAACCAGTGAGGCGTACCCTAGAAGTGGCATATGCATGTGTGTTGTTTTTCAGTTAATTGTCTTTGTACATGTTATTTGTGAGCTACGGATTGATTTTATTTACATACATTCTTTCATGCATTTAACAGTTATGGGTGCGGAAAGTAAATTGCAGAAATGTAAATTCTAACTATTACAAGGCGCGGGTCTATACATCGCCAAAAAACAAAGACCCGTTTTGGTAAATAAGTACGAGAAATTAAGTAAAGCGGTAAAATTCCTATTTAACTATTACATATCTGGAGACAGTTACATAAATAATCAAAATAAATAAATGTGCGCGAGTAAAAATTAATCGGGAACGTCCTAAGGGTTTTGACCCTTTTAAGAAAAGAAATGAATTTTTTTTGTCCTTTTTTTTGATTAAATGAAATTAAAATTAATAACTAATCTAATTAATTAATTAATAGAAAAAAATATTTTTGTGTTTTTATATTTTTTAATGAAAATAAAATAAAAGAATTAAAATTAAAAGTTAACCTAATTCTAAATTATTTTTATTTATTGTAAAGAAAAAGAGATTAAAATTGTCCTAATGAAACTATTTTATTTGTTAGTATTTTATTTACAAAAATAACATGAAATTAATAATAATAATAATATTAGTGTTTTTTTTTATTTTTTATAAAAAAATATTAGTTATGTTAATTAAATAATAATAAAACTAATAATTAAAAAAACAAGGAATATAAGAGAAAAGAAAAATAAAAGAAATAACAAAACCAAGGGGGTGTTGATGGCTCAATGGAGGTGTGAATTGCAGTTTTTTGGCCCACTAAGCTCAGGCCTGTATTGACTTTTGAAATTTCCTGGAGACGCGTTGACTCATGAGCATGGTGCTCATCATTTTCTAGCCTTTGGATTGATCTTTGAGGTCATATGGTGAACTTCTAGACAAATGCTGCATGGGAACGCATTAGGAAAAACAATATTGAATTTTGGGGGGACTTGGGAATACTTACAGTGCTTGATAATGGATCTTAGGACGTGGCAAGGGTTGCTTTAGCTTCAGGGTATGGCAAAGAAGAGAGTCACGTTCTCCTTTTGGCCTGAAAATGCTTGCAAAACTCCTTTTGATCTCACACTTTTTTTGACAAATTTTGGATTTTGCTCTGTCCGTTTGTATAATGTTCAGGTTGTGAATGAGGCTTGCAAGGCTTGTATATATAGTCATGAATGAGAATCAATCACATTTAGGAGCCTTTAACCCTTGCAATCAAGTTTTGAGATTTCTCCATAACCACCATTAAAGAAACTTGCCATTTTTGTTCAAAATTTGAATTTCATGCTCATAATAGGCTTGGCACGAATTTGGCATGTGTATTATGATGCATCGAGGTCATTCAAACCACAAGATATCACTTAATTAATTTTTTTGATTTTTATTTGAATTTTATGGATTTAAATGAATTAAATCAAATAAAATTAAATAAAAATAGAAAAATTAATGTTTAATCTTGAAATTGATCATGGGACACGTGGGTGGCATGACAAGGCTGAACCAAGTGGAAAAAGTGGGCCCTTTTGTCAAAAATTGAAGTTTCAAGGATAGTTGACTTTTGCCATTTCACAAAAATTTCCCAACTTCTCCAATGCATATCTTGCTCAATGTTGATCATATGAACATGTTCTTGGACATTTTGGAAAGGTCTTGAAGTCCTCTAATCAATGCCTTTGGTCCCATGTCATTTTGATTTACCAATCTCAAGTTATGGTCTTTGACTTAAAATGCCTTTTTGTTGACTTTTGAAAATGACCTATAATGTTGAAATTGATAACTTTTTGTGAGAGCATTTCTTGGACTTGGAATGTGAAGATGAGTTGTAGGAAATGTCATCCCCTTCAAAATGAGCATTGGATGGGATTTTTCTGATGAACCATGAAAACGTTATGCCTTGGTCAAGTTACAGTTGACTTTTCAACTGTCCAAAAATGGAAACTTTCGCATCTGGATGATTTTTGAGCCATTCTTGTGGAATCATGATCAAGACTTGATCAAATGATGATTGTGGCTTCAAAATAAGATGTTGACCAAATTTTTTGACTTTTGACTGTAAAATGACCATTTTACCCCTGCCTTTGATTGTGAAGCAAATAGGGCTTTTGACTGTGCAACTTGACCTTGTGAGCCTTGAAACTTGGCATATGGATGCTTGACAATGTGTATAGGCATATGTGACTTGATTGAGCCCTTGAAAACCTCAACTTCCTTGCAAGAACCAAAACCCTAATTTGACTGGCTTAGGAGGGTGTTTGAACTGTGCAACCCTTGAGGAGACTTGAGCAAATCTAGATGATGCCTGTCAAAACTTTGAAGAATATGGGAGGGAAAATTTTGGGGTACAACAGGGAGTGTCGCATATTACTTCATAGAGTCTTAGGTAATGGGTGAAGAGAGGGAAATACATCGCTGCATGGTGTCTTAGACAATGGGTCATGTTACACTGCTGCATGGAGTCTTAGGCAATGAACTAAGTTTCGCGCATTACTGCCCAGGGTCTTAGGTAATGGGTAAGATGAGGGGGATACATAGCTGCATGGAGTCTTAGGAAATGTACCGAGCTTCATACATTACTACATGGAGTCTTAGGTAATAAATCTACATGGTAGAGGAAAACATCATTGCGTGGAGTCTTAGGTGATGGGATGAACATGTCATGGCATGGAGTCTTGGTGGCGGGTCTTATTTGGCTTTCGAACATTGCAGCATGGAGTCTTAGGTAATGTACTGGTTTTTGCACATCACTGCATGGAGTCATATGTAATGAGCTATGTTGTGGAGAACACATCACTGCATGGAGTCTTAGGTGATGAGCTAAACACATCACTGCATGGAGTCTTAGGTGACGAGTTAAATTTTGTAGAAGAAGTATGTTTTGATGATTAACCCTTAGATAGATAAATCGAGGGTGAGATTTTTTATTTTCTATATGATGTATGTGTATGATGTCTGATATTGATATGGAACCCATAGTGTATGTGTATTGAATGTCTATACATGCAAAATGTGTGCAAAATATGTGTATGCCTTAGAATGTTATAAAGATGCTTCCGCCATTCTCTCCTTTAAACCATTAGTTTTGAGTTACCAATTCCATGGCATTGTATGTTGCATTGTCGTGGTATCTTTGAATTGATTTGAACGTGATGAAGAGTGTTAACAAGATTTTGATTATTGTATTGCATGCACGGGCGTAGGCATACGTGTAGACTTTTATGTTATAAGTGCAGGCGTAGGCGTAGACATGTGTATGGACGTAAACGTGGATTTTATTTTTGATGTTTTTCTAATCAAAATTCTTTTTCGGTGTTTTATTCAATGCTTTTATTTGTCAATTCACCCAAAAAAAATTTGACACAATTCTCACAAGCAATAAGCGTAGTATTTTGTAAACAATACTGAAAAATGCAATTTGAAAGATGAAAAGAAAGAAAATGATTTATTGATATGCCTCTGAATAGGCGAAAGTACAAGATGTAATTCCTTGAAAGAGGTAATTACAGAAATTTTCAAAACTGTAAATGGCAATGAAAATGATAATTGCTACTGTTGTTCCCCAATATCCTTTTAATGGCTCCTATCTCCTTTGCTTCTGAGTCGTATGATTTAAATCCATCTCTCTCTTCGTGGTTCGTAGTCGCAATTCTTAGATCGTAGTCTTTTTGTTCTTTATTTCTTTTGCATAAAATCCCTAATTTTTGCCTGGATCGCCCTTTTGGGTTTTCAATCCACCGGGATATTTTTTTTTGTGTATGTCCCTAATTTTTTCCTGGATCGCCCTTTAGGGTTTTCGATCCACCTGAGTGCTCATTTTTGCCTAAGTCGCCTGTTTAGGGCCCGAGCTTAGCGAGCCTTTTTTATACATAGTATTTTTTGTCTGTGTCTAAATTTTCTGTATGTGGTAGTTCTTCCCCATCCATTGTTGTGAGGATGAGACCACCCCTAGAGAATGTTGTTTTCACTATGTATGGACCTTCGTAGTTGGGTGTCCATTTACCATGTGAATCGAGGTGAGATAGTAGAATCTTCTCGAGAACTAAATCCCCTTCTTTGAATATTCGAGGACGAACTTTCTTGTCGAAGGCCCTCTTCACCCGCTTCTAATGCAAGTGACTGTGGCATAGAGCTGTAAAGCGTTTCTCCTTGATGAGGTTGAGTTGATTGAGTCGAGTCTGAACCCATTCTGCTTCTTCCAACTTTGTTTCCATTAGAACCCGAAGTGATGGTATCTCGATTTCAATTGGAAGTACTGCCTCCATGCCATATACCAGAGAGAAAGGAGTCGTTCTTGTTGATGTGCACACAAAAGTGCGATAGCCATGTAGAGCAAATGGAAGCATTTCGTGCCAATCTTTGTGTGTATTTACCATTTTCTGAATGATTTTCTTGATATTTTTATTGGCTTCTTCGACGGCTCTGTTCATCTTGGGTCTGTATGTTGAGGAGTTATGATGTTAGATTTTCAAATTGTCACATAGTTCCTGCTTGGAACCCCATACCTGCATATGAGATTCTGCTTGATAAATTACGTAACCACTTGACTTGTCACATTGGCGTATGATACCACTTCCACCCAATTGGTTAAGTAATCGATGGCTACTAGAATGAAATGGTGTCTGTTGGATGCTTTCGATTCGATCATGCCAATCATATCAATTCCCCACATTGAGAACGGTCAAGGGGAGATCATGACATTCAGAGGATTTGGTGGCACATTTATCTTATTAACGTAGATCTGGATTTTGTGACAAGTTTTCGTGTAGCGATAACAGTCGGCTTCCATCAATAACCAATAATACCCTGCTCGCAGAATCTTTCTAGCCATGGTGTGTCCATTTGTATAAGTTCCAAAGGTTCCCTCGTGGATTTCTCTCATGAGCGTGTCTGCTTCTTATTTCTCCATACATCTGAGTAGTACCATGTCGTAGTTTCTTTTGTACAGCACACCATTACTCAGAATGAATTTCGAGGCTAACCTTCGCAGGTTCCGCTTGTTAATGATAGAGGCATTTTCCCGATATTCTTGCTTTTCAAGGTACTTCTTAATGTCGTAAAACCTAGGCTTGTCATCCGGTCCTTCTTCAATAGCAAAGCAGTGTGCGGGCTCTTTAAAGTGTCTGACTGTGATTCTTGGTTCATGGTTTGGAAAAGTTACCTTGAACATAGCTGATAGAGTTTCCAGAGCGTCCGCCATTTGATTTTCTTCTCGTGGGATGTGACTGAAAGTGATCTCTATGAATTCCGCAACCAACTTTAAAACATGATCCTGATATAGAATCAGTTTTGGATGTTTAGTGTCCCATTCACCATTGACTTGGTATATGACTAATGCGGAGTCCCCAAATACTCCGAGGTGCTTTACTCTCAGATCAATGGCAGCTTCCAGTCCTAGTATACAGGCTTCATACTCGGCGACATTGTTTGTGCAGTCAAAACACAACCTTGTAATGTAGGGCTTGTGATGATTCTCTGAAGAAGTCAAGATTTCCCCTATATCATGCCCCAGGGCATTTTAATCCCCGTTGAACATGAGTGTCCAATGTGCCCCTGGCTCAGGTCCTTCGTCAAGTCCTGGTATTTCATAGTCACCTATAACCATGACATCTTCGTCTGGAAACTCGAACTTCATAGGTTGATATTCTGGCAGTGGTTTGTGAGCTAGATGATCAGCTAATATACTACCCTTGATGGCCTTCTGAGTGACATATTGGATGTCGTATTCTGATAGTAGCATCTCCCATAGGGCGATTCTCCCTGTAAGAGCCGGTTTTTTAAAACACGTACTTTAGAGGATTCATTCTTGCTATCAACCATGTGGTGTGGGTTAACATATATTGCCTCAACCTCTTAATGTCCCAAGCCAAAGCACAACAAGTTTTCTCGAGGAACGATTACCTGGTTTCGCAGTCAAGAAATTTCTTGCTAAGGTAGTAAATTTCATGCTCTTTTCTTCTTGTTTCGTCCTACTGTCCCAAAACACAACCCATTGATCCTTTGAGCATTGTCAGATACATGATGAGTGGTGTTGTACCCCAAAATTTGCCCTCTCATTTATCAAGATTTTCTCACAAGATCTCTTTGACTCAAGACTAGATTAGGGTTTGATCAGCTCAAGACATCTCATCTTACACTGATGACCCAAAATTAGGGTTTGAGTTTGCACAAGAATTTTTGAACTTCCAATGCCCCATATGACTTTCAAACATCATTATGAACCACCAATATTACTCATGACAAGTTTCAAGCTTTGAACCATATTTTTGATCAGTCAATTGGACAGTTGACCTAAAAATCAGCTGTATTAGGGAAAAAGTCAACCATGGCCAATTTGCAATCAAACTTCATAATTTTTGATCCATATCAATATTCTAGACTCATATGTATCATTTGATCAAGTTTGGACCATAATTCCTCAAGAAATTTGATCAAATCATCAAAAGGGCAAAATAGTTAAAATTAGGGTTTTGATTGAGAAAGGGCAATTTCTGATTTTTGACCTAGCAAATGACTAATTCATTTGAAGCATGATTTCAAGGGTTCAATTGCATCATCTTGACCTAATGGCATGGTTCAAAACATTACAATTTCATTGGATTGGCATATCAAATTTACAGTCAACTAATCAAAAGTCAACTGTATACTGAAAAGTCAAATTTTGACTTTTTGATCAAAATCAAAAACCAAGGATCACAGTTCATCAAAACATGTCAAAATATGAAACTTGTTCATCAAGGAATCAAAGATTGAATATTTGATTTTGAAATTTGAATTTTTCTTAACTTAGAAATTTTTCTAAGTATAGAAAATTTCTTATTTTTTCTCAACTTTCGGCCAATTTTCCACCATGATACAAGATGATTCAAAGAAAGTTCCCAACATGAAAGTTGTAGACCCCCATGAAATCTACAACTTTGATTCACACATTTTTCCATAAAGATGCTTGGATATCAAGATATAATTTTATGAATACATGCCCATGAACTAAAATAACTTAGTGAAATTTTGCCCTAATTTAGGCAGGTTTTTGACCTAACTTCATGGCAATTTTTCACATAGTTCTAAGAGGAATATTGAAATTCATTTCAAATATGAGTTATAGAGCATATTGCAAGCTTTCCAAAATGTCAAAGAACTCCTTGAGATCATTTTTTAGTAGAGAGAATCGAAGATATGAAGTTGGCAATTTCTCACTTTGATTTCAAGCCATGTCATGAAGAACAAAATTCAAATCTGAACCTATGCTGCCTAATTCTTGCTTTACAGGCCTCAACTCGTTTGTCACTCCACCATTAATGGATTACATAATATTTCATGCCCTAAAACCAATCATTCAATGCATTGTACAAGAAAATAACCATTTATGGAAGAAAGGCAACATTGCCATTTTGGAAAAGCATGCTTTATGCATTTTTTCATTTCTTGAGCCTTGGACTTGTTCTTTATGCACAAACCAAGCCTCTAAGCCTGAACAAAACATGTTTAAAGCTTCACACTACCCTACAAGATCAGAACCATGCATTAAGAAGTCATTTCTCACACTTGCTTCAAAAACAAGAAATGTAGCAAGACGTGTGATCTTGTACTTCTGAGCAAGCACAAGTCCTCCAATCGTTTGCTCTATATAAAGCTATCACTTTGAAACTAAAAGCACGAATGCCCAAGCCTTGAAACACCCTAGAACCAGAAATTGCATACCAAGCTTCCAAACTTGCCATTTCTGACTTGTGAATTGAATCTTCCATTCCACTCGTGCGTTTTCAAACCTTTTGCTTCCCTAAGCTTCCTTACCTTACAAGAAAACCATCCCACACCCTGAAACATCATTGTAACTCCATCTTCCCCATTGTTGAACTTCAAAAACATAGTAACACGGGTGGACTTCTAGAGATCGTTTCAGACACTTTCAAGACAAGCTAAGCATTGCATTAGCTTCCTAGAAGTTCCAGGAAGCTAACCTGATCATCACAGCATCCTAAAGCAAGCTCATTTCCAAAATACGATTTCCATTTTCAAGGTGAGTTTTCTGTTTTTCCAACTCTTGATACAGGCATAGTTAGCTTTCCATTTGTGAATATACAATGTAGACATCATTGCTACGAAGCTGTACATATCCATAACTTGCATTTATTTGGCCTGAGTTGGGAGAATTTTGGGTTTGAAGTTTCTGAAAATATTAGGTTAAGAATTAGGGCCATTAAAATTCTCTTTAATCTTGGACTTATAGTTTTAGTTATGCACATGGTTAGAATCGTGAGATAAAATGCTATAACATTCATGTTATCAATTTCCATTTTTGTTGAGAGATGAAAGAGTTACAGGAGGTCCGACTAGCTTGAGGAAGAAGATGAAGTACAGGGCAAGGAAGCTTCTTATGTTATATTTTTATTGTTTCATATAAACTAACGGATGTACAGCCACCCCAATGGCAAGGCAGCACGCTGAAATTGCTAAGGTCATGGGTTCGAGCCTTGGTGCTTGCCTTTTGCCTATTTTCTCACATTTTTTTATCATTTTTCTCATTATGCAGCGCTGGGCTTTTTGTTCCATTGGGCTTTTTTTTCTTCTAAAAGCTTACCCTCTGTTTGCTTACAGCACCCCTGGCCCATACATTTTATTTTTTTGTTTTATTTATTTTTTTGTTTTATTAAATATTTTCTTAAATACATAAAAATCATGAAAAATATAAAACATGATAAATTTTGTATTTATTTTACTTTATTTTATTTTCACATGAAAAAATATTTTTATTAAACTATATATTAATTATTTCTTTCTTAAATAAACTTGTAAATATAATAGAATTAGGTTAACTATTTTATTCCTTTTTTTTATTTCATACTTGTAAATATTTATTTTTTGATATGTAAAAAGACTAAACATTTTTTCCTAAAATATTATTTATTATTTTCAATACAAAAATACACAAAAATAATAGTTAAAGAACTTCATTTTCTTTTAAATTAGAAATTAGGATTAACTATTTTTTTTCAAGAATTAATTTCCTTTTTCTTAAGTTATTAGATTTAGGTCAAAACCCTTTTCACATAAAAAAAACAAAATCTTCTTTGCATTTAAATACCTTTGCATATTTAAATTACATTGTATATTATTTATTTAAATATTCGTAAAAATTCGATTTGGTTCTAATAGCTTAATTAGATTTACATTATTGCAAATCCCCATTCACAATTTGTATTCCCCCCTCCTATAAAATGTTGTAATAGCATAGTAATCTTTAAATTACGCAATTTACCGCTTTTATATACCTTGCTAGTAATTAGAGTTTGTATGACAAGATCAAAACAAATCAAATAGAAAACCCTAAATCTAAGACAAAATCAAAGCATGAAAATAACACACTTGCACACAAGCATCCTTAGGGTTTCTCCACTTGGTTGCCTTTTAGAAAAATAGCCATATTACGCATGCGAAGTATCTTGGCAAAACAAACAAATATAAGATCATAGTCCCTCGACGACGCTATTCAAAGTTGCCTTACAAAATGATCTTGGTCCCTCAAAAATGCTAATATACTTTGCAACATTGTTAATCATGGTTATACGATGACCCACACCCGTCCCGTTTACATCCAAAGATAGGGTTACTTACCAAATCGATGGTAAGATAACAATGTCAAAGGAAAGAAGAAATGAACATGAAAGACTTTTGAGTAGGTAGATTGTTCTTAGTTACTTGCTCACTTTCAAAACAAAACATCCTTGCTATTTTCAAAACAAACACCTACACTTTCAAAACATCTTACAAACTTGAAAACATTTTCAAAAGATCAACATCTTTGTATACATTCTTATGAATGAGAATCATTACAAAGTTTGCCTAAACAATGGCCTCTTTACAAAATACTTTCAAAAAACACACAAAGCACAAATTTAAACAAAAGCAAGTGATCTAGCAAGTAACTAAGAGCCCATGGAAAACCATGGATAAAAAGGGTGCTAATACCTTCCCTTTTCATAACCTACCCCCCGAACTCAAGAAAAAATCTCAAAGGTCTTTCCTGTGCTTTTTCACCTTTCCTTTTGGATAAAAGAAAAGTCGCCGGCGACTCTTGCTAACCGCAACATTTGGGATAAAATGCAAAAACCTCAAGTCAGTTCTCCCACCGTATCACAGAACTGGCGAATCTGCTGGGGAATTTTTTAAAGTGGGGTTACCTTAGGGCTAGATCACATTTATTTGCTTACATTGTTTGACTTGTATGCTTTACATTATGGTTCTTTGTTTGGGTTTGAAATCCTCTACCCGAATTTGGGATACATTATAGGTAAATAACAATATGTTGTGGAAACTGTGCGGAGTATACCAATATGGTCTAAGCAATAGCTATGTTAGTCTGACATATTTGTGGGTACCGGTAGCCTTTGAGTCAATCAAAGAGAATACAGGGCCGCTGAGTGATGTCATGAAGCACTAATGAACTTCTAGAACCCTTTACTTGACTGACTTGGCCTTTAGGATGTAGTGAGATGACCGGCTTTGGTGCAGTCCGAAGTTGGTAGATACTCGATACTACACTCATTAAGGGTTGGTTTCTTGGGATATTTCGGTCGCCGGTAAAGAGGCTCGAGCTGAAACAATGACCAAGCAAAACAATTCGGTGATATTGAGCTCCTTAGAACCCGGTTACTATTACTAGGACAGGTTTAAGCCAACTAAACTTCAAGAGGATACTTACCTATAAAACCCCATGCAACCCTAAACTAAGAACTTGTTTATTTTGCTTGTATATGCATACTTGTACATAACATCATGGACATCATGAGCATCATATGCATTCACTAACCATTTCAAGGATTTTGGAGATTCATCTTTGTTCTTGTTTTGTAGGATATGGATTCACTTCGCAGGAAAACTATCCAAGTCAACCTTGTAAGAATTCCTCCACAACTCAAGGAGATAACTTCAAGGATCCCTGAGAACTCTCTATTCACCGAGAGGCATGGTCGTCTACTCAACTTGGTCACCTCCAATACAGATGAGGATATGATGAAGGTACTCTTCCAGTTCTTTGATCCTTTGTACCATTGCTTCATATTTCCCGACTATCAGCTTACGCCCACTTTGGAAGAATTCTCTAAGCTCTTGAGGATTCCAATTCTCAATCAACTACCTTTCAACGGTACGGAAAGAGACCCAAATCTAGAAGAGATTGCTTAAGCTTTGCACTTGCACTCATCTGATGTCACAGCTCATTGGGAAACTAGAAGTGGTGTCAAAGGCTTCTTAGCAAAGTTCCTGTTTGAGAAAGCCCAAAGCTGTTGGAATTCCTTAGACTTGTAAGCCTTTAAGGAAATTGTGACTCTTCTTATCTATGGGATGGTCTTGTTCCCCAATCCTGACCAACTCATAGATGTGAGTACCGTCAAAATCTTCATGTCACACAATTCGGTTCCTACATTGCTAGGGGATATCCTACACTCTTTTCACACTCATACAATGAGGAAAAGAGGTGTCCTTATGTGTTGCACTCCTCTCATGGCAAGATGGTTTATTTCACATCTTCCCCAATCAGTCTTAAAGAATAAGAAAGGATTAAGGTGGTCACAAAGGTTAATGACGCTCAAACATTCAGATATTCATTGGTGCTCTCGATCCAAAGAGAATGTTATCATTGTTGATCGTTATGGGGAATTCCCTATTGTCCCTCTACTTCGAATTAGGGGAGGCATCACCTATAACCCATGCTTAGCTCTAAGAAAGTTTGGTTATACTCGAAGGGATGGCCCGCATGAGATGTTGATTCAAGGCTTGGTATTCGACTACGACAACGACGATCAAGGCCTTCACCAGAGATTCATCCGAGCATGGAGGATACTAAACAAGGTGGATAGCAAGGCTTTGGGACACAAGAATTCCATCCCTCTTGAGCCTTACCTCAAGTGGGTACGAACCCACACTCAAAGTCTTATGATGCCTTATCCTTCCATTCTCCCGGTGATCATTGAGCCTGGTAAGGAAGGAAATGTTCCATACACTATCCTACATCCTGACATGCCCACGTCTCTTAAAGATTTACAAAGGGGTTGGATACAGCTCAAAGGAGAGTGAGATACTTTCGAAGCCCAATTCTACGCAAGCGAGAAGAAGGTTTTGGAACTCACTAAGCTACTTCATGAGGAGCAGACTCTAAATTCCTACATAGAACCAAAGAGGATGCACACTACCTTTTTATCTTAGAGTTTTGTATTATTTTTCCCGAGGGGCATTGATGTACTCAAACTTTATCTTATTAATATAACGTGTGTTTCCTTTTTGTCTAAAATAAACTTGAATCTTTAAAATCCTTGAAAACATTTCATATACACATATCATTCATCATAACATAAACAAGTCTTTTACAACGAGTTTCCTCATCTCTCTACTGTTTATTTCAGTAAGATGGATCTCGAACAGACCGTTAAAGATCTCCAAGCTCAGAACTCGCAATTTCAACAGTTACTCATGACCCTAGCCAAGGGGAAAGAAGAGTTGAAGACTCTATTAGCTGAAGAAAGAAAGAAGAAAACAAAGAAGGTCACTGGGGTTTTGAACATGGGGAGAAGGTTTCAAGGACAGACTAGAAGAACCTTGAATTTCGCAACAACGTATGGTGAAGAAGGGAAGGGAAAAGAAATAGCGATTCCATCAGAATTTGAAGAGGAGGAAGAAGAGGAAGACTACTCTGAGGAACAATATCCTCCAACTGATGATAAGTACAGACATCTTGAAGAGCGTTTGAGCGCTATGGAAATACAAAAGGTGCAAGGTCTAGACTTTGAAGAATTGGGACTAGTGTCGGGGATCGTGATCCCTCCAAAATTCAAAGTGCCTTTGTTTGCAAAATATGATGGGGTGTCATGTCCTAAGATGCACCTCCGATCATATATGAGAAAGATCCAGCCACACTCCGCTGATAAAGACTTGTGGGTGCATTTATTCCAAGATAGCCTATCTGGAACACAACTCAATTGGTTTTACCAACTGGAAAGGGCCAACATCCACAACTGGGAATACCTTGCCACAACTTTCTATAAGAAATATCAATATAATGCTGATTTGGCGCCTACCCGTACTCAACTTCAGAGTATGGTTATGGCTTCAAATGAAGGTTTCAAGGATTACGCACAAAAATGGAGAGATCTAGCTGGGAGAGTGCAACCCCCTCTGTCTGAAAGGGAGTTGGTGGATATGTTCTTAGGAACTCTATAAGACCCTTTCTTCAACCATCTGATTGGGAGCTCATCTGCAGGATTTACTGAGTTAATACTAACTGGAGAGAGGGTGGAAGTTGGCATAAAAAGTGGAAAGATTTAGAAGGATTCATCTGCCTCTACAACTGTGAGGAAGCCTTTCATTGGGAAGAAGGAAGTAGCTGTTGTATATCCATAAAGGAACCAAGGGAGAGCCGAGCGCCGACCAATGGTGGGGGCTGTCATGATCCCAAAGCCTACATCTGATCAACCAAGAAGTAATCAACCGAGGGTGGAGAGGCCAGTCCGGCAATTCACCAGAATCAATATGACTCTATCCCAGGTTTTACCGCACCTTCTGAAATCCAATTTGGCAACTTTAAAAGAAGCTCCAAAAAACCCCAACACGACGTCCCCTCATTATCACCCAAATTCCTGTTGCGCATATCATTTCGAAAGTCCAGGTCACGACACTAACAACTGTTGGGCCTTGAAAAACAAAATTCAAGACCTTATAGACGCAAAAGAGATTCAGTTTCATGCACCTGAGAAGCCAAACGTCATTTCTGCTCCTATGCCTAGACATGGTCACCACACTAATGCTGTTGAAGATGATTTGTTTGTTACCACAATTGATAAACTCTTGACTCCGCTCCCAATCATTAAGATAAATTTGTTAAAAGTCGGTGTATTCCCAGGTTGTAATGAAGACTGCCATCTTTGCTTATCCTTACCAACTGTTTGCCCTTTGTTGAAAACAGGCATTCAACGCTTGATAGACAACAAAGAGATTATGTTTAAAAGTACTCCTGTTTCACCTATTCCTGTTGAAGATGTTTCAATCATCACCATCTCCGCCAATTCTTCCAAGATCTCCAAAAGACCCGTTAGAATTACATTTGTTCCAAAAGCTACTCCTCTTATAATCACAATGGTTGGGCCAGTCCCGTACAAAACAGACAAAACTGTGCCGTGGAATTACGATGGGGACATCTACTACCATGGCATCAAACAAGATGGGCTGGCCACCGAAGAGATAAGCTCCGAAGAAGAAAACTCCGACATTAGCAATATTGTTGGAACCAGTAAGATTATCCGAAGCGGTAGAATCTTCTCTCCAAAAATTGCCCCCCCCCCCCCCCAAAGGCAGTTTTTGGACCCGTGGCTGCTCCAAAAATTACTTCCATACCAATAATCATATCTGCAAGTGCCCTTGTTAACAAAGACGACACAACCCATGCTGTTATCCCTACTAACACTCTTGCTGCTGAAACTCGAGGAAAAAGTATTCAAGAAGAGCCTGTCCGGACGAAGGCTCAGTCACTTACTATCCCCGGAACCTCCAAGAAGGAAATGGAAGAGATCCTGAGAATAATAAAGAGGAGCGACTACGACGTAGTTGAACAGTTGGGGCAAACTCCCTCCAAGATATCCATGCTAGAATTGTTGCTACGTTCTGAGGCACATGCGAAAGCCCTGGTGAAGTTTCTAAAGACAGTCCATATGCCTCAAGAGACGTCTACTGACCAATTTCAAGATTGCATGGCCAACTTGATGGCGGATAACGGCCTAGGCTTCTCAGATGCTGATCTGACACCAAGGGGAAGAAAGCACAACGAGGCATTGCATGTCTCTGTGGAATGTAGAGGAACAACTCTGGCCCATGTCTTGGTGGACACTGGCTCATCTTTGAATGTTTTACTGAAGAAAGCTCTCGACAGACTAGACTGCGAAGGACTGACGTTGAAACCCAGTAACATAGTCGTAAGAGCATTTGATGGCTCAAAGTGGATGGTGCACGGGGAGGTGGATATCCCCATAAAGGTTGGGACTCAAACTTTCAACTCAACCTTCTATGTAATGGACATCCGCCCCTCTTACTCCTGTCTGTTAGGACGATCGTGGATCCATAATGCTGGCGCTGTCACCTCTACACTGCACCAGATGTTGAAATATCTGGTCCAAGGAAAGATTATCATTATCCACGGAGAGGAAGAATATATGATTAGCCACCTCAATTCCTTCAGGTATGTGGAATTGGACGGCGAGTTCATTGAAACTCCTTTTCAACATTTAGGAGAGGTCCCCTAAGAAGTAGCAGTAACCAAGACTGTGTCCCAGATTCCCAATATTACAAGACCTCCACTCTGATGTCACCTCTAAAGGACGCCAAGGCAGTAGTAGAGGAGGGTGGATGCACTATCTGGGGGAAACTCCCGGATATGCCGTATAAATCTGACAAGTTTGGTTTAGGGTTCACTTCAAATGCTCAGAAGGTTGTACGTCGTGCCCATGCTGGAGGACCCCCCTTGAAGATTAGCAACCGAGAGGTGAATGAGGTAGGAGATGGTGAAGAGGATTGCAGCTTGGAGGATTGGATCTTTCCTACTGTCAACAAAGGACTTCACAATTGGGAGGCCAGAGACTTTGTCCCAATAACTTTTATGCCTCAGTAATTTATCTTTACATTTCTGCTGGACTTGTAATATTCACAAACAATTCGCACATTTAAAACCTTGTGTCTTGCCCGAGGCACAATGGTCCATTTGTAAGGGTTTTTATTTCATCTTCATATGACATTCAATGAATCACGGACGTTTTTTACATACAAACTTTTGTGCTCATTGTTTTTCTTTTACATTTTATTTTTTAAAGGATGGCTATACCCTTACACACACCCACACTCACAAATGCAGGTACCCCTCCATTCCAGATCCCATGGGTAACGATATTGCTATGGCCTTTTGTGACTCTGAAGATCTAATCTACCAAGCCGAAGACGAAGGTGAGGAAGATTGTGAAGTACCAGGGGAACTGGCCAGACTACTACAACAAGAGGAACGAGTCATTCAGCCTCACGAGGAATCTGTGGATACAATCAATATGGGTACCGAGGAGGATAAAAAAGAGGTCAGGGTGGGTACAATCTGGAGCCCAGTGTCAAGGAGCGTCTGATTCAGTTGTTGCATGATTATGTTGAGATCTTTGCTTGGTCATATGAAGACATGCCAGGACTTGATACAGACATCGTGGTACATCGTCTTCCTACAAGAGAAGACTGTCCACCAGTAAAACAAAAAGTCTGTTGCATGAGACCTGATATGTCAGAGAAGATCAAAGCGGAAGTCATGAAACAATTCAATGCTTGATTCTTGGTTGTCACTTCCTATCCCCAATGGGTTGTCAACATTGCTCCCGTGCCTAAAAAGGACGACAAAGTACGAATGTGCGTGGACTATAGAGATTTGAATATGGCCAACCCTAAAGATGATTTTCCACTCCCCCACATTGATATCATGGTTGACAATACAACACAATACAAAGTGTTTTCCTTCATGGACGGATTCTCATGTTACAACCAAATCAAAATGGCACATGAGGACATGGATAAAACAACATTTGTCACACAGTGCAGCACATTCTGCTACAAAGTGATGCCATTCGGACTGAAGAATGCTGGGGCAACCTATCAGCGCGCCATGGTAGCTTTGTTTCATGACATGATACATCATGAAATAAAGGTCTACGCAGACGATATGATAGCCCGATCACAAACATAAGAAGAAAACTTGTGTTGTACCCCAAAATTTTCCCTCCCATATTTCTCAAAACATTTCAAGAAAAATCCTCAAGTTGCTCAAGGAAGTCCAAGGGTTGACCAGACAAGCTCTCTCCAAAGGCAGCCTACCTCAAATTAGGGTTTCATGTTGCATCAAGATATTTGAGTCCAAGGGATCCCAAATGCTCACTATTATCCTAATATGTTCTCAAGATAATCCATGTCAAGTTTCAAGCCCTACAGAGAAAGTTTGCTCAGTCAATTGCTCAAACGCCTGAAAATCGACTATGCTAGGGCAAAAGTCAACTGTGGCCCACATACAGTCAAACTTCAAGATTTTTGGTCAACATCCTCATTTAGAAGTATATTTCATCATTTTATCAAGGGTTGATCATGATTCATCAAGGATTGCTCATAATTCATCAAGAACCAAAAGTTGCTAAATTAGGGTTTTGTAGGAAAAGTCAACTCAACTTTGACCAAGCATAACTTTCTCATACTTTATGAGAAATGACCCATCCAAAGCTAATTTTTAAGATGATGAAATTCTCTATAATCCATCTTCATCTCCCAAGTTCAAAATATGCCCTCACAAGAAGTTATGAATTTGGACATTATAGGTCATTTTGAAAAGTCAACAAAAATACATTTTTTTGTCAAAGATTCATACATGAACATGGAATACCAAATTGATATGAGACTAAAAGTGTTGCTTAGAGGACATATTGAGATTTCTAAAAAGTCTAAGAACACCTTCAAAGAGTCAAAATTGAGGAAGTTATGCATTGGTGAAGTTGACCCTTTTTGCAAAATTGTCAAAAGTCAACTATGCCTAAAATTGCAATTTTTGCTAAATGGGCCTAACTTTTTGCACTTGTCTTGAGTTGGTAGCACGGTCCACGAGCCCTAGATCTTTCCACTTGTATTTATCTTATTTTTATTATTTATTTTGATTTTTTATTTGAATTAAATCAATTTTAATCAAAACAAATCATGAAAAAATCTAAAACATTGAAACCTCAAGATATTGTGCATGTTTCAGGTCTTATATCTAGTTGGCAAGTGATTGAATTCGTGCAAGGCCTTTGTGTGCACAAAAAGATTGAGTTTGACCTATTTTTAGAAAGGTTTTCAAGTGAATCAAATCCAAATCAAAAGTAATAATGGAGAAAGATTGAGATCATGTTTTCAACCCTAATTCATTCCTCAGTATATAGGGAACATTTGCAGACAAAAATCACAAGTTTTGGAGGCGTGAGAAGGTAGAAACAAACTTGAAAAAAACAAAGAAAAGTGGTAATTCATTTTGCTATTTACAGGTGTTGTACCCCAAAATTTTCCCTCCCGTATTCTTCAAAGTTTGCCAAGTCAAAGCTTCAAAATCTCCTCAAGGGTTGCACAGCTCAAGGGCCTCCTAACAGTTAAAAACTAGGGTTTTGGTTCAGACAAAGAAAATGAAGTTTCCAAGGGTCCAATCAAATCCTACATGCCTATAAACATGGTCAAGCATCCTCATACCAAGTTTCAAGACTTACAGCACAAAATTGCACAGTCAAAAACCCTAATTGCACTACAGTCAACTGTAGGGGCAAAATGGTCATTTGACAGTCAAAATCCAAATTTTTGGTCAACATCTCATTTTGAAGCCACAAACATCATTTGATAAATGCTTGATCATGATTCTCAAAGCTTGGCTCAAAAATCATCAAGGTGCAAAAGTTTCCATATTTGGATAGTTGAAAAAGTCAACTGTAACTTGACCAGGGCATAACTTTCACATGGATTATCAGAAAAATTCCATCCGAAGCTCATTTTTAAGATAAAGACATTTCTTACAACTCCTCTTCACACTTCAAGTCCAAGAAATGCTCTCACAAAAAGTTATCAATTTCAACATTATAGGTCATTTTCAAAAGTCAACAAAAAGGGACTTTAAGTCAAAGGCCATAACTTGAGATTGGTAAATCAAAATGACATGGGACCAAAGGCATTGGTTAGAGGACTCAAGGACCTTTCCAAAATGTCCAAGAACATGAGCACAGCTTAAAAATTGAGCAAGTTATGCCTTGTGGAAGTTGGGAAATTTTTGGATATTTTGAAAAGTCAACATTGCTTCAAATGACCTAAAAATGCTAATGGGCCTCTTTTTCTTCCAAAATCCATCATCCAAAACATGTGCACGACCATTTGGCCCAAAGGGAAGTTTTTATCATTTTTATTTTATTTATTTGGATTTTTAATTATTAATAATTCATTTAATTAAAATAAATAGGTGAAAAATACTAAACCTAATGTTTTAAATCTTTTTGTGCATAGAATAGGCTTAAGATTTCGTGTACAATCAAATATGGAAGGAATTATGGTGATTGGATATGATTGAGACCAAATATGCATGAAAAGATTGAAAAAATAATGCATGGAAAATCAAATATTTTCTCATCAATTCTTTGATTCCTTGGACCTCTTTTCCAACCCTAATTGTTCATACATACATATACATGCTAACCCTATTTAGAAGAACCTCCCAGCGGCGCCCAAAAGCCATAACCAAGTTGACATTTTTTCAAGAAAATTCTGAAACTGAAATCATCATTGCAAAGGTTTTCAAGCCAAAACAACCATTCTATCACCTTCCTGGGACATCAAGGAAGGCTCTTGGATCAAAATCACTACCTCTAGCGCCCTGAATTGGCACTGTGTGTGATTTCACCATGGATATATGCTAGGGTTTTCAGAACCTTGAATTAGGGCTTCTTAGTTAAGGAAAAATTAGCACTCGAGACCTGGACCATTGAAACAAGCGTGCTTGGACGAAAAGAACCCAACCCTCGCGCCTAATTTATGAGGCCATATGGCCTATTCGCTATTTTTTAGAAAGTTGCTTTTGGGGACGGTTCAAAACCGTTGCCCATTCTTTTTTTATTTCAGGGAAAATACAAACCACGAAGAAGATGATGAAGTGGAAGGCAGCGATTGGTTCGTTCAAAATTTCGCGCGAAAAAGACACCAACGCTTTGTTTTATTTTATATTAGTTGATTGTTATTCATTATACAACGCGTGTAGAGTGCTCCAGTGGCAAGGCTTGGTAGTGGTAATCTTCAGGACCTGGGTTCGATCCCAGGTCCCCCCCCCCCCCTTTTTCTTATATTTTTCCTTTAATTATCATCCTATGCGGTTTCAATACAGGGAGTCTACCATGCAACTCACCATCCAGCTTGCCACGCATATGCCAAGATCAATCAGAGGGCCACAGTTTGAGGAACATAGTGGACATGAGTCAACACCTTCACACGCTGGGAAGGGAAGTCAAAAAGGGCCTTAAAACCTTGGGCCAGAATTGCTACAATACACCTCTCAATTGGGGACAGACCCCCCTAGGTTTGCAACATCTTTTCTATTTTTTTTACTTTTTATTTTGATTCAATTATTTCCCTTTTTTAATTTAATTCTTTAATTTAATTAATTTTCATAAAATATAAAAACAATACAAAAATCAGAAAAAAGACAAAAGTAAATATATTGTTATTTAACTAATATTTTTGTAAATAAAGTTTCGTATCAATTAATTAGTTTTAATTTAGGAGTAAATCTTAATATTTTTCTAATAAACCTAAAACTTGGTAGAATTAGGGTTTGATCAATTGTTTTATCCATTTTCTTTTCTTTCACAGTAATTAATTATTAAAATATTATTTATTTTTATAAATCAAAATTGCATGTAAATAATTAGGTTAATTTAGGTTTAACTTTAATATTTTTTCTTAATAAATAAAAGTTATAGAATTAGGGTTAATATTTTATTTTAATTAATCTTTCTCATAAAAATTCATAAATCCAAAAAATACAAAAAATAACTTCCTTTCACTTTAATTTTAATTAATTTAATAATTTAATTTAGTTTCATTAAAAAGGGTCCAACGCCCTCGCTTCCAATCTTAATTCAATTCGCACATTTATCTCGTTTCTTTTAATTATTTATGTACCTCTCCCAAAGCCATGTAAATATTAATTTCTCGCACTTTATTTTAATTCTTTATTTTGCTGTCAAATCGGGTCCTGGAAATTTTGGCGATGTGGACCCGCGCCTTTGTAATAGTTTAGGATTTTACCGTTTCGCGCTTTCTTAACTGTTAAATAAATGCATGCAAGAATGAATGACAATAAATAAAAAAAAACAAACCCATAGATCACTTTGACAAAAGACAAAAATAAATGAAAACGACACACAAATCACACACCACCCCTAGGGTACGCCTCACTGTTGCCTTGCCTCGAAAGGTGATCGTCGAGTAGAGGATGTCTTAGTAAGTCCTCATGATCCGGGAACCTGGCATGAGGGTAGCTTCTAAGGTGTCTTCCCATTGCTCCGGTGATCACCATGTCCCGAACCTCGAATTGACCCGAACACCTCCAACGGTGGTGCTACCTACCTCTCAATGGTGGGATGGCACTACTTTAAAGGACATTTACACAGACGAATTCCTTAGGGTAGGTAGGTTCTCGTAGATACTTGCTCTAATTTCAAAACAAATCAAAAATACTTTTCACACCGACACCTTTTCCAAAAAGCTTTCGAAAGCATTTTTTCAAACACTCTTGAGGACCGATACAAGAGTCGAACTGAAATTTTCAAAGAAACTTTTTAAAACCCACATTGAAAAGTAAACAAACCATTTTTTGAAAACACAATGAGCAAGTATCTAAGAGCCCATGGATAACCACAGATAGAAAGGGTGCTAACACCTTCCCTTTCTATAAATCTACCTCCCGAACCGAGAGCAATCTCTATAAGGAATTTTTCTGTGCTTTTGTCCTTTCCATTTGGAGAAAATAAAAGACGGTGGCGACTCTTGCTTCCGCGACATTTCGCGAACCAGCGTTAAACAGTCAGTTCCAGATCCACCGATCACAGAACTGGCGACTCTGCTGGGGATATCTTTATAAAGTGAGGTGTACCTTAGGGTTAGTTCATAACTGTGTTTTCAATTGTATTGCTTTGCTTGCTTTAAATTGTGGGACTGTCTTGGGAGTTACATAGATCCTAACCCGGATCTGGGGATACCCTGTTTAGGTAGCATAAGCTGTGAGGGACCTGTCCGGCATATACCGACATGGGTGAAGCAGTGGCTACGTTGGTGTGGCGCCTTGGTCTGTACTGATATCCCTCGTGTTGAAACGGGGAGAATATGGGTCTTCTGAGGAGTCATTAAGCCCCAACAGACCTTAGAACCTTAAATGACCCAACTTGGCCATTAGAACAGTAGCAGTATGCTACGCCCATTGAGGCTAAACTCTCGTGATGGTTCTGGCCGCAAGAAAAGATTGCGATGCTGGAGTTATGACCGATTGAGGGTAGTCAATGATATTGGGATCCTCTAAGAACCCGGTTACTTTTGATAAGACAGGTATGAACCAACAAACTGAAAGAGGGTAATACCTAGACCTCATGCCAGCCTAAACTCTAAGGGCTTCTCTTGTGTGACTTGTGTGCCTTCGTACTTGACTACTCGCATGCTTGTTATCTGACACATAAGTTTCTTGCAGGTTTTGTTTATAGTCCTTAACTGGGACCCATGACAGGGCTTACTAAGTTTCTTGCAGGTTTTTGTTTTAGTCCTTAATTGGGACTCATAACAGGGTACTAAGTTTCTTGCAGGTTATGTTTTAAGTCCTTAACTGGGACTCATGACAAGTTTACTTGAGTTTCTTGCAGGTTTTAGTTTGCAGTCCTTAATTGGGACTCATAACAGGGTTACGTACATTACCACATGCATAGCATAACATCATACCATTGCATACATCCTAACCCATTTCAAGGATCTCAAGGGCTTGTGATGCAGGTCATGATGAATCAGACATCTAGCAAGGGGCAAAGAGGATTTATTTTCCTCTAGCCAAAGTTGTCAGAGGCTATGACCCACTTGATATGGTGAGCTTTGACTCCTGAAGAAGGTTCCCCTAGCCAAGGTTGTTTGGAAAGCAAAATAAGGTTGATGACTTGAGTCAGGGGCTATGACCCACTTGATATGGTGAGCCTTTGACCCTTGGAAGAAAGACTCTCAACAAAGATGAAGTTCTTTCAATCAAGCTACCGGGTCCAAATGCTAACAAATTTTCTTGTTTACCCCGCGAGGTCCTTGAAAACATTACATGCATGTCATACTCATCATTGCATAACAGGTATCCTTGTTGCAGGTCACTTACCTTTCTCGCTGTTTATTTCAGCCATGGCTTCCCAACAAGATAACCAGGACCTTCTTGCTCAAGAGACTCGGTTCGAGGAAATCCTCCTGAATCTATCCAAGGGGCAGGAGGAGCTAAGGACACTTCTCATGGAGACTTTGGTCAGGAACAACGCTGAGGACGAACGGCTGAAACACTTGCAAGCTGAAATGGATGCAATGAAAGCCCAAATGTTGGGGCAGGGGACTGCCATTCAAGGGTTAGCTCAAAGACAAGAAGAGCTCGGAGTTCTCATCAACCAACTGCTTCAGAATAACCAACTGGGGAAAACGTCTAAGGGTAAAGAGCCAGTCATCGTTCAGCCACCTTTGAAACAAGGAGGTAAGGGGAGAGCTCCTCAAAGGGCTCCAGTGTCACAAATTCAGCATCAACCTCATCGGCTTCAGCCAGACAAGTCCAGGAGGCAATTCAGCCCGCTCAACATGTCGCTGTTTCAAGCTTTACAATGCCTGCTGAGATTGAATCTGATCACATTAAGGGCTCATCCCCGGAATCCCAACACAGCACATCCTACTTATGATCCCAATAAAAGGTGTGCCTACCACTCTGCCAGTCCTGGACATGATACAAATGAGTGTTGGGCTCTGAAGAACAAGATCCAGGACCTGATTGATGAAGGGGCATTGGAGTTCACCCAAGATGGTCAGGCTGAATTTTTCTATCATCCCTCCAAGACTCACCATTTGAAATGACAAGCCTTGAGACTAGGAAAGCTTTTGTTCATTCGAATGTTCAAGTTGTAATTCTTTTGGATTGTCCAAACATTTGTTCATTGTTAAACATTGTTATTTCATTAATGCATCGCATATGTCTGTTTTGAAGCAATATATTCGTATTCACTATACGCAAATTATTTTCATATTTTTTCTGATGATCAACTCTCGATTAATAATTCTAAGCCTCTTGAGGGAGGATGACGAAAACGATACCATAATCTACAGTATGCTTTTGAACAGACCCTGCTGATGAGGTACAGGCATTGTTTCAATTCCTAAACACTGGAGTAATAAGGAAGATAATCCCTCGTCAACCCCTCTGAGCCAAAGAAGTAGGAGTTTTTATTTTCGAAAATCAAAACCCTTAATCATAACCTGGGGCAGGGTAGTCTCTCAGTTGATCCAAGTGCATAACGAATGGCACTGAAGAAGTCCTTACAAAACAAAAGACAGTGATGGTCCAGAACAATCATAAGGAAAGGCAGTCATTATCTCAAAAAATAAAAAAGCCCATTAAGTCAAAACCTATGAAGGAGACTTACAAAACGGGGGCATCCCGCTGACTGTAATCACAAAAGAAACAGTTCAGGCAAAATTCAGGGATAGCAAAATCAAAAAGAAAGAGGTCTTACAAACCCTCAACAAAAAAGGAAGGACTGCCTATTCAAAATAAGTTATCAATATCCGAATCATCACCGAAAAATCAGAGCAAAGACTCAAACAAGGTCTAACGTATGATCAACTGAGTTTAGGTTTGGAGAACATCACGAAGAGCGGGTGGGTACAAATAATTTGAGTCTTTATCCTTTGTTTCTTGAACCATGAACCAGGCCACGTTATAACCCTTAAAATTCCTAGCTGAAGCATGGGTTAGTTCGAAAGCATACTGTTACAAAAGGTATCCTGACTCCTTAAGGCCTACGGTAAATACGGAGTTGACATCACGTTTTACAAACATTCACTTGTTTTATGAAAAAGAATGCATTTTCAAAATCTTCAAGACAGACATAAGCTTTGCATTTTTGATATAATATTGTTTACATATGACTATTTGTTTGAACAGCAGGGAAATTCGCACGATGAAAGCCTAGTGAACATAAGCACTTCCAATCAAGGGGCACGACATGATCATTGTCCATCATCTGGGGCAGTTAAGTCAATTCAGAGAATCTCTCAAAACGCCTAATAGCCTGGGGCAAATCTCCGCCTGAGTCACTTGGGACATTGGACGATCAAACGAAGATCTTCGGGTGGTATGACAACAAAACACTCCTAACAGTGATAACTCCCTGCATCCTGAAAGCACGGACATGGTCGGAAAAAAAAAACGCATAATCAAAGACCCGCTAGGTTGACACACCTAGGCAAAAATAAGGGCTTCTCGGCAAACCAAAAGGGTTCGGGAAAAATGAAGGGATGAAATGAAAAAATCTGTACACCCGACAAGTCGAAAACCTGAAAAGGCGGCTTGGGCAAAAATGGGTATCCCGGTGGACTGAAAACCCGAAAGGGCAGTCCAGGCAAAAGTTAGGGATCAAAAGCGTACGACTATGTCCCGACATCTTGTCACTGGCCTATCAGAAGAAGAGTTTGTCCATCAACAACTATCAGCACCTCACAGGTATCTTCCTCTCCCACATCAGAAACAGGGGCAATAAAGAGTTGCCGAGGCAATCTAATTGTCCTGTCCTCCAAGGTACCAGGGTAGGTTCAGCTAAAGAACATAACCAGATATCCCAATTCCCCAGAGAGTGAGCCAATAAGTCAGTGCACCCTCTCCGAGCAAAGCTATGCTATCAAACTTAAGGAAGTTGGGTATCCTCCAGCAGATCTCAACATTCTCCACTGTACATACATTCTTAACAAGCATCCCCGACAGTCTTGACCTAAAGATTGTTCCCCGGCGGTATATCAAACATTCAATGGAGTCATCTCCCCAGTACCGTTCAAAACTTCCCCAAGAGAGTCCAATCCAGTTTCCCCAGGAAAGTTGGAATCCATCTCCCCAAGCTGTAAGCTTATCCCCAGTAGATTCTAGAAGCTTATCCTCGCAGAGCACGAACGTGTCTCCCGGCCTTATTCAAAGAGTTATTTCCTTACCAGGATATAACTGGGTTATCCTCAGCCAATAGCCATGGAAAGATCGTCCTCGACGAAGCCTTCTTATCCCCAACGAAGTCTATTAACACTTCCAATATGACCATGGTATCCCCAGCAAGTTATTATCAGCATCTCAACAAAGTATCTCTCTCCCCACAGAGTATTATTCCCCAGCGAGATCATTAGAGTACTTTTCTCCCCGCAGAGTTATCCATTCGCCAAGTTTATTCCCCAACGGAGTTATCTTCTCCTACCGGTATGCTTGCAACTATTGTCCCCAGCGGAAGCAAAGATCTATTCTTCACTATCAGCCCAGGAGTGACTTCCCGGCACACGTCAAGGATTTATTTTCCTAAGGCAACAAAGATACATTCATAAACATTTCCATCATTATAGCATGCATATACACATCATATCTTACAAATCTCATTTATGTTAAGAACATCATTGCTTGATCCATATCATGCATTGCATATGACTGGCCTTTACCTTTCAGGAAAAGCCAGTTAAAGTTCTCAGCTACATGCAAGACCTAAACCGGTTCAGTTAAATCGACTCCAAAGATTTTACTGTTTCTTATCCAGTCCAAGGCCTTCTCTGGTTCAGTCAGATCGACCCTAAGATCTCCCTGTTTCTTACCCAGTTGAAGACATTTCAAGACCTAGACCGGTTCAGTTAATCGACCATAAGATTTTCTGTTTCTTATCCAGTCCAAGGCCTTCTCTAGTCCAGCTAAATCGACCCCAAACAGATTTTCCTGATAAAGACTCAGTAGAAGTTATCCAAGATTCTCTCAATGATTGCTATTGAGGTTGTAGTCGCCTATGGTTCTCTCCCCGATCCTGCGGAGGTAGTAATCATCCCAAGTTTCTCTCAACGATTGCTGTTGAGGTTGAAGTTATCCAAGATTCTCTCAATGATTGCTATTGAGGTTGTAGTCGCCTATGGTTCTCTCCCCGATCCTGCGGAGGTAGTAATCATCCCAAGATTCGCTCAACGATTGCTGTTGATGTTGAAGTTATCCAAGATTCTCTCAATGATTGCTATTGAGGTTGTAGTCGCCTATGGTTCTCTCCCCGATACTGCGGAGGTAGTAATCATCCCAAGATTCTCTCAATGATTGTTGTTAAGGTTGAAGTTATCCAAGATTCTCTCAATGTTTGCTGTTGAGGTTGCAGTCGCCTATGGTTCTTTCCCCGATACTGCAGAGGTAGTAATCGTCCCCAGATTCTCTCAGCGATACTGTTGAGGTTGAAGTCATCCAAAGTTCTCTCACCGTTCCTATTGAGGTAGTAACCATCCTTGGTTCATTCATCACCATTTGAAGCTCCAGATTCAGCTCCTGTAACCAGTCAGGACACATCCATACAAAGAATCTGAAGACCAGCTCCTGTAACAGGCCAGGTACTCATTTTTCTTTTTTGCAGGTACGCAAGTTCTCGCTAAGGAATCTCTTACGCGATCAACACCCAGATGGAATCTATAAGCCCATCCACCATCCATCATCTCTCAGCATGGCATCTATAAGCCCATCATCCTATCCATCAATCTCCAAATGGCATCTATAAGCCCATTCCTATCATCACACTACTATGTGAGCGCAAATTTCTGGGCACTCTAGTGTTCAATCATCTTCCACCTTCAGATTACGAAAGGCACGTCAGCCAATCTGCATCCTCAGATCTAAGAAGATTGAACAGGGGCAACTGTTGTACCCCAAAATTTTCCCTCCCATATTCTTCAAAGTTTGCCAAGTCAAAGCTTCAAAATCTCCTCAAGGGTTGCACAGCTCAAGGGCCTCCTAACAGTTAAAAACTAGGGTTTTGGTTCAGACAAAGAAAATGAAGTTTCCAAGGGTCCAATCAAATCCTACATGCCTATAAACATGGTCAAGCATCCTCATACCAAGTTTCAAGACTTACAGCACAAAATTGCACAGTCAAAAACCCTAATTGCACTACAGTCAACTGCAGGGGCAAAATGGTCATTTGACAGTCAAAAGTCCAAATTTTTGGTCAACATCTCATTTTGAAGCCACAAACATCATTTGATAAATGCTTGATCATGATTCTCAAAGCTTGGCTCAAAAATCATCAAGGTGCAAAAGTTTCCATATTTGGATAGTTGAAAAAGTCAACTGTAACTTGACCAGGGCATAACTTTCACATGGATTATCAGAAAAATTCCATCCGAAGCTCATTTTGAAGATAAAGACATTTCCTACAACTCCTCTTCACACTTCAAGTCCAAGAAATGCTCTCACAAAAAGTTATCAATTTCAACATTATAGGTCATTTTCAAAAGTCAACAAAAAGGGACTTTAAGTCAAAGGCCATAACTTGAGATTGGTAAATCAAAATGACATGGGACCAAAGGCATTGGTTAGAGGACTCAAGTACCTTTCCAAAATGTCCAAGAACATGAGCAAATCTTAAAAATTGAGCAAGTTATGCCTTGTGGAAGTTGGGAAATTTTTGGATATTTTGAAAAGTCAACATTGCTTCAAATGACCTAAAAATGCTAATGGGCCTCTTTTTCTTCCAAAATCCATCATCCAAAACATGTGCACGACCATTTGGCCCAAAGGGAAGTTTTTATCATTTTTATTTTATTTATTTGGATTTTTAATTATTAATAATTCATTTAATTAAAATAAATAGGTGAAAAATACTAAACCTAATGTTTTAAATCTTTTTGTGCATAGAATAGGCTTAAGATTTCGTGTACAATCAAATATGGAAGGAATTATGGTGATTGGATATGATTGAGACCAAATATGCATGAAAAGATTGAAAAAATAATGCATGGAAAATCAAATATTTTCTCATCAATTCTTTGATTCCTTGGACCTCTTTTCCAACCCTAATTGTTCATACATACATATACATGCTAACCCTATTTAGAAGAACCTCCCAGCGGCGCCCAAAAGCCATAACCAAGTTGACATTTTTTCAAGAAAATTCTGAAACTGAAATCATCATTGCAAAGGTTTTCAAGCCAAAACAACCATTCTATCACCTTCCTGGGACATCAAGGAAGGCTCTTGGATCAAAATCACTACCTCTAGCGCCCTGAATTGGCACTGTGTGTGATTTCACCATGGATATATGCTAGGGTTTTCAGAACCTTGAATTAGGGCTTCTTAGTTAAGGAAAAATTAGCACTCGAGACCTGGACCATTGAAACAAGCGTGCTTGGACGAAAAGAACCCAACCCTCGCGCCTAATTTATGAGGCCATATGGCCTATTCGCTATTTTTTAGAAAGTTGCTTTTGGGGACGGTTCAAAACCGTTGCCCATTCTTTTTTTGTTTCAGGGAAAATACAAACCACGAAGAAGATGATGAAGTGGAAGGCAGCGATTGGTTCGTTCAAAATTTCGCGCGAAAAAGACACCAACGCTTTGTTTTATTTTATATTAGTTGATTGTTATTCATTATACAACGCGTGTAGAGTGCTCCAGTGGCAAGGCTTGGTAGTGGTAATCTTCATGACCTGGGTTCGATCCCAGGTCCCCCCCCTTTTTTCTTATATTTTTCCTTTAATTATCATCCTATGCGGTTTCAATACAGGGAGTCTACCATGCAACTCACCATCCAGCTTGCCACGCATATGCCAAGATCAATCAGAGGGCCACAGTTTGAGGAACATAGTGGAAATGAGTCAACACCTTCACACGCTGGGAAGGGAAGTCAAAAAGGGCCTTAAAACCTTGGGCCAGAATTGCTACAATACACCTCTCAATTGGGGACAGACCCTCCTAGGTTTGCAACATCTTTTCTATTTTTTTTACTTTTTATTTTGATTCAATTATTTCCCTTTTTAAATTTAATTCTTTAATTTAATTAATTTTCATAAAATATAAAAACAATACAAAAATCAGAAAAAAGACAAAATTAAATATATTGTTATTTAACTAATATTTTTGTAAATAAAGTTTCGTATCAATTAATTAGTTTTAATTTAGGAGTAAATCTTAATATTTTTCTAATAAACCTAAAACTTGGTAGAATTAGGGTTTGATCAATTGTTTTATCCATTTTCTTTTCTTTCACAGTAATTAATTATTAAAATATTATTTATTTTTATAAATCAAAATTGCATGTAAATAATTAGGTTAATTTAGGTTTAACTTTAATATTTTTTCTTAATAAATAAAAGTTATAGAATTAGGGTTAATATTTTATTTTAATTAATCTTTCTCATAAAAATTCATAAATCCAAAAAATATAAAAAATAACTTCCTTTCACTTTAATTTTAATTAATTTAATAATTTAATTTAGTTTCATTAAAAAGGGTCCAACGCCCTCGCTTCCAATCTTAATTCAATTCGCACATTTATCTCGTTTCTTTTAATTATTTATGTACCTCTCCCAAAGCCATGTAAATATTAATTTCTCGCACTTTATTTTAATTCTTTATTTTGCTGTCAAATCGGGTCCTGGAAATTTTGGCGATGTGGACCCGCGCCTTTGTAATAGTTTAGGATTTTACCTTTTCGCGCTTTCTTAACTGTTAAATAAATGCATGCAAGAATGAATGACAATAAATAAAAAAAACAAACGCATAGATCACTTTGACAAAAGACAAAAATAAATGAAAACGACACACAAATCACACACCACCCCTAGGGTACGCCTCACTGTTGCCTTGCCTCGAAAGGTGATCGTCGAGTAGAGGATGTCTTAGTAAGTCCTCATGATCCGGGAACCTGGCATGAGGGTAGCTTCTAAGGTGTCTTCCCATTGCTCCGGTGATCACCATGTCCCGAACCTCGAATTGACCCGAACACCTCCAACGGTGGTGCTACCTACCTCTCAATGGTGGGATGGCACTACTTTAAAGGACATTTACACAGACGAATTCCTTAGGGTAGGTAGGTTCTCGTAGATACTTGCTCTAATTTCAAAACAAATCAAAAATACTTTTCACACCGACACCTTTTCCAAAAAGCTTTCGAAAGCATTTTTTCAAACACTCTTGAGGACCGATACAAGAGTCGAACTGAAATTTTCAAAGAAACTTTTTAAAACCCACATTGAAAAGTAAACAAACCATTTTTTGAAAACACAATGAGCAAGTATCTAAGAGCCCATGGATAACCATGGATAGAAAGGGTGCTAACACCTTCCCTTTCTATAAATCTACCTCCCGAACCGAGAGCAATCTCTATAAGGAATTTTTCTGTGCTTTTGTCCTTTCCATTTGGAGAAAATAAAAGACGGTGGCGACTCTTGCTTCCGCGACATTTCGCGAACCAGCGTTAAACAGTCAGTTCCAGATCCACCGATCACAACAGGCATTTTCAAGACCCTCTAGCGATATCGTTCGCTTCCTGGGATCACAAGCAAGCCATACCAATCAAGAACAAGCACTTTCAGGCGCTAAAACCCACTGTAAGTCAGCCACGACTTTGGTTTGTTCTTGAAATTGAATTGCATGATTCTGAAACTTATAGCATGAAATAATTATAGATTCTTGCTCCTTGAAACATTTCCAAACTATCCATAACATTTAATTGCGTTTTCATGGACTGTATCAGAATTTGCCATTGTTAGGTTTTTTTGCTTCGATTTGGGATTTCTTCATACAGGTAAAATTGGGCCATAAAAGGAGTACCATCGTGCCCATCAGGCCAAGACGAACTAATTCATGGCCTTAGATTTTATTTATCTTGCTTGTGCTTGATTTTGTGAATTACAGGGTTTATAGTGACGGATGTTGTCCGTAGGTAAAGGTCTTCAAACCTTTTAGCAATAGAGCAAGGTCAGGGATGAAGGCGTGGCAAGCAATCATTCGCTCGTTTAAAATTTCGCACGTTTGGACTTAGTGTTTTGTTGGTTTCATATATTATGATTATTATTTATTTTATGTACAACAAAAGCATGCGGCGCAGTTGGTAGTGGAGTAGTTGGAAAAGGCTTCAGGACCTGGGTTCGAATCCCAGGTCCCCCCAGTTATTCCATATTGTTTTTCTTTCAGTGATCAGACGCGTGCACAGGTGGGATGACCACCATGGTCCATCATTATCCAGATGGCCAAATCTAAAGGCCATCAGATGAAGGAGCACCAAAGGCATTGGTCAAAGCAAAGCATGGTATCTTGGAAGTCAAACGTGGGCCACCTTCTGTTGGGCCCAGATTGCTAGCAATGCACCCCCCCCCCCCAATTACTCATAACCAGGCCCAAATCTCTTTTCTCTTTCTCTTTATACTTTCATTTTTTTTCATTTAAATTATTTTTACTAACAAATTAATTATTTATTTTTATCAAAAATCACAAAAAATATTTTCATCCAATTAGATTTAGGATATTTATTTTTTATACAAAAATTAATTGAATTAGGTTATTTAATTTTAGGTAACTTTAATTTCTTTTTGTAAATAAATTAAGAAAAACAATTAGAAAATTAGAGTTTTAGTTTAATTTAATTCTATTTTCTTTTTCTTAAAAATAACCAAAAATATAAAAATAGGTCATGTAAATTATTTTCTTTAATTAATTTAATTACTAATTATTTTTGTATTTAATTTAAAAACCTAATTATTTTTCTTAAAAATAATTAAAAACAACAAAAACAATTTTTCTTTCAATTAGGTTAGAAGGGGTCAAAACCCTAGTTCTCTCTCGTTCTTAGCTCCTCGCGCATGTTTATTTATTTTTACCATATTGATGTAATTGCTCACAAGTTGTAATAGATTAATTAGGACCTTTTACTTTCATTTATCGCTTTTTTTACGGGTTTGTTTTTGGCTATGTAAATACCCGAAGCCTTGTAATAGCATAGCTTATTTTCCGCATTTTAAATTCCGCAAAATATTACCTGTTAGATGTATGAATAAAAGGGATGCATGACAAGAATGTATGATTTACTTTAAACCAGTTAGCTAACCCTAAATGTGCAAAGATAATAAACTTGAAATTGAATCACTCGCACATGCGCACTCCTAGGGTATACTCTCACTTCGATTGCCTTCGGTAAACGGTCATTAAGTATAGGATATTTTAGTGGTCACTCTCTTGTCTAAACAAAGATCAAAGTCCCATTTGGAAAAGTTGCCTCAGAATGGTTACCTCGGATATTGTTGCCTCGAATAATTGATCTAAGACATTAGGGTTATTACTAAGGCGTCCTAACATTGCTTTGGTGATCGTACGTCCCTTTCAAATTGACCCTCAAAACTCCAACGACGGTGCTACCTACTCACTAATAGTGGGATAACACTGTCTAAAGGAAACAAACGTATAACAATTCCTTTTTTTGAGTAGGTAGATTAGTTCTTAAGTACTTTCTCAATCCAAACAAACTTTTCCACACTTACACTCTTTTTAACAAAGCTTTCAAAAACACTTCGTAACACCCTTGAAGACAGAAGCAAGGGTTAAATCGAAGTCAAAAACTTTTTCAAATCAAAAACCCACAAGCAAATTTGAAAATGATGAGCAAGTACCTAAGAGCCCGTGGAAAACCACGAATAAAAAGGGTGTTAATACCTTCCCTTTCTATAATCTACCCCCCGTGCTCAAAATCTCGAAAAAAGGGAATTTTTCTGTGCTTTTTTCATTTCCTGTTGGATAAAATAAAAGTCGGTGGCGACTCTTGCTTTCCGCGACATTTTGCGAAAACAAACGCAAAACGCAAACCAGCATTCCTAAAACAGTCCCAGTTCTGGCCACCGTATCACAACTTGGATCACTTGCAAAAGCTGTTTGAGAGACTAAAGAAATTCAAGCTAAGGTTAAATCCAAACAAGTGCACATTCGGTGTACAGTCCGGTAAACTCTTAGGTTTTGTCATCAGTAACAAAGGAATTGAGGTCGATCCTGCCAAGGTTAAAGCAATACAAGAAATTCCTGCTCCTTGTACTAAGAAGGAAGTCAGAGGATTCTTAGGGTGCCTGAACTATATTTCCAGATTCATTTCTCACCTAACAGCTACTTGTGAGCCAATCTTCAAACTATTGAAGAAAGATCAAGTAGTCATATGGAACGATGAATGCCATGTTGCTTTTGACAAAATCAAAGAGTACTTACAAGAGCCTCCTGTGTTGTTTCCAACAGTCGAGGGAAGACCGCTGATCATGTATCTGACCGTTTTAGAAAACTCAATGGGGTGTGTATTGGGGCAGCATGACGAGTCTGGCCAAAAAGAGCACGCTATTTACTACCTGAGCAAAAAGTTTACCGACTGTGCAACCAGATATTCACTGCTCTAAAAAACTTACTGCGCTCTGGCATGGGCTGCTCGCCGGCTTAGACAGTATATGTTGACTCATACTACCTTGTTGATATCTAAGATGGATCCGATAAAATACATCTTCGAAAATCCTGCTCTGTCTGGGAGGATAGCTAGATGGCAGATGATCCTAACAGAATATGACATACAATATACTACCCAGAAAGCTATAAAGGGAAGTGTATTGGCTAATCACCTTTCTCACCAAGCTGTAGAAGACTATCAGTCCATGAAGTTTGAATTCCCAGATGAAGACATCATGACATTAGACAATTGTGAAGAAATCGGACCATATGACAAACATGAACAAGGATCCCGATGGACCCTGTTCTTTGATGGGGAATCCAATGCACTTGGTAATGGTATCGGCGTTGTACTCATGTCTCCAGAAGGGTGTCATACTCTTTTTACTGCTAGACTTTGCTTCAACTGTACAAACAATATGGCGGAATACGAAGCATGCATCTTTGGTTTCAGAGCTGCCATAGACTTGGGTATCAAATCTTTAGATGTGTTTGGAGATTCAGCTTTGGTCATCAGTCAGATCAAAGGGGAATGGGACACTAAGCACCCAAACCTTATCCCTTACAAAGAACATGTTTTGAAATTGCTACCACATTTTGAGAAGATTACCTTCGAGCATTTCCCGCGAGAAGAAAATCAGCTAGCAGACGCTCTGGCCACAATGTCATCTATGTTTAAACTTAATTGGGATAACAAGGCTCCCCAGATCACCATCGAACGAATGGATGAAACGACACATTGTCACGAGATTAATACTGAAGAGGTAGTGGACCAGCCTTGGTTTCATGAAGTCAAAAGGTATCTCGAGGCTCAAGAATATCCAAAAGGAGCTTCAATCAATGATAAAAAGTTCTTAAGGAGATTCTCTGCTAAGTTCTTCCTTAGTAATGGCATTTTGTACAAATGCAATCATGACTCCATTTTGCTTCGGTGCGTGGATAAGGTTGAAGCTGAAAAGATCATGGCTGAATTACATGAAGGTACTTTTGGCACTCACTCCAGTGGGCATACGATGGCGAAGAAAATCCTACGGGAAGGCTATTATTGGTCTACCATGGAAGCAGATTTCTATCAACACTCTCGAACCTGTCATAAGTGTCAAATTTATGCTGATAAGGTGAACGTACCTCCGGTCCCTCTGAATGTTTTGACGGCTCCTTGGCCCTTTGCTATGTGGGGAATTAATATGATTGGAGAGATCAAGCCTACAACCTCCAATGGACACCGTTTCATCCTAGTGGCCATTGACTATTTTACCAAGTGGGTTGAAGCAGCTTCCTTCACTTCCGTTACTAAGAATGTTGTTGCCCGCTTCATCAAGCAAAATCTTATTTGCCGGTATGGTATCCCGGAAAGGATCATCACTGACAATGGTACAAATCTTAACAACACTATGATCACTGCCTTGTGCGAGCAATTCAAGATTCATCATCACAATTCTTCCCCTTATCGGCCAAAGATGAATGGTGTTGTCGAAGCTGCGAATAAAAACATTAAGAAGATCATACAAAAGATGACAGTCACGTACAAAGACTGGCATGAGATGCTACCATTTGCTCTCCACGGGTATCATACCACGGCTCACACGTCAACTGGGCAACACCGTATTCTTTGGTTTACGGCATGGAGGTTGTGTTGCCTATTGAGGTTCAAATCCCCTCTATGAGAATTATGAAGGATGCAGGTTTGAATGAAGTCAATTGGATCCAGACATGACTTGATCAACTGAACTTAATTGATGACAAGAGGCTTACTGCTGTTTTCCATGGTCAGATGTATCAAAAACGGATGATCAAGGCTTTCAACAAGAAAGTAAGATGCCAAGTATATCAAGTTGGAGATCTAGTGATCAAACGTATCATTTTGCCACAAAGTGATCCCAGGGGCAAATGGACTTCTACCTATGAAGGACCATTTGTAATCAAGAACATATTCTCCGGTGGGGCAATGATCTTGACCACCATGGACGGCGACGACCTGCCACACCCTGCGAACGCGGACATAGTCAAAAGATACTATGAATGAGAGACCTGCTAGGTTGACACACCTAGGGAAAACAAGGGCATCCCGACAAACCAAAAAGGTTCGGGCAAAAATTAGGGATAAAATAAAAAAAATCTGTACACCCGGCAAGTTGAAAACCCGAAAGGGCGACTTGGGAAAAAAAGGGTTTCCGGGTGGACTGAAAACCTGAAAGGGAGGTCCAGGAAAAAGTTAGGGAATTAAAGCGTATGGCTATGTTCAGTCAGATCACTTAACGGACAACCTTTGACTTCCACTGACAAACTCGGAGTTTTTGATCAATTCAATCATCTTCGGACGAAGCAGCAAATAGACAAGATTTTTGGAGATCTGAAGGCTATAGTAGAATGGGAACCCCATGGGATTATTACACATAGCTATCTTTCTTTGTATAAATTCTTTGTTTTATGACACCATTCTCTTACTAGAATATTTGTCTCCTTTGTACAAAATACTTATTCAAAGTCCATACAAAGATATCTCTTTGAAAGTGCAAAAAACTATTTGTCTTTTATTTTACGATTGTGTTTGGTTTGCAAAAACGTCCTATGATTCATTGATGAACATATGCATTTGAACATAATCACTGTTTACAAATAAACAAAATGGGAAAGACAATTACTAATAGGTGGAAAGGACAGGAAAACGTCTCTAGGTTGTTCCATAAGTAATCCCCACATCACGTCATTTAAATCCCTAGCGGAACAAATTTCAATTTTTTTTAAACCCCCAGTAGAAATCGTCCAATTTCTCAGGATTCCTCAAGCAAATTTTACAAACCGTACATGGCATTGCCCTCACAACAGAATTTACTTCTCTCAACAAGAGTTCGTCAGTACTTCAACTTCAAGACGCAGAATTTCAACATATCCTCAGTAGAATTCAAGGATTTATTTTCCTCAATCAAACAAGTAATACAGCAAATCACCTTACATGTGCATACATTACATCCACATATCATAAACATTGATAAAGAAAATACATTGCATCATACATTTCATGCAACATAACTTTGTGTTTTAGCTAACATTTTACCCTTTTCAGGATAAGATTAACAACTACCATTAACAATATGCAATCTTGATACAGTACAGATACGCTCCAAACACGGATACCATTCTATTACTCATTCAGATTCAGATTTCAGATACAGTATGGATACGCTCCAGACACGGATGCCATTCTGATGCTCATTTCAGATATAGTTCAGATACGCTCCATACACGGATGCCATTCTGATACTCATTCATATTCAAACTTCAGATATAGTATAGATACACTCCAAATACGGATGCCATTCTGATACTCATTCAGTTTCAACTTTCAGATACAGTACGGATACGCTCCAGACACGGATTCCATCCTGATACTCATTCGGATTTCAAGTTCAGATACGCTCCATACACAGATGCCATTCTAATACTCATTCAAATTCAACATTCAGATACAGTGCAGTTACACTCCAGACACGGATGCCATTCTGATACTCATTCAGATACAACTTTCGGATACAGTACGGATACGCTCCAGACACGAATGCCATTTTGATACTCATTCAGATTCAACTTTCAGATACAAAACAGTACGAATATGCTCTAGACACGGATGCCATTCTAATACTCATTCAGATACAACCTTTCAGATACAGTTCAGATACGCTATAAACACAGATGCCAGTCTGATACTCATTCTTTCAGCTTACAACTTACAATTCAACAAAAATTCTTGGATGGCATCTACAAGCTCATCTCCAACAATATTCTATCACTTATCCAAATGGCATCTTTAATCCCATTCCCTCAACTACACATTGTCGAGTGCAAATTTCTGGGCACTCTAGTGTCCAATCATTCTCTCACCTTCGAGTCACAAATGGCAAAATTCGCCAATCTAACTCTTCAGGTTTAAGAAGATTGAACAGGGGCAGTTGTTGTACCCCAAAATTTTCCCTCTCATTTATTAAGATTTTCTCACAAGATCTCTTCGACTCAAGACTAGATTAGGGTTTGATCAGCTCAAGACATCTCATCTTACACTGATGATCCAAAATTAGGGTTTGAGTTTGAACAAGGATTTTTGAACTTCCAATGCCCCATATGACTTTCAAACATCATTATGAACCCCCAAGATTACTCATGACAAGTTTCAAGCTTTGAACCACATTTTTTATCAGTCAATTGGACAGTTGACCTAAAAATCAGCTGTATTAGGGAAAAAGTCAACCATGGCCAATTTGCAGTCAAACTTCATAATTTTTTATCCACATCAATATTCTAGACTCATATGTATCATTTGATCAAGTTTGGACCACAATTCCTCAAGAAATTTGATCAAATCATCAAAAGGGCAAAATAGTCAAAATTAGGGTTTTGATTGAGAAAGGGCAATTTCTGATTTTTGACCTAGAAAATGACCAATTGATTTGAAGCATGATTTCAAGGGTTGAATTGCATCATATTTACCTAATGACATGGTTCAAAACATTGCAATTTCATTGGATTGGTAGATCAAATTTGCAGTCAACTGATCAAAAGTCGACTGTATACTGAAAAGTCAAACTTTGACTTTTTGGTCAAAATCAAAAACCAAGGACCACAATTCATCAAAACATGTCAAAATATGAAACTTGTTCATCAAGGAATCAAAGATTAAATATTTGATTTTGAAATTTGAATTTTTCTTAACTTAGAAATTTTTCTAAGTATAGAAAATTTCTTATTTTTTCTCAACTTTCGGCCAATTTTCCACCATGATACAAGATGATTCAAAGAAAGTTCCAAACATGAAAGTTGTAGACCCCCATGAAATCTAAAACTTTGCTTCACACATTTTTCCCTAAAGATGCTTGTATCTCAAGATATAATTTTATGAATACATGCCCAAGAACTAAAATAACTTAGTGAAATTTTGCCCTAATTTAGGCAGGTTTTTGACCTAACTTCATGGCAATTTTTCACCTAGTTCCAAGAGGAATCTGGAAATTGATTTCAAAGATGAGTTATATAGAACATTTCAATATTTCCAAAATGTCCAAGAACTCCTTGAGATCATTTTTGAGTAGAGAGAATCGAAGAGATGAAGTTGGCAATTTCTCACTTTGATTTCAAGCCATGTCATGAAGAACAAAATTCAAATCTGAACCTATGCTGCCTAATTCTTGCTTTACAGGCCTCAAACTCGTTTGTCACTCCACCATTAATGGATTACACAATATTTCATGCCCTAAAACCAAGCATTCAATGCATTGTACAAGAAAATAACCATTTATGGAAGAAAGGCAACATTGTCATTTTGGAAAAGCATGCTTTATGCATTTTTTCATTTCTTGAGCCTTGGACTTGTTCTTTCTGCACAAACCAAGCCTCTAAGCCTGAACAAAACATGTTTAAAGCTTCACACTACCCTACAAGATCATAACCATGCATTAAGAATTCATTTCTCACACTTGCTTCAAAAACAAGAAATGTAGCAAGACATGTGATCTTGTACTTCTGAGCAAGCACAAGTCGTCCAATCTTTTGCTCTATATAAAGCTATAACTTTGCAACTAAAAGGACGAATGCCCAAGCCTTGAAACACCCCAAAACCATAAATTGCATACCAAGCTTCCAAACTTGCCATTTCTGACTTGTGAATTGAATCTTCCATTCCACTCGTGCGTTTTCAGGCCTTTTGCTTCCCTAAGCTTCCTTACCTTACAAGAAAACCATCCCACAACCTGAAACATCATTGTAACTCCATCTTCCCCATTGTTGAACTTCAAAAACAGAGTAACACAGGTGGACTTCTAGAGATCGTTTCAGACACTTTCAAGACAAGCGAAGCATTGCTTTAGCTTCCTAGAAGTTCAAGGAAGCTAACCTGATCATCACAGCATCCTAAAGCAAGCTCATTTCCAAAACACAATTTCCATTTTCAAGGTGAGTTTTCTGTTTTTCCAACTCTTGATACAGGCATAGTTAGCTTTCCATTTGTGAATATACAATGTAGACATCATTGCTACGAAGTTGTACATATCCATAACTTGCATTTATTTGGCCTGAGTTGGGAGAATTTTGGGTTTGAAGTTTCTGAAAATATTAGGTTAAGAATTAGGGCCATTAAAATTCTCTTTAATCTTGGACTTATAGTTTTAGTTATGCACATGGTTAGAATCGTGAGATAAAATGCTAAAACATTCATGTTATCAATTTCCATTTTTGTTGAGAGATGAAAGAGTTACAGGAGGTCCGGCTAGCTTGAGGAAGAAGATGAAGTACAGGGCAAGGAAGCTTCTTATGTTATGTTTTTATTGTTTCATATAAACTAACGGATGTACAGCCACCCCAGTGGCAAGGCAGCACGCTGAAATTGTTAAGGTCATGGGTTCGAGCCTTGGTGCCTGCCTTTTGCCTATTTTCTCACATCTTTTATCATTTTTCTCATTATGCAGCGCTGGGCTTTTTGTTCCATTGGGCTTTTTTTTCTTCTAAAAGCTTACCCTCTGTTTTCTTACAGCACCCCTGGCCCATACATTTTATTTATTTGTTTTATTTATTTATTTTGTTTTATTAAATATTTTCTTAAATACATAAAAATTATGAAAAATATAAAACATGATAAATTTTGTATTTTGTTTATTTTATTTTATTTTCACATGAAAAAATATTTTTATTAAACTCTATATTAATTGTTTCTTTCTTAAATAAACTTGTAAATATAATAGAATTAGGTTAACTATTTTATTCCTTTTTTTTATTTCATACTTGTAAATATTTATTTTTTGATATGTAAAAAGACTAAACATTTTTCATAAAATATTATTTATTATTTTCAATACAAAAATACACAAAAATAATAGTTAAAGAACTTCATTTTCTTTTAAATTAGAAATTAGGATTAACTATTTTTTTTCAAGAATTAATTTCCTTTTTCTTAAGTTATTATATTTAGGTCAAAACCCTTTTCACATAAAAAAAACAAACAAAGTCTTCTTTGCATTTAAATACCTTTGCATATTTAAATTACATTGTATATTGTTTATTTAAATATTCATACAAATTCGATTTGGTTATAATAGCTTAATTAGATTTACATTATTGCAAATCCCCATTCGCAATTTGTATTCCCCCTCCCATTAAATGTTGTAATAGCGTAGTAATCTTTAAATTATGCAATTTACCGCTTTTATATACCTGCTAGTAATTAGGGTTTGTATGACAAGATCAAAACAAATAAAATATAAAACCCTAAATCCAATACAAAATCAAAGCATAAAAATAACACACTTGCACACAAGCATCCTTAGGGTTTCTCCACTTGGTTGCCTTATAGAAAAATAGCCATATTACGCATGCGAAGTATCTTGGCAAAACAAACAAATATAAGATCATAGTCCCTCGACGACGCTATTCAAAGTTGCCTTACAAAATGATATTGGTCCCTCAAAAATGCTAAGATACTTTGCAACATTGTTAATCATGGTTATACGATTACCCACGGTCGTCCCGTTTACATCCAAAGATAGGGTTACTTACCAAATCGATGGTAAGATAACAATGCCAAAGGAAAGAGGAAATGAACATGAAAGACTTTTGAGTTGGTAGATTGTTCTTAGTTACTTGCTCACTTTCAAAACAAAACATCCTTTCTATTTTCAAAACAAACACCTACACTCTCAAAACATCTTACAAACTTGAAAACATTTTCAAAAGATCAACATCTTTGTATACATTCTTACGAACGAGAATCATTACAAAGTTTGCCTAAACAATGGCCTATTTACAAAATACTTTCAAAAAACACACAAAGTACAATTTCAAACAAAAGCAAGTGATCTAGCAAGTAACTAAGAGCTCATGGAAAACCATGGATGAAAAGGGTGCTAATACCTTCCCTTTTCATAATCTACCCCCCGAACACAAGAAACAATCTCAAAGGTCTTTTCTGTGCTTTTTCACCTTTCCCTTTGGATAAAAAAAAGTCGGTGGCGACTCTTGCTAACCGCAACATTTGCGATAAAACGCAAAACCCTCAAGTCAGTTCTCCCACCGTATCACAAGTGGCCTTCTGGGAACTGGTGGAATTAAGATCGGTGGCTCTTGTAGATACTCCATTATTTTCTTGAAAGCTGTTAGGCAATCATCATTCCATACTACCTTTTGATCTTCTCATAATAATTTGAATATCGGCTCACACATAGCTGTTAGATGCGATATGAACCTTGAGATGTAACTCAATCTCCCTAAGAAACCACAAACTTCTTTTTCTGTCTTCGGTGTTGGCATCCCTTGTATAGATTTTACTTTGTCGGGGTCCACCTCGATACCACACGGACTTACAATGAAACCCAACAACTTTCCTGATCTAATGCCAAATGTACATTTATTAGGATTCAATATTAGTCTGAACTTGAGCAACCACTCGAATAACTTTTATAAATGTATGATATGCTCCTCCTCCGTATGGGATTTGGCGATCATATCATCTACATACACTTCAACCTCTTTGTGAATCATATCATGGAATAATGTGACAATGGCCCTTTGATAAGTTGCCCCTGCATTTTTGAGACCGAATGGCATTACTTTGTAGCAGAAAGTTCCCCAAGGTGTCATGAAAGTAGTCTTTTCCATGTCTTCGGGTTCCATCTTGATTTGATTATAGCCTGAGAAACCGTCCATGAACGAGAATACTGAGGCTTGAGTCGTGTTGAATACCAAAACATCTATGTGAGGTAACGGGAAGGCGTCCTTGGGACTTGCTTTATTCAGATCTCGATAATCCACGCACATGCGTACCTTGCCATCTTTCTTGGGTACCGTCACAATGTTAGCCATGGCGGATAATATACCACTGCTAAGAACCTTGTGCCAAACTATTTAAGAACCTCTTCTTTGATTTTGCTGGACATATCTGGGCGAGTTCTCCTAAGCTTTTACCTAAATGGAGAGCAGCCGTCTTTGAGAGGTAGTCTGCGCACCATAATGTCTAGATCTAATCCCGGACCAAGAAAATATATCCACGTACTCGTGTAGTAGATTGATCAACCTTTCTTTGACACTCTGCTCTAACATTGCCCTTAGCTTGATCTCTTTCAAATATTCCTCTATGCCTAGATTAATGGTCTCAATAGCCTATTGATACAGTTGTATGTTATTGGCCTTTCTCTCTAATTCCCTATCCACTTCTTCATAAAGTTCAAGATCTTCATCACCTTCCTCTTTGGCTTGGTTGATAGGAGAATCAAAATCATATCGGGTCGCAGCAATAATATTATCAGTGGTTTTGGGCATGGATCTGCATGTTTATCATGTTTTGGTGCAGATTTTAGTACATGAATTTTGAAAATTCATATGAAGAGAAAGTATTTCCATTTTTAAATTTAAGAGATAAATTAAAGAGAAAGACAAGGATCTTAATTGAAAACAAAATATAATTTTTATTAATTGTAAATATTGTATGAAACAAAGCGAGGGACCCTTACAAGCAACCCCTATGCCCCGGTGTTGTACCCCAAAATTTGCCCTCTCATATTCTTCAGAAATTGCCAAGTCAAGCTTCAAAATTCCCCAAGGGTTGCACAGTTCAAGGGCCTCCTAAACAGTCAAGATTAGGGTTTTTGTTCTGATCAAGAAAATGAAGTTTCCCATGGTCCAATCAAGTCTCACATGCCAATAAACATGGCCAAGCATCCTCATATCAAGTTTCAAGACTTTCAGCATAAAATTGCACAGTCAAAAACCCTAATTGCACTACAGTCAACTGTAGGGGCAAAATGGTCATTTGACAGTCAAAAATTCAAATTTTTGGTCAACATCTCATTTTGAAGCTACAAACATCATTTGATCAATGCTTGATCATGATTCTCAAAGCTTGGCTCAAAAATCATCAAGATGCAAAAGTTTCCTTATTTGGACAGCTGAAAAAGTCAACTGTAAATTGACCAGGGCATAACTTTCACATGGATTATCAGAAAAATTCCATCCAAAGCTCATTTTGAAGAGAAAGACATTTCCTACAACTCCTCTTCATACTTCAAGTCCAAGAAATGCTCTCACAAAAAGTTATCAATTTCAACATTATAGGTCATTTTCAAAAGTCAACAAAAAGGGACTTTAAGTAAAAGGCCATAACTTGATATTGGTAAATAGAAATGACATGGTACCAAAGGCATTGGTTAGAGGACTCAAAGACCTTTCCAAAATGTCCAAGAACATGAGCAAATCTTAAACATTGAGCAAGTTATGCCTTGTGGAAGTTGGGAAATTTTTGGATATTTTGAAAAGTCAACATTGATTCAAATGACCTAAAATTGCTAATGGGCCTATTTTTCTTCCACAATTCATCATCCCAAGCATGTGCACGACCATTAGGCACAAAGGGAAGTTTTTCTCTATTTTTATTTATTTATTTGCATTTTTTATTATTAATAATTCATTTAATTAAATAAAATACATGAAAAATATAAAACCAAGGAAATCAAATCTCTTTGTGCAGAAAATACTCTCATTGGACATTCAAGATTCGTGCATAATCATTTTTGGAAAGTTTTGGCATGATTTGGTATCAAATTGCATGAAAAAGATTGAAAAAACTAATGCTTGAAAATCAAATATTGCATAATCAATTCTTGGATTCTTTTGATCAGATTTTTGACCTAATTCATTCATACTTATACAAACAATCAAAACCTAATGCCATGGACCCCTAAGCTGCGCAGAAAACACCATTGGCAAACTTGAAAATTAGCAAAAAAACTCAAATCTGAAAACACTTTTGGAGGACGATTCAAGGCAAAAGGTCAATTCCATTAGCTTGCTAAGGCTTCATAGAAGGATTTTGCATCAAAAACCACAAGCTCTCGTGCCCAGAAACGTGAGAACGATCTCATCTGTACCGAAAAATTTTCATACTCGTGCATCTCAATTCATGCGCTTTTTGCAAATTTTAACATGTGATTTATATTCCTTATGCAATTCTGATGCTAACCCAATAGTTTGATTTTGTTTTCGTGCCCTATATGAAGATTTGCCATTAACAATATTTAAGGTTTGTGAAGCTTGGAATTAGGGGTTTTAAGATAGGGAAAAATTGGAGCACAAGACTTGGACCACTGAAACAAACACGATGAGACGATCATGAATCTACCCTCGCGCTCAATTTATGAGCATCCAATGGCTATTCGCTATTTTCTAATATAGTGCCTATAGCAACGTTTGAAAACCGTTGCCAATGTTCTGTATATTTTCAGGAAAACAAAAATCAATGAAGAAGATGATGTGGTGGCCAACAATGATTGGTTCTTTTGAATTTGCGCGCCAGACCACCACTAACTCCAGTTTTTTATTATATAATTTGTTTTCCTTTTATATTAACGAATATGCATGCAGCTCAGTTGGTTGAGAAGAACGCTCCTAAGCCTCAGGACCTGGGTTCGAGCCCCAGGTCCTCACCCCCTTCATATTATTTTGTATTTAGTGATTCCATGCAGGTTCAGTGTAAAGACGCGCCGTGTACCCACACCATCCAACATGCCACGCGTTTAATCTCATCAATTCAAGGGCCAGGATTTGTGGAATATGGTAGGCCCTAGTCAACGCTTGGGTACGTGTCCTGAAAAGTCAAAAAGGCCAGGGTTAATGGGCCTGAATCACTACAAAAAACCTCCACTTTGGGGACAGCAACCCCCCTAGGTTTGCCAATTTTTTACTTTCTTTATTTTTTTTAGTATTATTTATACTTTCTATTAATTATTGTTATTAATTAATTTCATATTTTATAACACAAAAAACAATAAAAAAATCAGAAAAGAGAAAAAATATAATAAATATTTTATTTTAGTATGTATATTTTGTAAATAAATTCATAAATTAATTAGTTTTAAATTAGGTTCTAATTTTAACTTTTTTTTAATAAAAATCTAAAAAATATAGAATTAGGGTTTAATTAATTTTCATCTTTTTTCTTTTATTCCATAATAATTAAATATTAGATATTTATTTTTTATAATTAAATTGTATATAAAATAATTAGGGTTAATTTTAGGTTAAAACTTCAACATTTTTCATAATAAAACAAAAATTGTAGAATTAGGGTTAGCATTTATTTTATTTAATTCTTTTTCATTAAAATCACAAAATACCAAAAAATACCAAAAAGACAATTTCTTTTCATTTTAATTTTAATTAGTTCATCGTTTAATTTAATTTTGCAAAAAGGGTCCAATGCCCTCGTTTAATTCTCATTTAATTCGCGCATTTATCTTATTTCTTTTAATATTTATGTATCTCTCCCGAAGCCATGTAATTAATCTGTCGCACTTTTAATTCTTTATTTTCTTTACTTTCTTTATTTTTTCTGTCAAATCGGGTCCTGGTTTAATTTGGCGATGTGGACCCGCGCCTTTTGTAATAGCTTAGAATCTTACTTTTCGCAATTTTTAACTGTTAATCAAGGCATGAAAGAATGTATGGACAAAAATAAAAACAAACGCTAGATCACCAATAACATGACAAAAGACAAAAATACATGAAAACGACACACAAATCACACACCACCCCTAGGGTACGCCTCACTGTTGCCTTGCCCTTCGAAAGGTGATTGTCGAGTAGAGGATGTCTTAGTAAGTCCTCATGATCCGGGAACCTGGCATGAGGGTAGCTTCTAAGGTGTCTTCCCATTGCTCTGGTGATCACCATGTCCCGAACCTTCGAATTGACCCGAACACCTCCAACGGTGGTGCTACCTACCTCTCAATGGTGGGATGACACTACTTTAAAGGACATTTACACAGACGAATTCCTTAGGGTAGGTAGGTTCTCGTAGATACTTGCTCTAATTTCAAAACAAATCAAAAATACTTTTCACACCAACACATTTTCAAAAAGCTTTCGAAAGCAATTTTTCAAACACTCTTGAGGACCGATACAAGAGTCGAACTGGAATTTTCAAAGAAACTTTTTAAAACCCACAGTTGAAAAGCAAACAAACCATTTTTGAAAACACAAATGAGCAAGTATCTAAGAGCCCATGGATAACCATGGATAGAAAGGGTGCTAACACCTTCCCTTTCTATAACCTACCTCCCGAACCGAGAGCAATCTCTTTAAGGAATTTTTCTGTGCTTTTGTCCTTTCCATTTGGAGAAAATAAAAGACGGTGGCGACTCTTGCTTCCGTGACATTTCGCGAACCAGCGTTAAACAGTCAGTTCCAGATCCACCGATCACAGAACTGGCGACTCTGCTGGGGACCCTTTTTAAAGTGAGGTGTACCTTAGGGTAGTTCATAACTGTGCTTTCAATTGTATCGATTTGCTTGCTTTAAATTTGTGGGTTGCATGGGAGTTACATAGATCCTAACCCGGATCTGGGGATACCCTGTTTAGGTAGCATAAGCTGTGAGGGACCTGTCCGGCGTAGACCGACATGGGTGAAGCAGTGGCTACGTTGGTGTGGCGCCTTGGTCTGTACCGATATCCCTCGTGTTGAAACGGGGAGAATATGGGTCTTCCAAGGAGTCATTAAGCACCAACAGACCTTAGAACCTTAAATGACACAACTTGGCCATTAGAACAGTAGCAGTATGCTACGCCCATTGAGGCTAAACTCTCGTGATGGTTCTGGCTGCAAGAAAAGATTGCGATGCTGGAGTTATGACCGATTGAGGGTAGTCAATGATATTGGGATCCTCTAATGTAAGATTAAGATTGCGCCTAAGAGGGGGGGTGAATTAGGTGGTGGTCAATTTTTGACTTATTTTATACTTTCTGGTTTTGATTTAGTGCTTTGAAAACTGAAAAGTGCAGAAAGTAAAGAGACACGGAGAATTATCCTGGTTCCTTCCACACCCCGGAAGTACGTCCAGTCCCCTTGAAAACACGCAAGAGATTTTACTATATTGTTAGAACTTTTACAAGACTCTTCCTAGTCTTATCCACTAAAGAACCTAACAAATAACCAAGAACACCCTCTTGGATTTCCAATAAGTCTAATGAGAACAATCCTCTCAAAAGATACCTCTTGTTTCCAATAATGGACAACAAGGAACAAAAGTAATCTAATACTTAATTCCAACAATCCTGGAAATAAGTTACACTTTGTATGTTTTTATGAAGTATGATTTCTTGAAAGATGTTGATCACATAGAGTGACTTCTTTGAAGTTTCTTCTTTCTTCTCTTGTAAGCAATTCAAACTGTAACACAATGGTTAGATAATGCTCAAAGATTTCTGTTCTTTATATGTGTGAAAGTGCAGAAAATCTTTGTTCTTAAAAGTTAAGAAATATGAAGTTTGAATATTTTACAAAGTTCAGATTTTATTGCATAAGAGAAGAGTTGTTTATGATTTGAAATATTTTGTAATATATAGTAATCAAGATACCTTTCCAAAAGGACACTTCTCTGTTTGAAAAACTTGACAAGATGCAATGTTTGATCATGCAACTACTGGAGAAAAGGTGTGAAGGATATCTTGAAACCAGTTCAGATTTTTCAAAATTTTCAATGTGCAAATCGATTAACATAAGATGCAAATCGATTGCACGTGTTTGTAACGTTCAGAATTTCAAAAAATTTGAAGTGTAAATCGATTAGCATGTTGTGTCAATCGATTTACAAGAGTTAAAAAATCAGTTTGTTCTGTGATCAATCGATTTACACAACCTGTAAATCGATTACTGGCAGGAGCAAACAGTTTTTTGAAAAAGCATGTGTAAATCGATTTACACAATATGTTAATCGATTTACAGCAGAGAAAAACTTAAAAAATGTTTTGAAATATAATTGAAGTGATGTGGCAAGTGTGTATATCATTTTTGAGCATTTCTAATCAATGTAGTTTAATTGAGAATTGATATACTTGATTGCTTGCCAAGCTCCTTGAAGCTTTGAGTGAATGATGCTTTAAGTTAATTTCCACTTCTTTTCCTTCTTTCCATAATGCTTGTTTGTCTTTCATCAAACTAGCTTGTTTGTCTTTCATCACAACTAAAGTTGAGTTGAGGCTTGAGATTACATTCTCCCCCTTTTTGATGATGACAAACCATTTTCCTTTATGTGTTGATCAGAATTTGAGCAGAATGTGTTTTCTCCCCCTGAGAAGATTTCTCCCCCTATGGAGAAAAAGATTTGAAAGCTTGCTCTGTAAAGACAATGAAAACAAACAACCATAAAGTGCTATTACATCCTTCTCCCCCTTTGACATTATCAAAAAGAAGGGAAAGATGCAACAAGAAATTATACCAGAAAGAAATGTATAGGAACATGAATGAAAAACAAAAAACTTTCAAAATTATCGAACAAAGTTTAAGAACACAATACATAAAATGAACACTTGAAATACAACAAGACAAAAACCATAATGATACTTATAACAAGAATTTAATAACATTGATCAGGAACATTTTAGAAAGGTCCTTGATAAGGAAATTGTTGTTGAAGAGGTGGTTCGGTGTATTGAGGAGGCGGAGGTGCAGGATTGGTTGGGTCGTATGGAGGGATATGAAGATGTGAATAAAGATATGAAAATTGTTGGTTCACATCATTCTGAAAAGCATCTATTCGAGATGAGGTAGAGTCATTTATCTCAGTCCATCGAGCATTGATGTTAGAATTGAGAGAAGCAAACTTTTGCGTCATGAAATCCATAACATCTTGATTTGTTGGACCAGAAGAAGCAGCAGGAGGAGTAACTTCATGGTCTTCTTCATCTGCATTATTACCTTCATCGCCGACAACATCTTCTCCAATGTAAGTGATGGTTTTTGATTCAGCATTGAAATGAACACCCATCCTTGAATCAACATTTTTGATGGAGATCCTAGTGGTGATTGGATCCATTTCAATCCGCTCAAATCCAGTGAAATCTATATCAAAAGCTGTCATAATCCTTGTAATGAAATATGCATATGGTAGAAAGGTGGCCCTTGCGGCAACTTTTAGCATATGCACCACAATCAATTTTGCCCAATTAACCGGAATTCCATTTTTCCTTGCATAGATGATTTGCAATTCTAGGTCGGTCACTGTACAATGATTCCCTGCTCTAGGAAACAAAATATACACCAGAAAATAGTGAAACAACCTATCATCTATATGAAAATTTCCAGCACTCCATGTGTCCCTAGCTGGAATAACCCCGCCAAGACTTCGAATCCGCTTGGCACGGTATTCAGATTCTGATAACCTTCCAATGCTATAGAAAAATTCTCGCTTCTGATAGTTTTCCCAAGCAGCATCTTCTGGATCATAGAGGGTACTTCCAGAATATGGAATGTTCAAAATTCTGCCAATAGTTTTGGAATACAGAGGGATTCTTTTTCCAAGGACATATGTATAACATTTGTTGTTGTCATAGCACATATTGCTGTAGAAAATTCTAACCAGATCCGGGTAATAGAAACCATGTGAAGATATTAATGGTTCTAAACCATAAGCAATGAAATCTCTTTGAAATGAGAAGCATTCATCTGGAAAAGTAGATAACATACCAAACTTTGGAGTAGAGATGATTTTCTTTTGAAAATGCTTGATAAATCTGTCCTGCTGTGGATCCGAGAGGTATTCGAGCACAGAGTTCTCAGATGTTAACGTAGCTTGCTTCTTTCCTTTCTCTGAGGCAGAGGCTTTTCTCTTGGGAGCCATGGATCTTGTTAGGGTTTTGAAAAGAGAGATATAGAGTTCTTTGTGTTGTTATGTGAGAGAGTGTGTTGGTGTTATGAGACAGTTTTGGTGAGTTTAAATAATATAGAGAGTAAGTGAGGTCTTTATGAGGTTTTAATTTGGTGATTTGGTCAAGGTTTCATTGATTGGGCAATAGTAAGATGGGAGGTTGAGAGACAATGAATGTTTGACCAATATATTAAAAGCTCATACAAGTATCACATGTTAAACAATAAATTTCATAGAGAAAATACACAGAAAATGCTTCAGATTCTGTGGTAAATCGATTTGCCCCTTGGTTAAATCGATTTACACATAACATTTTTATAAAAAATAATTTTCGTTCAGTGGTAAATCGATTTACATATTGTGTAAATCGATTTACACAAAAGATTTTATTAAAAGAAATGATTTGCTTCAGTAGTAAATCGATTGACATATGGTGTAAATCGATTTACTTAAAGAAAAAATTTAAAACATCATTATTTTTTTAACATTTGAAACAATGTCTAACCACATATATATGTACATTAAGGTATAGTTAAGGATTGAGTGCACCTTAAATATCTTGTTCATCGAGGATTCCAAGTTCACGACGAATTTTGAAAAATGCATCCTTTGCAAGTGGTTTTGTGAAGATGTCCGCGAGTTGATTTTGAGTGTCCATGAATGTGATCTCGACATCTCCTTTGAGTACATGGTCTCGGATGAAATGATGTCTGATGTCAATGTGTTTCTTCTGGGAATGCATAACTGTTACCTCCGAAGCTTCTTGTTCTAGATGGACCAAAAAGATCCATGTGCAACAATTGAAGTGGTCTTGTTGTTGAAACCACATTCTTTGGTTTGAAAGTTGATTTGGTCTGTTTGCCCTTTTGGCATGCACTACATAATTTGCCTTTGATGAACTTCATCTTTGGTAGACCAATAACTAAGTCATGCTTAACCAATTTGTTCAAGTGCTCCATGTGAATGTGAGCAATCCTCTTATGCCATAACCAAGCGTCATTGTTGTTTACCATAAGACATTGTACCTTCATAGACAAATCATCTAGAGTAATCATAAAGATATTGTTAGATCTTATACCTTTGAGTTTTACCTCATTAGTTGCCTCATCCATAATAAGGCATTCTTCTTTGTTGAATTTGATCTTGAACCCTCTATCGCAAAGTTGACTTATGCTAAAAAGGTTGTGCTTTAATCCTTCAACATAGAGAACATCCTCAATTTGAATGGATGGAGGTGTGCCAACTATTCCAACGCCAAGAATCTTTCCTTTGGTGTTGTCTCCATAGGTGACATACCCTTTGGCTTTATGTACTAGATATGAAAATTGGTGTACATCTCCTGTCATATGCTTTGAACATCCACTGTCAAGATACCAAACATTTGAAGTGGATTTCAAGCATACCTACAAAAACAAATTATTTCTTGTTAGGTACCCAAGTTGCCTTGGGTCCTTCATAGTTAGTTCCCTTTTTCACCCATGCATAGTGTCCACTAGCCATACTGAAATTTCTAATATAGCATGCATTTGGTGTGTGTCCAATAATACCACAGTAAAAACAGTTTGGAACAAATTTACTCTTGTATCTAGGAATTTGTTTTCTTTTAGATACATTAGCCTTTTTCTTTTGATGATTATGAACAACTTGCTTCTTTTCTACTTTCTTGGGATTGGAACTATTACTAGCCTTCACAAAAACAGTGGGGTTGTTACTTGGTTTCTTAGTATTCACATAACCAAGACCTCTTTTATCATTTGGATAACGTTGTTGGCTTAGTAATCCTTCCAATCCTATTTGTCCTTTTTTCATATCGTTCAATGACTCTTTTCAATTGAACAATTTGAAAGACATTTGATTCACACTTGGAGCATGCAAAGGTTTCCTTTTCTTTAATAAAATTCTGTTTTTGAAGATCAAAGTCTTTAGTCATGGTGTCAATTTTTTCTAGACAAATTAGAAGTTCTTTTTCTTGTTTTGACACCTTTTTGTATAAACTTTTGCATTCTTTCAAGAGTTCATCAATTTCACCTTGAACATCATCATCAAAGAGATTAAATTCATTACTAACCACTTCTTCATTGTCGGAGTGATGCGATGCCATTAAGGCTAAGTTTGCACATTCATCGCTTTCCGATTCCGATGAACTGCTCATATCATTATCTTCCCATGCTATGTAGGCTTTCTTTTGTTTTGAGTCCTTTCCTTTGAATCCATTTTTCTTTGGGAGATTTGGACAGTTTGGCTTGATGTGTCCTTGCTTTCCACATTCATAACATGAGACATCTTGTGTTGATGTGGAGGCTTCTCTTTTCTTGAAGTGCTTTCTCTTATGTGCATGAGATCCGCCTTTGTCATTTCTGCCAAAAAACTTCCCAAGTCTTTTCACTAGAAGCATGAAATTTTCATCTTCTTCCGGATTGTCTTCTTTTACCACTTCTTTTGAATCAATTTTTAAAGCAATGTTTTTGGACTTCTTTTCTAGATTCTCATGTTTTTCAAGTCTACCGAGTTCCGTTTCGTATTCTTGAAGTTTGCCGAATAATGTAGCGGAAGTCATTGCGGAGAGACTCTTCTTTTCCGAGATTGCCGTTACCTTTGGTTGCCATTCCCTAGTCAATGATCTAAGGAATTTCAAGTTGAGTTCATCATTTGACAGGGTTTTACCAAGAGCAATTAAGTGATTTGTCAAATGCACAAATCTCTTTTGTAAGTCAAGAATGGATTCTCCGGGCTGCATTCGAAATAGTTCATATTCTTGACTCAAGGTATTTAGCCTTGATCTTTTTACTTCAGCCGTTCCTTCATGAGTTTGAACTAAGGTATCCCAAATTTCCTTTGTTGTTTTGCTGTTTGAGACACGGAAAAATTCGTCCATACTGAGTGCACCTTGAAGAAGGTTTATTGCCTTTTTGTCATAGAGAACTTTCTTTTTATCATCGTCGTCCCATGCAGTTTTGGGCTTTGCAGACCCAACGCCATTGATTACCGTTATCGGGATAAATGGACCATTTTCAACAGCATCCCATACTTCCTCTCCTTGTGCTTCTAAATGCGCCTTCATGCGTATTTTCCAAAAGTCAAAATATTCACCACAAAATAGAGGAGGCTTGTTGTTACTACCACCATCTCTGAAAACTGGTTGATGATTTGCGGAAGCCATTCTGGATCTCTAGGAGCAGGTTACCTATAACCTGCTCTGATACCAATTGTAAGATTAAGATTGCGCCTAAGAGGGGGGGTGAATTAGGTGGTGGTCAATTTTTGACTTATTTTATACTTTCTGGTTTTGATTTAGTGCTTTGAAAACTGAAAAGTGCAGAAAGTAAAGAGACACGGAGAATTATCCTGGTTCCTTCCACACCCCGGAAGTACGTCCAGTCCCCTTGCAAACACGCAAGAGATTTTACTATATTGTTAGAACTTTTACAAGACTCTTCCTAGTCTTATCCACTAAAGAACCTAACAAATAACCAAGAACACCCTCTTGGATTTCCAATAAGTCTGATGAGAACAATCCTCTCAAAAGATACCTCTTGTTTCCAATAATGGATAACAAGGAACAAAAGTAATCTAATACTTAATTTCAACAATCCTGGAAATAAGTTACACTTTGTATGTTTTTATGAAGTATGATTTCTTGAAAGATGTTGATAACATAGAGTGACTTCTTTGAAGTTTCTTCTTTCTTCTCTTGTAAGCAATTCAAACTGTAACACAATGGTTAGATAATGCTCAAAGATTTCTGTTCTTTATATGTGTGAAAGTGCAGAAAATCTTTGTTCTTAAAAGTTAAGAAATATGAAGTTTGAATATTTTACAAAGTTCAGATTTTATTGCATAAGAGAAGAGTTGTTTATGATTTGAAATATTTTGTAATATATAGTAATCAAGATACCTTTCCAAAAGGACACTTTTCTGTTTGAAAAACTTGACAAGATGCAATGTTTGATCATGCAACTATTGGAGAAAAGGTGTGAAGGATATCTTGAAACCAGTTCAGATTTTTCAAAATTTTCAATGTGCAAATCGATTAACATAAGATGCAAATCGATTGCACGTGTTTGTAACATTCAGAATTTCAAAAAATTTGAAGTGTAAATCGATTAGCATGTTGTGTCAATCGATTTACAAGAGTTAAAAAATCAGTTTGTTCTGTGATCAATCGATTTACACAACCTGTAAATCGATTGCTGGCAGGAGCAAACAGTTTTTTGAAAAAGCATGTGTAAATCGATTTACACAATATGTTAATCGATTTACAGCAGAGAAAAACTTAAAAAATGTTTTGAAATATAATTGAAGTGATGTGGCAAGTGTGTATATCATTTTTGAGCATTTCTAATCAATGTAGTTTAATTGAGAATTGATATACTTGATTGCTTGCCAAGCTCCTTGAAGCTTTGAGTGAATGATGCTTTAAGTTAATTTCCACTTCTTTTCCTTCTTTCCATAATGCTTGTTTGTCTTTCATCAAACTAGCTTGTTTGTCTTTCATCAAAACTAAAGTTGAGTTGAGGCTTGAGATTACATCTAAGAACCCGGTTACTTTGATAGGACAGGTAAGAACCAACCAACTGAAAGAGGGTAATACCTAGACCTCATGCTGGCCTAAACTCTAAGGGTTTCTCTTGTGTGACTTGCGTGCCTTCGTACTTGACTACTTGCATGATTGTTGTCTGACACTTGAGTTTCTTGCAGGTTTTGTTTGTAGTCCTTAATTAGGACTCATGACAAGGTTTACCGAGTTTCTTGCAGGGTTTGTTTTAGTCCTTAACTGGGACTCATGACAGGTTTACTTGAGTTTCTTGCAGGTTTTGGTTTGCAGTCCTTAATTGGGACTCATAACAGGGCTACTCACATTACCCCATGCATACCATAACATCATACCATTGCATACATCTTAACCCATTTCAAGGATCTCAAGGGCTTGTGATGCAGGTCATGGTGAATCAAACATCTAGCAAGGGGCAAAGAGGATTTATTTTCCTCTAGCCAAGGTTGTCAGAGGCTATGACCCACTTGATATGGTGAGCTCTGACACTTGAAGAAGGTTCCCCTAGCCAAGGTTGTCAGAGGCTATAACCCACTTGATATGGTGAGCTCTGACACTTGAAGAAGGTTCCCCTAGCCAAGGTTGTCAGAGGCTATGACCCACTGGATATGGTGAGCCTTTGACCCTTGAAGAAGGAATCTCAACAACATGAAGTACCTTCAATCAAGTTACCAGTTTCCAACTCTAACAAGTTTCTCTGTTTACCTCGCGAGATCCTTGAAATCATTGCATGCATATCATACATATCATTGCATAACAGGTACCCATTCTCTGCAGGTTGCTTACCTTCTTCGCTGTTTATTTCAGCAGTCTCGTCATGAATCCTGAATCCTCAACCGAGCACACTATCAAGGCCCTCCAGGCTCAGAACGCCCAGTTCCAAGAGCTGATCATGAATTTGACCCAGGGGCAACAAGATCTGAAGACCCTGCTCTTGAAAAAGAATAAGAAGAGGACTGTTTTGTTCAGCCCTAGACGCAGATCTGGGAACACACTGCAGGATGAAGCTGAGAGGACAACTCCATCTGTGGGGAAAGGCAGTCATCAAGAGGAAAGGGTTCCCAGTCCAGTGGTCTCCGACAATGAGACAGATTTCAACGACGAACAGTACCCTCCAGCTGAGGATAGGTACAAACAGTTGGAAGACCGGCTAAGTGCTATGGAGATACAAAAAGTGCCTGGCCTGGACTTCGAGGATCTAGGTCTGTCTTCTGGGGTAGTGATCCCGCACAAATTCAAGGCACCTGCCTTTGCAAAGTACGACGGGGCATCCTGTCCAAAGCTGCATCTCAGGTCATACATGAGGAGGATCCAGCCCTACACGGCCGACAGGAACTTATGGATCCACTTTTTCCAGGAGAGTCTTTCAGGGACTCAGCTTGACTGGTTCTATCAACTGAATGGAGCCAACATCCGCAGCTGGGAGGACTTGGCCACTGCTTTCTACAAGCAGTACCAGTACAATGCCGACCTTGCTCCCACGCGCACTCAACTTCAAGGAATGTCTAGGGGTGCAGGCGAAGGTTTTAAAGAATATGCTCAAAAATGGAGGGACCTTGCTGGAAGGGTACAACCACCCCTGACTGACCGCGAGCTCGTCGACATGTTCTTAGGGACCCTGTCTGGTCCATTCTTCAACCACCTGATTGGGAATTCTGCGGCTAGGTTTACAGACCTGATCTTGACCGGGGAAAGAATAGAAGCAGGCATCAAGTCAGGGAAAATACAGAATGGTGACTCCTCGAACACTGAGAAGAAACCATCCAAGAGAGAATCTAGTGCGGTCAATGCAGTAGCTATTGTAAAGCCGGCTGGTGCTCCTCAGCGTCACCATCAACAAAGGGAAGAAAGACCTAAGAGGCAATTTACTCCCCTCGGCATGACCTTGTCACAGATATTGCCACAGTTGCTGGAAACCAAGTTGGTAACTCTCATGGACCCTCCAAAGAATCCCAGCAGGACGCCTTCAAGGTATAACCCCAACGTTCGCTGCGCCTATCATTCTGACAGCCCGGGGCATGCTACAGATGACTGTTGGACTTTGAGAAACAAGGTTCAGGATCTGGTCGATGCGAAGGAAGTCCAGCTCGACTCTCTAGAGACTCCCAATGTGACCACTGCTCCCCTGCCCAAACATGGCTAGGATTGGAAACTTTTGTTCATTTGAATGTTCAGATTGTAATTTTCTTTGATTGTTCAAACATTTTATTTCATGTCAAACTTGGTTATTTCATTAATGCATTACACATGTCTGTTTTGAAGTAATTATTTCGTATTCACTATATGCAAACTGTTTTCATATTTTTCTGATGTCAACTCCTGATTAAGAAATTCTAAGCCTCTTGAGGGAGGATGACGAAAACGATATCGCAATCTTACAGTATGCTTTTGAACAGACCCCGCTGATGAAGTACAGGCATTGTTTCAAATCCCTAAACACTGGAGTAATAAGGAAGATAATCCCTCGTTAACCCCTCTGAGCCAAAGAAGTAGGAGTTTTTTTTATTTTCGAAAATCAAAACCCTTAATCATAACCTGGGGCAGGGTAGTTCTCTCAGTTGATCCAAGTGCATAACGAATGGAACCAAAGAGGTCCTTACAAAACGAAGAAAGACAGTGATGGTTCCAAATAATCAATAAAGAAAGGCAGTCATTATCTCAAAAAATGAAAAAACCATTAAGTCAAAACCCATGAAGGAGACTTACAAAACTGGGGCATCCCGCTGACTGTAATTCCAAAAAAGAAACAGTTCAGGCAAAAAAAAGAAAGGGATAGCAAAATCAAGAAAGAGAAAGAGGTCCTACAAACCCTCAACAAAAAGAAATGACTACCTATTCAAATGAATTACCAACATCTGAATCATCACCGGAAAATCAGAGCAAAGACTCAAACAAGGTCTAACGTATGATCAACTGAGTTTAGGTTTGAAGAACATCACGAAGAGCGGGTGGGTACAAATAATTTGAGCCTTTATCCTTTGTTTCTTAAACCGTGAACCAGGCCACGTTATAACCCTTAAAAGTCCTAGCTGAAGCATGGGTTAGTTCGAAAGCATACTGTTACGAAAGGTATCCTGACTCCTTAAGGCCTACGGTAAAATACGGAGTTGACATCACGTTTTACAAACATTCATTTGTTTTATGGAAAAAATGCATTTTCAAAATCTTCAAGACAGACATAAGCTTTGCATTTCTAACATGACTTTGTTTGCATATGACTTTTGTTTGAACAGCATAGAAATTCGCACGACGAATGCCTAATGAACAAAAGCACTTCCAATCAAGGGGCATGACATGACTATTGCCCATCATCTGGGGCAGTCCAATCAAGATTTGAAGAATCTCTCAAAGGCCAAATAGCCTGGGGCAAATCTCCGCCTGAGTCACTTGGGGCATTGGACGATCAAACGGAGATCTTCTGGTGGTATGACATGGCAAAACACTGTTAACAGGGACAACTCCCTACATTCTGAGAGCGTGGACATAGTCGAAAAGATACTACGCAAAATCAAAGACCCGCTAGGCTGACATGTCTAGGCAAAAATTAGGGCTTCCCGGCGAACCAAAAGGGTTCGGGCAAAATGAAGGGATGAAATGAAAAAATCTGTACACCCGGCAAGTCGAAAACCTGAAAAGGCGGCTTGGGCAAAAATGGGTATCCCGATGGACTGAAAACCCGAAAGGGCGGTCCAGGCAAAAATCAGGGATTAAAGCGTACGACTATGTCCTGTCATCCTGTCACCTGCCTACCAAAAGAAGGTTTGTCTATCAACAACTATCAGCACCTCCACAGGTCTTCCTCTCCCACCTCAGAAACAGGGGCAATAATGAGCCGTCCAAGCGATCTAACTGCTCTGTCCTCCAAAGTACCAAGGTAGGTTCAGCTGAAGAACATGACCAATACAGTTCAAAACTTCCCCAGAAGAGTCCAATCCAGTTTCCCCCAAGAAAGTTGGAATCATCTCCCCAAGCAGTAAGCTTATCCCCAGTAGATTCTGGAAGCTTATCCCTCGCAGAGCACGAGCGCGTCCCCGGCTTTATTCAAAGAGTTATCTCCTTACCAGGATATAACTGGGTTATCCTCAGCCAAAAGCCACGGAAAGAGCGTCCTCGACACAGTCTTCTTAGCCCCAGCGAAGTCTATCAACACTTCCAACACAACAAGGGTATCCCCAGCAAATTACCATCAACTCAGCAAAATACCTCTCTCTCCACAGAGTATTGCTTCCCAGCAAGATCGCTAGAGTACTTTTCTTCCCCGCAGAGTAATTCATCCGCCAAGTTTATTCCCCAGCAGGAGAAAAGATTTGTTCTTCAACATCAGCCCAGGAGTGACTTCCTGGCACCCGTCAAGGATTTATTTTCCTAAGACGAAAGCACACATTCATAAATATCGCACTTCCATACATCATTACAGCATGCATAGACGCATCATACCTTACAAATCTCATTTATGTTGAGAATATCATTGCTTGATCCATATCATGCATTGCATATGACTGACCTTTACCTTTCAGGAAGGATACAGTTAAATGATCGATACAGTCAGAATAGACAAATACAGTCAGGAAAGACAAATCATGTCAGAGTAGACAAATACAGTCAGAAAAGACAAATCCAGTCAAAAGAGACCAACCCAGTCAAAGAATACAAAACCAGTTAAATCAATGCCTAAATATTTCTCTGATACACTCGTCGTTATAGACACTCGTCGTTATAGACACTCGTCGTCATAGACACTCGTCGTCATAGACACTCGTCGTCATAGACACTCGTCGTTATAGACACTCGTCGTTATAGACACTCGTCATTATAGACATTAGTCGTTATAGACACTCGTCGTTATAGACACTCGTCGTTATAGACACTCGTCGTTATAGACACTCGTCGTTATAGACACTCGTCATTATAGACACTCGTCGTCATAGACACTCGTCGTCATAGACACTCGTCGTTATAGACACTCGTCGTTATAGACACTCGTCGTCATAGACACTCGTCGTCAGAGACACTCATCGTTATAGACACTCGTCGTTATAGACACCCGTCGTCATAGACACTCGTCGTCAGAGACACTCGTCGTTATAGACACTCGTCGTTAAAGACCACTCGTCCATGAGGATAACCTGTCAGTAGAGACAACTCACCAACCTTACCATTACCAGATCCGATTCATGTATCTTGCCAGGGTGTATCTGTTGAAGACATTCCAAGACCTAGACCGGTTCAGTTAATCAACTCCAAAGATTTCTTATCCAGTCCAAGGCCTTCTCTAGTCCAGCTAAATCGACCCCAAACATATTTTTCTGATGAAGACTCAGTAGAAGTTATCAAAGGTTTTTCTCAAACGTCCGCTTTTGAGATTATAATTTCCTATGGTTCTCTCCCCAATGTTGCGGAGACGATAATTCCAACCCAGGTTTTTCTCAAACGTCCGCTTTTGAGATTATAATTTCCTATGGTTCTCTCCCCGATCCTGCGGAGATGGTAATTCCCACCAAGATTTCCCTCAATGATTGCTGTTGAAGTGAAGTTATCCAAGATTTTCTCAACGTTTGCTGTTGAGGTTAAGGTCATCCAAGGTTCTCTCACCGTTCCTGCTGAGGTAGTAACCACCCTTGGTTCATTCATCATCTTTTGAAACTCCAGGTCCAGCTCCTGTAACCAGTCAGGACATATCTATACCAAGCATCTGAAAACCAGCTCCTGCAACATGTCAGGTACTCATCTTTTCTTTTGCAGGTACGCAGGTTCTTGCTAAGGAATCTCTTATGCGATCAACATCCAGATGGCATATATAAGCCCATCATCCTATCCATCAATCTCCAAATGGCATCTATAAGCCCATTTCCATCATCACACTGCTACTATGTGAGCGCAAATTTCTGGGCACTCTAGTGTTCAATCATCTTCCACCCTCGGATTACGAAAGGCACGTCATCCAATCTGCATCCTCAGGTCTAAGAAGATTGAACAGGGGCAACTGTTGTACCCCAAAATTTGCCCTCCCATATTCTTCAGAAATTGCCAAGTCAAGCTTCAAAATTCCCCAAGGGTTGCACAGTTCAAGGGCCTCCTAAACAGTCAAGATTAGGGTTTTTGTTCTGATCAAGAAAATGAAGTTTCCCAAGGTCCAATCAAGTCTCACATGCCAATAAACATGGTCAAGCATCCTCATATCAAGTTTCAAGACTTTCAGCATAAAATTGCACAGTCAAAAACCCTAATTGCACTACAGTCAACTGTAGGGGCAAAATGGTCATTTGACAGTCAAAAATTCAAATTTTTTGTCAACATCTCATTTTGAAGCTACAATCATCATTTGATCAATGCTTGATCATGATTCTCAAAGCTTGGCTCAAAAATCATCAAGATGCAAAAGTTTCCTTATTTGGATAGCTGAAAAAGTCAACTGTAAATTGACCAGGGCATAACTTTCACATGGATTATCAGAAAAATTCCATCCAAAGCTCATTTTTAATAGAAAGACATTTCCTACAACTCCTCTTCATACTTCAAGTCCAAGAAATGCTCTCACAAAAAGTTATCAATTTCAACATTATAGGTCATTTTCAAAAGTCAACAAAAAGGGACTTTACGTAAAAGGCCATAACTTGATATTGGTAAATACAAATGACATGGGACAAAAGGCATTGGTTAGAGGACTCAAAGACCTTTCCAAAATGTCCAAGAACATGAGCAAAGCTTAAAAATTGAGCAAGTTATGCCTTGTGGAAGTTGGGAAACTTTTGGATATTTTGAAAAGTCAACATTGATTCAAATGACCTAAAATTGATAATGGGCCTATTTTATTTCCACAATTCATCATCCCAAGCATGTGCACGACCATTAGGCCCAAAGGGAAGTTTCTCTCTATTTTTATTTATTTATTTGCATTTTTTATTATTAATAATTCATTTAATTAAATAAAATACATGAAAAATATAAAACCAAGGAAATCAAATCTCTTTGTGCAGAAAATACTCTCATTGGACATTCAAGATTCGTGCATAATCATTTTTGGAAAGTTTTGGCATGATTTGGTATCAAATTGCATGAAAAAGATTGAAAAAACTAATGCTTGAAAATCAAATATTGCATAATCAATTCTTGGATTCTTTTGATCAGATTTTTGACCTAATTCATTCATACTTATACAAACAATCAAAACCTAATGCCATGGACCCCTAAGCTGCGCAGAAAACACCATTGGCAAACTTGAAAATTAGCAAAAAAACTCAAATCTGAAAACACTTTTGGAGGACGATTCAAGGCAAAAGGTCAATTCCATTAGCTTGCTAAGGCTTCATAGAAGGATTTTGCATCAAAAACCACAAGCTCTCGTGCCCAGAAACGTGAGAACGATCTCATCTGTACCGAAAAATTTTCATACTCGTGCATCTCAATTCATGCGCTTTTTGCAAATTTTAACATGTGATTTATATTCCTTATGCAATTCTGATGCTAACCCAATAGTTTGATTTTGTTTTCGTGCCCTATATGAAGATTTGCCATTAACAATATTTAGGGTTTGTGAAGCTTGGAATTAGGGGTTTTAAGATAGGGAAAAATTGGAGCACAAGACTTGGACCACTGAAACAAACACGATGAGACGATCATGAATCTACCCTCGCGCTCAATTTATGAGCATCCAATGGCTATTCGCTATTTTCTAATATAGTGCCTATAGCAACGTTTGAAAACCGTTGCCAATGTTCTGTATATTTTCAGGAAAACAAAAATCAATGAAGAAGATGATGTGGTGGCCAGCAATGATTGGTTCTTTTGAATTTGCGCGCCAGACCACCACTAACTCCAGTTTTTATTATATAATCTGTTTTCCTTTTATATTAACGAATATGCATGCAGCTCAGTTGGTTGAGAAGAACGCTCCTAAGCCTCAGGACCTGGGTTCGAGCCCCAGGTCCTCACCCCCTTCATATTATTTTGTATTTAGTGATTCCATGCAGGTTCAGTGTAAAGACGCACCGTGTACCCACACCATCCAACATGCCACGCGTTTAATCTCATCAATTCAAGGGCCATGATTTGTGGAATATGGTAGGCCCTAGTCAACGCTTGGGTACGTGTCCTGAAAAGTCAAAAAGGTCAGGGTTAATGGGCCTGAATCACTACAAAAAACCTCCACTTTGGGGACAGCAACCCCCCTAGGTTTGCCAATTTTTTACTTTCTTTATTTTTTTTTAGTATTATTTATACTTTCTATTAATTATTGTTATTAATTAATTTCATATTTTATAACACAAAAAACAATAAAAAAAATCATAAAAGAGAAAAAATATAATAAATATTTTATTTTAGTATGTATATTTTGTAAATAAATTCATAAATTAATTAGTTTTAAATTAGGTTCTAATTTTAACTTTTTTTTTAATAAAAATCTAAAAAATATAGAATTAGGGTTTAATTAATTTTCATCTTTTTTCTTTTACTCCATAATAATTAAATATTAGATATTTATTTTTTATAATTAAATTGTATATAAAATAATTAGGGTTAATTTTAGGTTAAAACTTCAACATTTTTCATAATAAAACAAAAATTGTAGAATTAGGGTTAGCATTTATTTTATTTAATTCTTTTTCATTAAAATCACAAAATACCAAAAAATACCAAAAAGACAATTTCTTTTCATTTTAATTTTAATTAGTTCATCGTTTAATTTAATTTTGCAAAAAGGGTCCAATGCCCTCGTTTAATTCTCATTTAATTCGCGCATTTATCTTATTTCTTTTAATATTTATGTATCTCTCTCGAAGCCATGTAATTAATCTGTCGCACTTTTAATTCTTTATTTTCTTTACTTTCTTTATTTTTTCTGTCAAATCGGGTCCTGGTTTAATTTGGCGATGTGGACCCGCGCCTTTTGTAATAGCTTAGAATCTTACTTTTCGCAATTTTTAACTGTTAATCAAGGCATGAAAGAATGTATGGACAAAAATAAAAACAAACGCTAGATCACCAATAACATGACAAAAGATAAAAATACATGAAAACGACACACAAATCACACACCACCCCTAGGGTACGCCTCACTATTGCCTTGCCCTTCGAAAGGTGATTGTCGAGTAGAGGATGTCTTAGTAAGTCCTCATGATCCGGGAACCTGGCATGAGGGTAGCTTCTAAGGTGTCTTCCCATTGCTCTGGTGATCACCATGTCCCGACCTTCGAATTGACCCAAACACCTCCAACGGTGGTGCTACCTACCTCTCAATGGTGGGATGGCACTACTTTAAAGGACATTTACACAGACGAATTCCTTAGGGTAGGTAGGTTCTCGTAGATACTTGCTCTAATTTCAAAACAAATCAAAAATACTTTTCACACCAACACATTTTCAAAAAGCTTTCGAAAGCAATTTTTCAAACACTCTTGAGGACCGATACAAGAGTCGAACTGGAATTTTCAAAGAAACTTTTTAAAACCCACAGTTGAAAAGCAAACAAACCATTTTTGAAAACACAAATGAGCAAGTATCTAAGAGCCCATGGATAACCATGGATAGAAAGGGTGCTAACACCTTCCCTTTCTATAACCTACCTCCCGAACCGAGAGCAATCTCTTTAAGGAATTTTTCTGTGCTTTTGTCCTTTCCATTTGGAGAAAATAAAAGACGGTGGCGACTCTTGCTTCCGCGACATTTCGCGAACCAGCGTTAAACAGTCAGTTCCAGATCCACCGATCACACCCGGGCTTGACATAGGTTCTTTCAAAATAAGAAAAATTACTTAGGAAAGAAAAATATCTCGAGAGTCTCCACGACGGTCCAACTTTTGGGTTCTTCTCCTGGGGCGTATTCTCGGATGAAGTCAGTTGCTCTTTCAGTGTTGACTTTGTTGGATATCATCGCCACATGTCCGTCATGCTTTATTCCCTTGTTGACAAAGGTCTCTTGGATTGGAGGAAACCGTGCTTTACCCTTCAGAGTAGCTTTTGAAAGTTCATAGCCCAAACTAAAGCAATTCTTCTTTTCAGGAATTTCTGGGAGCTTTCCCCAACCTTTCGAGGCACCACCTTCCATTGTTGTTTGCAAATATCTCCACGAGATCACCTTAGGCTTATTACTTTTCTCTACGGGTAAAGTCACCATTGAAGCAATTTCCAGGGCTTGGAACAGGGTGGCGATACAGTCTTCGTCGGCACTGATATATTTGTATGATTCGATGTGACTTACGAAGATGCCCTCCTCACCGTCGATTAATATTAGTTTCCCTTCCACTAAGAACTTCAACTTTTGTTGTAAGGTCGAAGTGATTGCCCATGCTGCATAAATCCAAGGTCTCCCCAGTAAGCAAGTGTACGCCGACTCTATATCCATGACTTGGAAAGTGATATAGAAGATATGCGGCCCAATTTTGACTATAAGGTCCACCTCTCCCAATACCGAGCTTTGAGAATCGTCAAATTCTTTCACTATTGTAGAGATTGGCCTCATCACAACGTCTTCTATTGTTAACTTCATCAGACTTGATTTTGGTAACACATTGAGGGCAGAGCCCGTATTGGTGAGTACTCTGGATAGGCTGGTAGTACCTATTTGCATAGAGATATGGAGTGCTTTGTTGTGAGCTTGGCCTTGTGGTGGAAATTCATTATTACTAAAACCCAGGTATGATCCAGATGTTAGGTTCGCTACAACATTATCAAATTGATTCATGGTAATTTCCTCTACCACGTGTGTCGAACTCAGTACCTTCATTAAAGAGTCTCGGTGCGCCTTAGAATTGATGAGCAACGAGAGTATGGAGATTTTAGCTGGGGTTTGGTGAAGCTGATCCGCCACCTTATAGTTACTTCTTTTGATTATTTTCAGAAACTCCTCTGCCTTTTGATCAGTAAAGTTTTTGCTCGGAGGTTCTTTCTCTTGACTCGTTTCCACTACTACTTTTCCCTTGTCTTTTATTGAGGTCTCATCTTTCTTATTTGGTGGTTCATATCTAAAGAATCGACCACTTCGGGTCATACCCCATGTCCCTGCTATATTTGAAATTATAGGTCCTTGACTTGGCGATGGATCATTTTCTTATTTCACTCTGTTAATGTACACGACTGAGTCATAACTCCACGACACTGCCTTGTTACTTTCATAAGGGATATGCGACGATCCCTTAATTACCATCGTGGCCTTTGGAACTGCTGATATTTGGAGAACTTTCTTTGGTGCCATCCTTGGGGTTTTTGCCGATTCTTCCCACGGGATCACTAAATTCATCTTGTTAAGATTTGGGCCTTGGCAAGGGATTACCAATGGCTTCTTTCCCTCAATTGCTGCTACATATTTTTCTTCAGTGTATGGTCCGAATTGGACTATCCACTGGTCCACTAGCTTTTATAGCATTCTTTCGAAGGCTTCATTATGTTCCAGCAGGAACCCACATTCCAACAGATATTCCTTCAACAAGTTTATCAGGGCTTTTGCTTGTCCGGTTGCCCCATATTCATTGGCTACTTCAATCGCATTTATTGTCGGCCCACCATGCGGAGGAATATGGTTTGATTTGTGTTAGGCTTCTCAAAGTGATGTCTTGAGATTCTAACAAATCTTGAACCTTGTGCTTGACTGCCCAACATTGTTCTATGGTGTGTCCAGGAGAGTTAGCATGGTATTCACATCTGGTGTCAGCATTATACTTTCATGGGAGTCGCCCGACTGAAGGAGCTAGAGGCTTGAGTTTCACCAAGGATGCCTTGACCGGGTGTTGTAATAACTGGCTGGGTGGCATAGGGAGCGAATCAAAATTTCTCTGTGGCCTTCCAAATCTGCCTTGATGATGTCCTTGTGGGATCATTAATGGTTGTTGTGCCCTTAGTTGTGAGGCTACAACATTAATTTCTCCCTATTTTCTTTTTGGGAAGTTTGAAGCAGGCCTCTTGGTATTATAGAGGGTATTTGATGGTCCCCATGGTATTTTCCCATTCTTTATTCTAGTCTCAATTCTTTCTCTGATAGTCACTAGGTCTGAGAATCCTGAAGAGATACTTCCAACCATCTTCTCATAATATAACCTTTGCAAGGTTCCCATGAACATATCTACTAACTCCTTCTCCAACAGAGATGGTTGCAGACGGGATGCCATCTCCCTCCATCTCTGAGCATATTCTTTGAAGGACTCTTCTTTCTTTTGGGACAGGTTCTGGAGTTGCATGCAGGTAGGCACCATGTCCAAGTTATATTTGTAATGCTTTAATAAAGCATTAGTAAGTTCTTCCCATGTTCGAATATGTACTCGCTCCAATTGTATATACCAATCTAAAGATGCCCCGCTTAAGCTGTCTTGAAAACAGTGAACCATCCGCTTTTGATCATGGGCATGGGAATGCATCTTCCTGCAATACACGTGCAGATGATTTCTTGTACAAGTGATCCCTTTGTATTTCCCAAATTCAGGCACTTTAAACTTCGGCGGAATTACCACATCAGGAACTATGCCCATTTTGAGAGCATCTACTTCAAAAGCATCAAAACCTTCCACAGCTTTCAGCCTTTCTTCCAGAGCCTTATATTGATTCATCACCATTGGATTATCGACAGCATGAGTATCAATTGTCTTTAAGGGTTCCTAATTGACATCGTCTAGCTCGTGGTCTCCATACTGTAGGTCCAGGTAGTGATCTGCATTGTTGATTATAATTTGTAGGGTATGTGATGCCCCTGCTTTTGATGGTGGAGGGACAAACCCTTCGGTTTCAGCTTCTCTTGTCTCTTGTTGGATCATGACGGACTTTTGGGGTCCTGTTTCTGGCTCTTTTCTTAGTTGGTGACTGCTCAATGCATCAATAATTTGAACTACTTCTTCTAAATCTACCCTAGGAACCTAATCTTGTTTGTCAATGATGTTCTTCAAATCTAGGATAACTTGACTTAGATCTCCTTTCATTGAAATCACATCACCCTTGACTTGGTCGAGATCATCCTTGAATGCAACCTGATTCTCCTCGATTTGTTCCATTTCTTTTTACTGGCAGGCCCTTGTTTGATATGGAGGCCAAGGAGGTGGTGATCTTCTTCTACCAATGGTTTAACTGGAAAGATTTTGAAAAAATGATCTTTGGTATGAAATGCGAGTGTTTGCGAATGTGTGCATGCGTATGAATATGTATTACATGTAATGGTTTCTTGTTTTAAATGTCTTACTCACTTGGGTATATACTTATCTTTTGCTTCTTTTATCTGTTTTTTCTTATTGGGTGAATATCTTAAAAATAGATACGCAAACGAGATACGGAAACAAAATTCCTTTATTAAAGGTAACATAATCCATATATTGAAAAATATTACAACTTATAAATCAAAACTTGTTGTATGAAAATAAACAAAGGGAAATAAGTCTTCTAGGTGTGCTTGCGGATGTCTGCTCTGAAACCATCGACCATTTCTCGACAAAGCTTGATAAAGTCTTCAACTTCCTTTGGAAGAGGAACCATTACACTTTTCGTGCCTCTCAAACTTATAGGGATATCCTCAATGAGATTGTTGTCTAGGAAGGCGAGCCTTTCATGTTTGTTTTTTGTAGTATCGATACTCTTGATAAAGATGTGGGATTATCTTATGGTTATCTCTCCAGCTTGAGCGGTCTTTGTATGCTGCTCTTCCCAATACATCTTTTCAGCCCTCAACTCTATATAAAGCCTCCGTTGAATAAGGAAATACTTTTGGAGACCTCCTAGCTCTAGGCACATTTGCTCATATTCTTCAGTTCTCTGAGTCAGGAGTCTTTCTGCCTCTATCCTTTCAAGGCGTTCTTTGACCTCTGATTCTTGGTTGTCTTGAAGTCTGGTGGTGAGGTACTTTATTTTATCTTCTTGATATAAGGAAGCTTGTTCCAAAATTTGGATCTGGGCTCTTAGGTCTTCCTCTAGCACCTTCTTGTCATGTGTTTCCTTTTCGTACCATCTGGTTAATCTCCCGATTTCAATAGCAGCATCTTCTAACCTTTGGTTGTGGGAATCTAGATTGAAGGTTGCACTCAATAGTCCTTCAGTTGTACGCTTCTGTTTGAGACTCTCCTTTTACAATTCCTTTTGATCTCTATCAATTTGTTGGTCCTTCGACTCAAGTATGAGCTGCATCTGCTTCTTTTCTTTGGTCAGATTGAGGAAGTTGAGTTCTAGTTCTTCTTTTTCCCTCTAAGCTTGTTTTAGGGCATTCTTCAGATTGTTGATTTCTTCCAAGGATAAAGGCATGAACTCCGGGACCTCTAACTTGTACTTTGGATCTATATCAAATGGAAGCTTGATAATTTGTACCCTATCTCGCACCCATCTAGTGTAGGGTTCTCTTGCTATGGCATTCTTTCTTTCGGCTTTCCTCTTATTAACTTTACTCCAAGCCCAGATAACCTTGTTGAGAAACCCTCAGTCATTTATACCTATGTGGTAGATGATTAATGGTTGGAGTTATTCGTCCGAAGGTCTGTCTTCCAAAGGATACCCTAACTGTCATAGGGCCAAAGTAGGGTTGTAATTAACACAGCCTAGAGATTCGATCAATGGGACATTAGGAAAGTCCCCGCAGCTAATAGTGACATCACTAATATCCAGCTTCCTCGCATACCATAATACCGAATTTTCCGTGAGAGACCTTAATTTCTGAGGCCACTCGCGTTTGGCCAAGTTTGGAATCATATAGTCTTCTTTGTAAAGGTGGGTCATAAACCAGGTATACATAAGTGGAATGCAACAATTTAGAGTGCCTTTTCTCTTTTTGTACATTGTATGCAAGGTGTAATAAATATCAGCAAGCAGAGCGGGGGTTGGATCTGTATTAAAGACTTTCGCACCCCAAAATATGCTAATGGCCACAGGGCCAATATAGTCCACAGTCCATGGGAATAAAATTACACCAAACACAAGAAATCCTAAACAATCTACACAAGGCTCCCATTCTTTATAATTAGCGAATTCGAGTGTCGTGGTTTCTAGGTATATTCTTTTGATTCCTTGTATTAGGCCTTCTCTTCAGTAATTTTGAACTAACTCAAAATAAGGGATCCGTAAGCCCTTTGCCAAGACTTTGACTTCAATAGTCTTCCCGATACCCACATAGGCCTTCTCTTTAGAAAAGTTAATAATTCTGTCAAATTCTTCTAGAGTCGGTGCTAGCTGGAAGTCTTGGAAGGTGAAGCATCTTAGCGGTGGGTCATAGAACTGAACAAGGGCAGAAACAACATCTATTTGAACCTCTACTCTGGTCAAGTCAAGGGTATCCCCATAGCGGCGAGCGTACATCTTCAGAGCTCTCTCGCATAATTTCCCTTTTATGGCTTTGATTTCAGAAATGTATGGCTTAAGGGCATTGACATGGACAAGTTGTTTCCCTTTGGTATCCATTTTCAAAGATAGTCACCAAAGTCTTGATTTTAATTCTTTTTGTTTTTTAGCCTGTGAATAAGACAAATAAAAGAAATAGATGATGAATATATGAAATGTATGAATGCATGGATGGATGGTTTAGTGACGGGATTATGTGATAGGTACCTTTATGAGATAGGCTCTTAATTTTGACTTACGGTTAGTCTACCCCCCCCCCCCCCCCCCCCCCAAAAAAAGGTGGTTTCCTTAAGGGTATCATGAATAACACCAGAGGGAAAGGCACAAGGGCCTCCCTTAGGTGGAGCCTCTTTACAGACCGAGACTTTCGTCTCAAAGTCGTGAAAGGTCTCGTCATGAGATTTTGGTTAGGGTTGTTACAAAGAGTCATAGGTGGCATTCCAAAATCCTACTCGTCAAGAGGATATCTCTCGATAAGTATTCCTTTTACAAAATTCCACCGACTCTAGGCAAAGTCGTCATATAAACTCGTATGGATGATGTATCCCCTAAGCTAATAGACGAGCCTTCTTTCTAAGGGTTATTTGAAAATATTTTTTTGAAATAAAAATCCCGCCAAGTAGTAAATATATAATGATAAAAAAAGAGACAAGCATAAAAAATGCAATAAATAAATATAGAAAATAAAAACCCAAAATCAAACCTAAAACCTAGGGTTGAGGTCCCAGCAGAGTCGCCGGGTGTTACAACTGGATTTAAAATCAAGAGTCGCCACTATTAGTTTTTATCCTAAGGAAGGGCATCTAATAGGAAACCCTAATTCACAAGACAGAGATTCTAAGTTTCATACTTCTTTAGACGAAAGGAAGGTGTTAGGCCCCTTTCATCTACCTTATTCTTAAATATACTAGGTTTAAGTTTAAGTTTCACGTAAAATAAGGTTTCAATTTTTAATAAGGGAACTCACCACGATTTTAGTCGTATGCCTACGTATCCTCTTATGAGGAAACAAAGTCCCAATTCGTAGTTCGTATGGGTTTGTATTTTTTAGGGGTTGCAAAAGTATTTTGAATTGCCTCGCATTTTGACCGGGTGTAGAGATTGCGGAAGTTTGGACTAAATGCGCGATTAGTCAAAATATATTTGGAACCCTTTAGCGAAAAATTAGTGTTTAGATTAGTTTATTGCGAAAAAAGATTTAATGGTTGTTAGATATTTTTTAATCATATTAATTATGAAATTTCCTAATTAGTGCATAGTTAAAAATATTTTAATGCAATAATATAAAATATATACATTAGTTTTAAAGAAAAATAGTTTATTTACATGATAATAAATAATATAAGTGAAAATAAAAATTAGTATTAATAATAATAATAATTAAAAATAAATAATAATAAGAATAAGAAATAATATATAAATAAGAAAATATAAAAAATAAGAAAATAATAAAATAGAATAGAAAATATTGAAATTAGTCAGGGGGTGCGTTTTTTAGTCAATTAGTAAAAAGATAGGGGTGTGAAAAGTCAGGGTCTGAATTCAGATATTGAATTCAGGCCCAGCTGGCCAGGGGGTGTATTTTCAAGACCAGCGATTAAATAGGGTGTATGTTAAGAAACTGGGTCCAAGTTCGGATATTGAACTGGGCCCAGAGGTGGAAGGGTGTAGGCTTTGCTGGGTTAGTAATTCCAAATAAAGGGAGGTGTTAAACCGAATGGGCTTGGATTAAACGCAAATTTGGAGGGGGATGACTAATTACGTGCATGAGGGTGTATTGAGCTTACGGTAGACTTAGCCTTACGGCCGTCTGATGAGGATTACGCGGATGGGATTCGAAGGAGTATGCTAATACCGTTTATGAGCGCATATGGAATCATTACGAGATATACAAATTATTGTTTTACTTTTCATTATTTATTTCCTGGCCTTATTCGTGTTACAGTAAACCCTCCGTTCTCTCTCTCTCTTTCACATAACCCTTTCCCCTTTCCTCTTTCGTAACCCTAAACCTAAACCAACATCGCGACGAAGCTACCCTAGGATCCAACGAGCCAACCCAATAATCCTCCCAAACAAAACAAGAATAATAAAAAAAGGATGAGCTAAGTTGTTACCCTTCGCGCGATTATTGTTCTCAGACCTTGAGCTTCGTTTCTGATTCACACTAATCCCTCTTCTTCCTCTTGCTTGCATATTCTGGTGAAGATGGCAGCGATGGTGTTGTACCCTTCCCTCCCATATTTGACAATACATTTCAAGTGAGGTCCTCCAATTGCTCAAGGAAGTCCAAGGGTTGACCAGACGAACTCTCTCCTAAGGCAGGCTACCTCAAATTAGGGTTTCAGTTTGAATTAAGATGTTTGAGTCCAAAGGATCCCAAATTCTCACCATTGTCCTAATATGTTCCCAAGATCATTCATGCAAAGTTTCAAGCCTTGCAGAGGAAGTTTGCTCAGTCAATTGCTCAAAGGCCTAAAAATCGATTGTGCTAGGGCAAAAGTTAATTGTGGCCCACATACAGTCAAACTTCAAGATTTTTGGTCAACATTCTCATTTTGAAGTATTATTCATCATTTGATCAAGGGTTTATCATGATTCCTCAAGTATTTCTCACAATTCATCAAAACCCAAAAGTTGCTAAATTAGGGTTTTGTAGAAAAAGTCAACTCAACTTTGACCAAGCATAACTTTCTCATAATTTATCAAAAATGACCCATCCAAAGCTCATTTTGAAGAGCATGAAATTCCCTACAATTCATATTCATCTCTCAAGTTCAAAATATGCACTCACAAGAAGATATGAATTTGGACATTATAGCTCATTTTGAAAAGTCAACAAAAACACCTTTTGGGTCTAAGCTTCATACATGAACATGGAAGACTAAATTGAGATTACACCAATAGTGTTGCTTATAGGACATCTTAAGCTTTCTAAAAAGTCCAAGAACACATCTCTAGGGTCAAAATTGAGGGAGTTATGCATTGGTGAAGTTGACCCTTTTTGCAAAATTGCCAAAAGTCAAATGTGTCCAAAATTGCATTTTTTTGACAAATGGGCCCAACTTTTTGTGCTTGCACTGAGTTTGTAATGTGACCCACGACCCATGAGCCTTTCCACTTGTCATTCTTTTATTTTTTTTTCCATTTATTTTGATTTTTATTTCATTTAATCAAATAAAATCATAAAAATATCAAAAGCTAATTAAATCTTGAGATTTTATGCATGTTTAGGTTCACTATACAACTGGAAGGGAGATCAAATCGTGCAAGGCTCATATGGATACAAAAAGATTGCATTTTGCTTGATTTGGAAATATTTACACAAAGGATCAAATCATGAATCAATGATCATAATTGGAGAAGATTTGAAACCAAGTTGCAATCCTAATTCATTCTAGGGTACATAAGGAACAATTGCAGACAAGAAACAAGAGGTTGAAGGCGTGCAAAATAGAAAGAAAAGTTGCAAAAATTCAAGAAAAGTTGTAAATTGATTTTCAGGATTCAGGCTATCTCAAGCCATTCTAAGCATCTCAATCGCTTGTTGGATATCCCTGGATCACATTGCAACCATTAGCAAGCTTCCTCAAGCCTTGAAACACGCTGTAAGTTTCACATGACTTCCATATTTTCTTGAAATAAAATATGTTAATTTTGGCATATTCAGCATGTTTGATTGGTACATTCATGATCCTTGAGTTATTTGCAAGCTATTGATTATAGCCAATTATGTTTTTACTGACCATACATCAAGTTTCCATGGCTAGGGTTTTCTCTTTGTGTTTAGGGTTTTCTTGTACAGGGACAATTGGCCATTAATAATGGTACCATGATACTCGTGAGGTTGCAAGGAGTTGATTGGTACCATTGGTTGTGACTTATCTTGCCTGCACAGGATTTTGGAGAAGCACAGGGTTATACCTACGCCTGGTGTCCGTAGGTAAAGGTATTTGATCTAACACGACGGAGGCCACGAGGAAGATGATGGCGTGGCAGATGATGAATGGCCAGTTTTGAATTTCGCGCGTGGTTTGAGTTTAACCATTTGTTTTATTATATAATAATTGCTTGTCATTATTTGTACAACAAAACAAACCAGCTCAGATGGTCAGTATGTAGTGTGAGAACGCCTAAGGGCCTGGGTTCGATCCCCAGGTCCCAACTTTGCTTCCTATTATTTTTTCTTGCATAATCAGGTACACATGTATACAGTGGGTCCACCATGTGCCATCAGCGACCAGCCATCAGATCATCAAGGCTTCCAGATCCAAGGCCATCCCCTGGAGGTCCACCATGGGCATAAGTCAAGCGCATGCATGGGATTGGGAAAGTCAACAAAGGTCATCAACATTTGGGCCCAGAATTTGCCATCAACACCCCCTCCTTTTGCTAACACCAGGCCCATCCTTATTCCTTCTTTTTTTTATTTTTTTTATTTAATTTATTTGTTTAAATTATTTTCTAACAAAATTAATTTCCTTTTTTTCACAAAAAATGATAAAATCAAATTTCACAAATTTAGAATTAGATTTTATTTTATTTTATCAAATTCAATTTAATATTAGTTTAAATTTTAATTTAGGGTAATTCTAATCTTTTTGTAATTAAAATCAACTAGAAAAAAATTAGGGTTAGACTTGTGATTTAATTTTTATTTCTTTTCTCAATAAATAAAAAATACAAAAAATAAGTTAATTTAATTATTTTTCTTAATTTAAATTAATTAGAAATTAGGTTTTTATTTATTCAAATTAAAACTTTATTTTCTCAAAATAGCATAAAAACCACCAAAAAATGATTTTTCTTTTAAATTGCAATTAGGCTTAGGTGGGGTCAAAACCCTAAATCTCTCGTTTTCGTTTCATCGCGCGCGCTTATTTTTTAAAAAAAATATTAATATAACTGCTCATGGTATGTAATAGTTTAAATTAGGATTTTCTTTATTTATCGTTTTACGGGTTTTTGGCTATGTAAATTAATCCCTCCCCTGAAGCCTTGTAATAGCGTAGTTTTATTTTCTCGCATTTTTAATTCTCGCAAATATTAATTGTTAGATGTATGTTAATAGGATTGTATGACAAGATTGCATGACAATTTAAAATGGCTAGAAAACCCTAATGTGCAAAGATAATAACTGAAATCAAATCACTCGCACATGCGCACTCTTAGGGTATACTCTCACTTCGGTTGCCTTCGGTAAACGATCATCAAGTATAGGGTGTTTTAGTGGTTACCTCCTGTCTAACAAAAGATCAAAAGTCCCGTTTGGAAATGTTGCCTCAGAAACATTGCCTCAGAAATGTTGCCTCGAATATGATCTTAAGACTCTAGGGTTATTACTAAGACGTCCTAACATTGCTTTAGTGATCGTACGTCCCTTACGAATTGACCCTTACAACTCCAACGACGATGCTTCCTATTTCTCAAATAGTAGGATATCGTTGTCTAAAGGAAACGAGAATAGAAACAATCTTTTTTCGAGTAGGTAGATGCTAGTAGGTACTTGCTCAAAACAAACTTTTTTTCACACCAAACACTTTTTTTTTCAAACAAAGTTTTCAAAAACAACTTCGTAACACTCTTGAGGACAGAAACAAGGGTTAAAACGAAGTAAAACAAAACTTTTCAAAACAAATACACACAAGCAATTTTAAAAGATGAGCAAGTAACTAAGAGCCCGTAGATAACTACGGATAGAAAGGGTGCTAACACCTTCCCTTTCTATAATCTACCCCCCCGTACTCAAAATCTCGAAAAAGGAATTTTTCTGTGCTTTTTTCCTTTCCAGTTGGATAAAATAAAAGTTGGTGGCGACTCTTGCTTACTGTGACATTTTGCGAATACAAAACGCAAAATGCAAACCAGCATTTCTAAAATAGTCGGTTCTGCCACCGTATCATAGAACTGGCGACTCTATTGGGGAATTTTATAAGTGGGGTATACCTTAGGATCTAAGTCATCATAAATGCTTCTCTTGTTTGTTTTGGTTGCTTTACTTTTAAGGGTTGTTTGGGAGTTACTATAGATCCTAACCCGGATCTGGGGACACCTTTTAGGTAAGTAGCAATAGACTGTGAGGGAACTATACGGCGTAGATCGATACGGTTGAAGCAGTAGCTACGTTGATGTGGCACATTGGTTGGTACCGGTATCCCTTATGGAGAAACGAGGAGAATACGGGTCCGCTATGTGTGTCGTTAAGCATCAACTGACCTTAGAACCCTTAATCGACCAACTTGGCCATTAGAAAGTAGTGAGATAGCCGGCCTCGGTGTAAAGCTGAGAACTGGTTAATACTCGATGCTACACTCATTTAGACCATACTCTCGAGATAGTTTCGGTCGCAAGAAAAGATTGTGTGAGCTGAAACCATGATTGATGGAGGATGGTCAGTGATATTGAGAACCTCTAGGACCCGGTTACTTTTTCTATGACAGGTTGAAACCAACTGAACTTCAAGAGGGTAATACCTTTGACCTCATGCAAGCCTTAAACTTAAGGGCTTTTGTGTGACTTGTTTTCCTTTGCCATGCCTGTTATCTGCCATACCTGTTGTTTTTATCATGACATCATGCATCATAACATAGAATTCATACTTCATTATACTAACCATTTCAAAGACCAAGGGAATTTATCTTTGTTCTGTTTTGCAGATTATGGCTTCCGTACACAGAAATACCATCTGAGTTAACTTTGTGAAAATACCTGCTCAACTCAAAGAGTTAGCCTCAAGAGTTTCTGAGACCTCTATGTTCATTAAAAGACATGGTCAACTTCTTAGCCTGGTTACCTCAAAGTTTGACGAGCAGATGATGAGTGTACTTTTCCAGTTCTTCGATCTTGTGCATTGTTGCTTCACCTTTCCAGATTACCAGCTAGTTCCCACTTTGGAAGAGTTCTCTCACTTATTAGGCATATCCAACCTAGAGCGGGTGCCCTTCACAGGTATGGAAAATACTCCTAGACCAGAAGACATTGCTTCAGCTCTACATCTGAAACGGACTGATGTGGTATCCAATTGGGAAACACGAAGCGGGGTCAAAGGTTTCTTAGCCAAATTTTCAATGGATCAGGCTCAACTATTCTAGGATAATTTGGATTTTCAGGCTTTCAAAGATATCTTGGGTCTCCTTATCTACGGTTTGGTTCTCTTCCCGAATCCGGATTCCTTTGTGGATGTGAATGCGGTTAAGATTTTCCTTTCTTGCAATCCTGTGCCTACTCTACTGGGTGATATCTTGCATGCCCTCTACACTCGTACTGTATGAAGAAGAGGGACTCTCATGTGTTGCATGTTGTTGCTGGCGAGGTGGTTTATTTTGCACCTCCCCAAGTCTGTGTTGAAAAATGAAGAAGGTTTGGGATGGTCCTACATGATAATGTCTCTTGCCCATATAGACATTCTTTGGAGCTCCCGGGCTATGGAGGACACTGCTATCATTGATTGTTATGGGGGATACCCTAATGTCCCATTGCTTGGAATCAGGGGAGGTATTACCTACAGTCCTTGTCTAGCTTTGCGATAATTTGGTCGTTCTCGGAGAGACGGTCCTCATGAGTTACTTCATGAGGATATTGCATTTGACTACAAGGAAGACGTTGACGAGCACCGCCAAAGGTTTATACGAGCTTGGGGCATGGTGAACAGATCTGACCCCCAAGAGTTGGGACCAAAGACTTCTCTCCCTATGCAGCCTTATCTCCAGTGGGTCCGAGCTCGTGCCCAGAAGCTTGGGGTGCCTTATGAAGTTGTGCTGCCAGTGATTATGGAGCCCACCAATGAAGAGGGCATTCCTTACACAGTTCTTCATCCTTACATGCCCATTGATCCCGGGGCATTGTAGAGATCCTGAATTCAGCTGAAAGAGGAAAGGGATACTTACCGGGAGAAGTACCACGAGCAAGAAAGGAAGATTCTAAAGCTCACCAGGCAGCTCGAAGAAGAACGAGTGATCAACGACTACGTCAGCACAAAGAGGAAGCGTCCATGGGATTTCTGATTTTTTCTTTTTTCTAGTTTAGATTTGTTTTCCATTTATTCCTTGGTAACGCCTTAAAGGCATTGTTGAACCTTTTACAAGTTGATCTAATAAAGTTTGTTTTATTTTTGGTTTGCAAATTTAAATCTCCCAAAGTCTTTGAAATCATTACATATGCATCCCATTATCATGCACACCATTACAGGTACCATTACAGGTTTCTCATCTTCTTCGTTGTTTATTTCAGCACGAAATGTCTTCTGATCAAGCCATCAAAGATCTTCAGGCATAAAATGCCCAATTCCAACAGATGTTCTTAAGCTTGGCTAAAGGGCAAGAAGATTTGAAGACTCTGATTCTGAAAGAAAAGAAGAAGAAGAAGAAGGTTGGTATTCTGAACATGGGTAGAAGATTCGGAGAAAGGATAATATAATCAGCTGATCTCACTTCCTCATCCAAAGACGGGGAGAACCAAGAAAGGACAAAAGACCCTAGTCCGGTAGTTTCTGATAACGATACGAATTACGATGAAGAGCAATATCCTTCTGCCGAGGATAGGTACAAACAACTAGAAGACCGTCTGAGTTCTATGGAGATTCAGAAGATCCCTGATTTGGATTTTGGAGAGCTGGGACTGGTATCGGGAGTGGTGATCCCTCATAAGTTCAAAGCTCCGGTTTTTGCCAAGTACGATGGAGTATCCTGTCCAAAACTCCATCTCCGCTCGTACGTCAGGAAAATACAACCCCACACTGTTGATAGAAATTTGTGGGTACATTTCTTCCAAGATAGTCTGTCAAGGACTCAACTTGAATGGTTTTATCAATTGTAAGGAGGTAATGTCCGAAATTGGGAAGACCTTGCTGCTGCCTTTTACAGGCAATATCAGTATAACGTCGACATTGCTCCCACTCGTACTCAGCTTCAGGGTATGTCAATGGGTGCAAGTGAAGGTTTTAAGGACTATGCTTAAAAGTGGAGAGACTTGACTGGAAGAGTCCAACCCCCTTTGTCTGATAGGGAGTTGGTTGACATGTTTCTGGGGACGCTATCTGGTCCATTTTTCAATCATCTGATCGACAACTCATCATCTGGGTTTACTGAGTTAATCTTGACTGGGGAGAGAGTAGAAGCTGGTATCCGAAGTGGTAAGATATAGAAAGATACTTCATCAAGTGAAGTAAAGAAGCCTTTCATCGGTAAGAAGGAAGCTAGTACAGTCTACGACCCGAGAGGTCAGAGCAGACCTGAACACCGTCAAGAAGTAAACGTGGTAGTGATATCAAGACCCACAGTTGCTCCACAATGCAACAATCAACAATGGGTGGAAAGACCACAAAGGCAGTACACTCGGATCAATATGACCTTGTCTCAAATTCTACCATAATTATCGAAGACCAATCTGGTAACTCTGAGGGAAGCCCCAAAGAATCCCAACACCACTTCTCCCCACTATAACCCGAATGCCCGCTGCGCCTATCACTCTGAAAGTCCAGGTCATGATACAAACAACTGTTGGGCCTTGAAGAATAAGGTGCAAGACTTGATCGAAGCCAAAGAGATTGAGTTTGACGCTCCGGAGAAGCCCAACGTCATAACTGCTCCCATGCCCAAGCATGGTCATGGAGTGAATGTTGTGGATGATGATTTATTTGTGACCTCCGTGGAAGAAATTTCTACTCCTTTGATGACGGTTAAGAAGAATTTATTGTTGGCCGGTTTATTTCTGGGTTGTGGTGAAGGTTGCCACATATGTTCAATTCTGCCTGCTGGTTGCCACTTATTGATTCTGTTGGTTCCAATTCAAGATGTTGCCATCATAACCATTTTCGCCAATCCTTCCAAGGTTTCCTCGATAAATCCTGTTAGGATTACATCCGTCCCAAGAATTGCTCCGTTAATAATTAATGTCCCTGGTCCTATCCCATACACTTCGGATAAGGCTGTCCCTTGGCACTATGGCGCCGATGTGTATTACCATGGAGTTAAACAAGATCTAAAAAGTGAGGAAGCTGATATTGATATCAGTAATATTGTCGGGGCTAGCAAGGTCACCAGAAGTGGAAGACTCTTTTCTCCTGAGATTTCCCCTCCGACTGTCCACAAACCTGTTGTTACTCCATCTGCTAGTACATCAGCTACTGTCCCGATTCCTATTCTGGTTATCACCCCTGTCATCGAGCCATATGGGACTCGGGGCAAAGAAATCATAGGTGAGCCTGCCCGGACGGAGGCACCTAAGAAGATCATTGTAGAAACCTCTAAGCAGGAGATAGAGGAAATACTGAAGATTATCAAGAAGAGCGACTACAACGTAGTTGAGCATCTGGGGCAGACCCCGTCAAAAATCTCCATGTTGTCCTTGTTATTGTGTTCTGAAGCCCATGCAAAGGCTTTAATTGCATTCCTCAAAACAGCACATGTGCCGCGGGAAACTTCAGCCGATCAATTCAAAGATTGCGTAGCTAGCCTGACTACCGACAATGGGCTTGTTTTCTCAAATGCAGATCTGACTGCTAAAGGAAGAAATCACAATGATGCTTTGCACGTCTCGATCGAGTGCAGGGGCACTACTATGGCCCATGTATTGGTGGATATCGGGTCCTCATTGAATGTTTTGCCAAAGAAAGCATTAGACCGTCTGGACTGTGAAGGTTTGATTCTAAAGCAAGGCAATATTGTGGTCAGGGCTTTCGACGGTTCAAAGAGGATGGTGCATGGAGAAGTGGACATCCCTGTTAAAGTTGGCTCTCAGACTTTTGCATCCCTGTTAAAGGTGGACATCGCCCTTGGATTCATAAGGCTGGGGCAGTAACTTCCACACTCTACCAAATGTTGAAATATCCAGTAAAGGGGAAGATTGTTACGGTACGAGGTGAAGAGGAGTATATGGTGAGTCATCTCAACTTCTTCCTCTACGTGGAGATGGATGGGGAATTCATCGAAACCCCTTGTCGGAACTTTGAAGAGGTCCCCCAGACCTTGGCGTCAACTGAAGTTGCTATCGACAAGCCTCCGAAGAAGATGGCCTCTCTCAAGGATGCCAGGGCTGTAAATGAAGAAGGTGGATGTACAAATTGGGGTCAGCTCCCTGATTTCACACACAAAACTGACAAATTTGGTTTGGGCTTTACTACAGGGGCTCAAAGGGCTGTTAGGCGTGCGCAGATTGGAAGACCCCCTCTACACATCAGCAATCAAGGAGTTAATGCGATTGAAGATGGTGAAGAAGATTCAGACATCGACAGCTGGATCTACCCTACAACCAATGGTGGATTGAACAACTGGACGACGAAGGACTTCATACCTGTTTCTTTTATTCCACAATAATTGACTTTTGTTTTGAAAGTTGTAACAGACAGTTTTAAACTTTACGACCCGGTGCCTTTCCCGAGGCATCTTGGCTTTGCTTGTGAGGGATTATTATTTGTCATTTTCATATATCATTAATAAAGCATTGGACGTTTCTTGCATTACAAATTTTGCGCTCCTTGTTTTTCTTTTTCTCTCGCTTTATCAAAAACAGCTATTCTCTTACACACACTCACGTATCATAATGCAGATCCATATCCACTCTGGATCCCATTGATAACAACTCTGCTACAGCCAGTTATGACTTCAAAAATCCTATCAACCAAGTCGAGGACGAAGGTGAGGATGATTTTGAGGTGCCTGGCGAGCTTGCTAGACTATTACAGCAGGAAGAGAGGGCCATACAGCCTCATGAAGAGCCAGTTGAGCCAGTGAATTTGGGTACAGAGGAAGACAGGAAAGAGGTCAAGATAGGTGAGAATCTGGAGCCTGGTGTCAAACAATGGTTGATACAGATTCTACGCGACTATGTTGAGATCTTCGCTTGGTCTTATGAAGATATGCCTGGTTTAGACATCGATATTGTGGTTCATCGCTTGCCAACTAAAGAAGACTGCGCTCTGGTAAAACAGAAGGTTCGTCGTATGCGCCCTGAAATGTATGAGAAAATCAAAGCTGAGGTCATGAAACAGTTCGATGCGGGATTTTTAGATGTCACTTCGTATCCACAGTGGGTTGCCAACGCTGTTCCGGTGCCTAAGAAAGATGGCAAGTGTGATACAGTGGGAAAGAACTGACTGTTTTTGGAATGTTGGTTTGCGTTTTGCGTTTGTTTTCGCAAAATGTCGCGGTAAGCAAGAGTCGCCACCGTCTTTTATTCTATCCAACAAGGAAAGGAAAAAAGCACAGAAAAATTCCTTTTTCGAGATATTTCTCGGGTTCGAGGGGTAGATTATAGAAAAGGAAGGTTTTAGCACCCTTTCTATCCGTGGTTATCCACGGGCTCTTAGGTACTTGCTCAAATGTTTTCAAAATATTGCTTTCTTTGTGTTTGTGGGTTTGAAAAAGTTTTTGTTTGAAAAACTTTGATTTAACTCTTGCTTCTGTCCTCAAGAGCGTATGAAGTGTTTTTGAAAACTTTGTTCGAAAAGGAGTGTAAGTGTGAAAAAGATTTTGTTTTTTGAAAGAGCAAGTACTTAAGAACCATCTACCTACTCGAAAAAGGAATCGTTATGTGCTATCTTCCTTTAGACAATGTTATCCCACTATTGATGAGTAGGTAGCATCGTCGTTGGAGTTTTAAGGGTCAATTCGATTAAGGGACGTGCGGTCACTAAAGCAATGTTAGGACGCCTTAGCGGTAACCTTAATGTCTTAGATCATTTATTTTGAGGAAACAATATCCGAGGCAACCATTTCGAGGCGACTATGATCTTTAAATAAGAGGGCGACCTCTAAAGTGACCTATACTCAATGACCGCGTACAAAGGCAACCAAGTGGGGTGTACCCTAAGAGTGCGCATGTGCGAGTGTGTCATTTTCGGTTAATTTTGTCTTTGTACATGTTAATGGTGATCTAGATTGATTTTAGGTTAAACATTCATTCTTGTCATGCATACCTATTATCAAACATCTAACAATTATAAATTGCGGAAAATAAATTGCGGAAATTAAATTACAAGGCTTCGGGTATTTACATCGCCAAAAACAACCCTTTGAAATTAAAATGCGGAAAATAAATAAAGCAATAAAAATATTTAAAGTCCTATTAAGCTATTACATTCCGGAAACAAATACAATATTGAAATAAAATAGATCGCGTGCGGGAAATTAAATCAGGCGAGTTCTAGGATTTTGACCCTTTATTATTAAAGAAAAGATTTTTTTGGGGTTATTTTTGAATTTATGAAAAAAATTAAGCTAGGTTAATTATTAAATTAAATTAAATTAATTAATTAATGAAAATAAATATTTATGGTTGTTTTTGTTATTTAAAGAAATAAAAATAAATTTAATCAATGTTAATAAAAACCTAATTGTCTAAGTTAATTTTAATTGTTTATAAAACATATTAAAGTTATCTTAATTAAAACTAAATTGATTAATTGATTTGTTAATAAAAAGAAAATACTAAAATTTAATTTAATAAAGAAAGTATTTTTGGTTTTTAATTTTATGAAGAAAAAGTTTGATTGGTTAATGATTAAATAAAAATAATAAATAAAGAATCAAAACAAAAATAAAATAGAAATATAGAGAAGAGAGGGTTTGGGCTTGTTTTGGGGGTTTACTCAGCAATTCCATGGCCCAATTAAATTGGCCCCTTGTTGACTTCCTGATTCCATGTGTATGCGCTGACTTTTGCCCATGGTAGACCTCCAGGTCATGGCCACCAGATTTGGCCTTTGGCCATCTGGCCATTGAATGATTGAGAGACTATAGTGGGCTGCACGCTTGGAGTTGCACTGGATCACCTGAATGAAAAATATAACAAATAACATGGGGACCTGGGATTCGAACCCAGGTCCTGTTGGTCATTGGATGCACGCCACTACCACTGCGCCACTTTGTTCTATTTGTCAATATATTAAGCAATAATAATAATATAGGATAATCAATCAGATGCCAGAAAATATAAAAAAACGCGCCAAGTTTGAATGGTCCAACCAGGGGGAGACACGTTTGTCGTCCCTGACCTTTAAACCCTGTAAATTTACCTGCGGATTTAGATCCGCAGCTAAATTCGTAGGTCAATCCTAAAATCAATTCTAGGCCATGAAAATTCCTCCCAAGACCATGGTTATGCTCGTCTTCCTCCTCCGGTCATGCCCATGGCCATTATTGGAGCTGACTTTGCCTATAAGAGAAACGCCCAAAAAACAAACCACAAAACCCTAGATTCTGCTATGGGGTTACACAGATAAATGCAATTGGATGATATAGAAAGCTTGGAAATTTGATGAGGATCATGAATATGCAAATGGTTTGTGCAAAAGATGCAGAAATAAGGATATACGAATTCAAGAAAGAAGCGATTTTTTATGACTCTTACAGTGCTTTTGGGCGTGTATGAGAGCTTTCTAGGGGTTGGTTCTGACTCAGTGAACCTCCAGCAATGGATTGGTGTCAAGCTTCGCGTCTGAAATTGCCTCTAAGTGTGATTTCAGTTTTGCATTTTTCACCACTTTTTCCAAGTTTTCTTTTCAGTGTTCTTTCAGCCTCTAGGTCCCAATTTCGTGTGCTCTGGCTTGTATATGTATGATAGGATGTATTAGGTCAACATTTGTGGATTTAATCCTTGCACACCAATGCCATGAGATTGGATTTGATTCACCATTGAAAACTTTCCAAATTTGTCAAAAACTCAATCTTTTTTCACATGGAATGCTTGATACGAATTTGATACACTTGATGATGATGATTCAATCCTGAAATAGCCAAAAGGAGATCAAGTAATCAATGTTTGGATTTTATTGGATTTAATTTGATTAAAAAATGAAATAATTCATTAAAAAATCAAATAAAATAATAAAATTGATAAATGGACACAAGGCTAAAGCTAGGACACGTTTGCAATGTGGAAAGATCAAATCAAGTGGAAAAGAATGGGCCCATTTCACAAAATTTGATGTTTTGGGGATAGTTGACTTTTTGCAATTTTTCAAAAATACCCAACTTCAACAATGCATAACTTCTTCAATTTTGAACTTTTGGAAGTGTTATTGGATTTTTTAGAAAGCTTGAGATGTCCTCTAACCAACCCTTTTGGTATCATCATATTTTGATATTCCATGCTCAAGTTATAAGCTTTGGCAAAAAAGGTGTTTTTGTTGACTTTCCAAAATGACCTATAATGTCCAAATTTATAACTTCTTGTGAGTGCATTTTTTGATCTTGGGATATGAATATGGATTGTAGGAGATTTCATCCTCTTCAAAATGAGCTTTTTATGGGTCATTTCGCATAAAGTATGAGAAAGTTATGCTTGGTCAAAGTTGAGTTGACTTTTCCTACAAAACCCTAATTTAGCAACTTTTGAGTCTTGATGAATTTTGAGCAATCCTTGATGAATCATGATCAACCCTTGATCAAATGATTAAATATCCTTCAAAATGAGAATGTTGACAAAAAATCTTGAGGTTTGACTGTATTTGGGTCACAGTTGACTTTTGCCCTCGCATAGTCGATTTTTGGACCCTTGGAGCAATTGACTGAGCAAACTTCCTCTGTAAGGCTTGAAATTTGACATGGATGATCTTGAGAACATATTAGGACATTAGGGAGAATTTGAGGTCATTTGTACTCAAGGATATTGATGCAACACAAAACCCTAATTTGGGGTTGACTGCCTTAGGAGATGATTTGTCTGACCCACTCTTGAGCAAAATTGAGCAACTTGGAGATTTTTTCTTGCAATGTTTTGAGAAATATGAGAGGGAAAATTTTGGGGTACAATAGTAAGGTACGGATGTGTGTGGACTATAGAGATCTGAACAGGGCGTGTCCCAAAGATGACTTCCCACTTCCTCACATCGATGTTCTGGTCGACAATACCGCGCAGTATAAGATCTTCTCCTTTATGGATGGTTTTTCTGGTTACAATCAGATTAAGATGGCCCAAAAGACATGTAGAAGACAACCTTCGTTACGCAGTGGGGCACCTTTGGCTACAAGGTCATGCCTTTCGGGTTGAAGAATGTTGGGGCAACTTATCAGCGCGCCATGGTCGCTTTGTTCCACGACATGATTCACCCTGAGATCGAGGTTTATGTCGATGATATGATAGCAAGGTCCCAGACTGAGGAAGAGCACCTTGATCATCTTCAGAAACTATTTGACAAGTTGAAGACGTACAAACTGAGGTTGAACCCGAACAAGTACACCTTCGGGGTAAGGTCTGGTAAGCTGTTGGGTTTCGTCGTCAGTGATAAAGGTATTCAGGTGGATCCCACAAAGGTGAAGGCTATACAGGAGATGTTGGCTCCCCGCACAGAAAAGGAAGTTAGAGGCTTTTTGGGACGTCTGAACTACATCGCCCGATTCATTTCACATTTGACTGCTACTTGTGAGCCAATCTTCAAGCTGCTGAAGAAAGATCAAGTGGTAAAGTGGAATGATAAATGTCAGATCGCTTTCGAAAGAATCAAGGAATACCTCCAAGAGACACCAATTTTGATGCCTCCAATTGAAGGAAGACCTTTGATCTTATACTTGACAGTACTGGATAATTTAATGGGGTGTGTGCTGGGGCAGCATGACGAGTCTGGCCGAAAAGAGCATGTTATTTACTACCTTAGCAAAAAGTTTACCGACTGTGAGACCCGATACTCACTGCTCGAGAAAACTTGCTGCGCTTTGGCATGGGCTTCTTGCCGGCTGAGACAGTATATGCTGACTCACACCACCTTATTGATATCAAAGATGGATCCAATCAAGTATATCTTCGAAAAGCCTTCCTTGTCTGGAAGAATAGCAAGATGGCAGATGATCTTAACTGAGTACGACATCCAATACACAACCCAAAAAGCGATAAAGGGGAGTGTATTGGCGGATCATTTGGCGCATCAGGCTGTGGATGACTACCAATCCATGAATTTCGAGTTCCCGAATGAGAACATCATGTTGGTGACCGACTGTGAAGAGCCTAGACCGGATGAAGGACCTGAGGAAGGATCACGATGGTCTATGTATTTTGATGAAGCATCGAACGCTTTGGGTAATGGCATTGGCACTGTGATCATATCTCCTAAGAGTTGTCATACTCCGTTCACCGCCCGATTATGTTTAAACTGCACCAATAATATGGAGGAGTATGAAGCATGTATAATGGGTCTTCGAGCTGCTATTGACCTGAGGATTAAGTTTTTGAGTGTATTCGGAGATTCTGCTCTGGTGATCAGTCAGATCAAAGGTGAGTGGGATACAAAGCACCCAAATCTTATTCCTTACAAAGAATATGTACTGACATTGCTCCCACATTTTGAGGAGATAACCTTTGAACACTTCCCAAGAGAGGAGAATCAGTTAGAGGACGCGCTAGCCACCATGTCTTCTATGTTCAAAGTCAGGTGGGACAATGAAGCTCCCCAGATTATCATCGAGAGGTTGGACGAACCCGCACATTGCTGTGACATCCAGACTGAAGAGGTAGCAGATAAACCCTAGTTTCACGAGGTAAAGAGGTATCTTGAGACTCAAGAGTATCCCGAGGGTGCATCTGTTAATGATAAGAAGTTCTTGAGAAGGTTCGCTGCGAAGTTCTTCATTAGCAATGGGATCCTTTACAAGCGTAACCATGATTCGACCTTACTGCGATGTGTGGACAAAAGCGAGGCGGAAAGGATCATGGCAGAGCTATATGAAGGTACCTTCGGAACTCATTCCAGTGGACATACCACGGCGAAGAAAATCCTACGAGCAGGATATTATTGGTCCACTATGGAAGCCGATTGTTATCAACATTCTCGAACCTGTCATAAGTGCCAAGTCTATGCTGATAAGGTGCATGTACCTCCAGTTCCTCTGAATGTTTTGACAGCTTCTTGGCCTTTCGTAATGTGGGGCATCGACATGATTGGTGAGATCAGACCGACTGCATCCAACGGGCATCGTTTCATTCTGGTAGCTATTGATTATTTTACAAAGTGGGTTGAGGTAGCTTCCTTTGCTACAGTAACCAAGAACGCTGTGACGCAGTTTATCTGGCACAATCTGATCTGTCAATACAGTGTACCAGAGAGGATCATTACGGACAATGGTACAAATCTCAACAATACGATGATCACCGAGCTCTACAAAAAGTTCAAGATACAGCATCACAACTCTTCTCCCTACCGGCCGAAGATGAATGGGGGCTGTTGAAGCAGCAAATAAGAACATCAAGAAGATTGTGCAGAAGATGACGGTGACATACAAAGACTGGAACGAGATGTTACCATTCGCTTTTCATGGGTATCGTACCTCAGCACGGATGTCGACAGGGGCAACCCCCTATTCTCTGGTGTATGGCATGGAGGCGGTCTTACCCATTTAAGTCCAGATACCCTCTCTCCAGATTATGAAGGATGCAGGTTTGAGCAAAGAAGATTGGATCCAGACTCGACTTGATCAGCTGAATCTAATCGATGAAAAGAGGCTTACTGTTATTTTTCGTGGTCAAACGTATCAAAAGAGAATGATCAAGGTTTTTAACAAGAAAGTCAGACATCAAGAATATCAAGTCGGGGATCTGGTGATCAAACACATCATACTACCTCAAGGTGATCCCAAGGGCAAATGGACCCCCACGTACGAAGGGCCATTTGTGGTTAAGAACATTTTCTCGGAAGGAGCTATGATTCTAACCACCATGGACGGTGACGACCTTCCTCACCCCGTCAATGTAGACATAGTGAAAAGATACTACGCATAATCAAAGACCTGCTAGGTTGACACACCTAGGCAAAAATAAGGGCTTCCCGGCGAACCAAAAGGGTTCGGGCAAAAGTAAGGGATGAAAATGAAAAAATGTACACCCGACAGGCCGAAAACCTGAAAAGGCGGCTTGGGCAAAAAAGGGTATCCCGGTGGACTGAAAACCCGAAAGGGCGGTCCAGGAAAAAATTAGGGATTAAAGCGTAACACTATGTCTCATTGGATCATCTTGCGACCAGACTTCAGTATCGACTATCAAGCTCGGACGGCGCCAATCAATCTGATCTACCTTCGACAAAGTAGCAAAGTGATGGGACGCTTGAAGATATAAAGGCAATAGCAGAGTTGGAACCCAATGGGATTGTTTCACATAGCTGTTTTTCTTCTTTTTCACAAATTGTATAATTCCTATCTTTTGGTGGCGTTCTATTTCTAGGACGTCAGCCTCTTGTACAAAATACCTATTACAGGCCAACTTCAAAAATCAATACATTTTCCCAAATTTCACCTTGTTTCTTCTTTTTATGTTTTGTTTTGCAAGAACGTCCAATGGTTCATTTTTTATATATGCATTTGAAAATAATTGTTGCTCATAAATATTTACATATGAAACAAAAGACAATTACTCGTAATTCCAGGAACAGGAAAACAATAAGTGTCCAAACCTTACAGTTGCTCTACCCACCAGGTACAGGGATAGAGCCCGCTTGAGAATTTGACTAAAGGTATATACACTCCCCACAGAGTTGGAAGTATCTGAAGACAGTGGTGTTAGCTCCCCCAAGCCGTGGTTCATAATTGCGAATAAGTCGGCAAAATTCTCCCCAAGCAGAGTTTACCTATCACCAGCAATAGAAGATTACCACCTGTTGAGTTTATTTCGCCCACAGGAAGAAATTCAATCCCCGACAGAGTTCATTATTACCAGCAACGGTAATTCATCCCCAGCCGGGTTTATTTCTCCAAATCAGCAGATCATCCAACAAAGTATCTCTCTTCCCCGCGGAGTCATTCTCCCACAAGGGTTATTCTCGAACAGAATCTCTCCCAGCGAAATATTCTCAAGCAAAACAGACGCAAGTCTCCAGCTAATCATCTTCGGTCGCTATCCCCAGCGAAAGCAAGGAACTCAAATCCTTGTACTCTCCAACAACACTCCAGGATTTATTCTCCCTAGCTAGAGAATATCACAAGAGCATTGCATATTTATACATCATGGCATGCACATATGCATCGTACAGCATAATCTCATTTATTTTGAGAACATCATTAATCAATACATTTCATACATCATGACATTACATACGAATAACTCTTTACCTTTCAGGGAAAGATACAACCAAGTTTCTCACAAGTTTTCTCTGGTTCAGTCAAATCGACACTAAGATTTCTATTCCATTTCAAGCTATGAAGCCCGAAAATCGACCGGATAATATCTTGATTTCACCAAAATACTACGAAGCCTGGAATCGACCAGATAGTGGCATATCTCAAGGTCAAGCTATGAAGCTCGAAAATCGACCGGAAAATAGCTTAACCCTCAACAAGTTATTGTGAAGCCTGGAAATCGACCAGATAGCAATACAAGATACCACGAAGCCTGGAATCGACCAAATAGTGGTATATCTTAAATTTAAGCTATGAAGCCCGGAAATCGACCAGAAAATAGCTTAACCCTCAACAAGTTATTGTGAAGCCTGGAAATCGACCAGATAACAATACAAGACACCGTGAAGCCTGGATCACGACCAGATAATGGTAAATGACACTGAAGCCTGGAAATCAACCAGATAACAGTATGAGGTACTGCGAAGCTTGGAATTTGACCAAATAGCAGTTTACTCAGCCAATTACTATGAAGCTCAGAAATCGACCGAATATTAGTAAGCCTTAAATTCAATTTGAAGCCCAGATGCGACCGGATAACCACTTGATTCCTTCTGAAGCCTGGAGCACGACCAGATAAGAATTGAGAAATTGCAAAGCCTGGAAGACGACCAGATAGCAAGCCTAATCTCATCTCCCCAGTAAGTCACTGTGAAGCCTGGAGCACGACCAGATAGCAATCAGTCTTATTTTTCTCAGCAAATCACTGTAAAGCCTGGAGCACGACCAGATAGCAGTTCATTTTCACCTTCTCGACTAAGAGATGATTCCCCAGTGGAGTAATGGACAACTGAAGTTCCTAAAACTATATCTCTCTCAAGACAGAGACCAGCATTCCCCAGCGTAGTCCTCCTCAACAACAGGTGTACGGGCTCTCGCAAAGGAATCTCTTAAGTGATCAATACTTCTTCGGATGGAATCTTTAAGCCCATCTTCCGATGTCAAACTCAAAATGGCATCTATAAGCCCATTCTCGACATCGCAAGACCAGTATCACTTCGTGCGAGTGCAAATTTCTGGGCACTCTAGTGTTCAATCATCTTCCACCTTCGGATCACGAAAGGCAGACAAGCCAATCTACATCCTCAAGTTTAAGAAGATTGAACAAGGGCAGCTGTTGTACCCAAAAAATTTCCCTCCCATATTTGACAATACATTTCAAGTGAGGTCCTCAAATTGCTCAAGGAATTCCAAGGGTTGACCAGACAAACTCTCTCCTAAGGCAGTCTACCTCAAATTAGAGTTTCAGTCTGCATCAAGATGTTTGAGTCCAAAGGATCCCAAATGCTCACCATTGTCCTAATATGTTCCCAAGATCATTCATGCAAAGTTTCAAGCCTTGCAGAGGAAGTTTGCTCAGTCAATTGCTCAAAGGCCTAAAAATCGATTATGCTAGGGCAAAAGTCAACTGTGGCCCACATACAGTCAAACTTCAAGATTTTTGGACAACATTCTCATTTTTAATTATTATTCATCATTTGATAAAGGGTTGATCATTATTCCTCAAGGATTTCTCACAATTCATCAAAACCCAAAAGTTGCTAAATTAGGGTTTTGTAGGAAAAGTCAACTCAACTTTGACCAAGCATAAATTTCTCATACTTTATCAAAAATGACCCATCCAAAGCTCATTTTGAATAGGATGCAATTCCCTACAATTCATCTTCATCTCCCAAGTTCAAAATATGCACTCACAAGAAGATATGAATTTGGACATTATAGGTCATTTTGAAAAGTCAACAAAAACACCTTTTGGGTCAAAGCTTCATACATGAACATGGAAGACTCGATTGAGTTGAGACCAAAAGGGTTGCTTATAGGACATCTTAAGCTTTCTAAAAAGTCCAAGAACACATCTCTAGGGTCAAAATTGAGGGAGTTATGCATTGGTGAAGTTGACCCTTTTTGCAAAATTGTCAAAAGTCAAATGTGTCCAAAATTGCATTTTTTGCCAAATGGGCCCAACCTTTTGTGCTTGCACTGAGTTTGTAATGTGACCCACGACCCATGAGCCTTTCCACTTGTCATTATTTTATTTTTTCCATTTATTTTGATTTTTATTTCATTTAATCAAATAAAATCATAAAAATATCAAAAGCTAATTAAATCTTGAGATTTTGTGCATGTTTAGGTTCACTATACAGCTGGAAGGGAGATCAAATCGTGCAAGGCTCATATGGATACAAAAAGATTTCATTTTGCTTGATTTGGAAAGATTTTCACAAAGGATCAAATCATGAATCAATGATCATAATTGGAGAAGATTTGAAACCAAGTTGCAATCCTAATTCATTCTAGGGTACATAAGGAACAATTGCAGACAAGAAACAAGAGGTTGGAGGCGTGCAAAAAGGAAAGCAAAGTTGCAAAAATTCAAGAAAAGTTATATATCTATTTTCAGAATTCAGGCTATCTCAATCCATTCTAAGCATCTCAATCGCTTGCTGGATATCCCTGGATCACATTGCAACCATTAGCAAGCTTCCTCAAGCCTTGAAACACGCTGTAAGTTTCACACGACTTCCATATTTTCTTGAAATCAAATACGTTAATTCTGGCACATTCAGCATGTTTGATTGGTCCATTCATGATCCTTGAGTTATTTGCAAGCTATTGATTATAGCCAATTGTGTTTTTACTGACTATACAGCAAGTTGCCATGGCTAGGATTTTCTCTTTGTGTTTAGGGTTTTCTTGTACAGGGACAATTGGCCATTAATAATGGTACCATGATACTCGTGAGGTTGCAACGAGTTGATTGGTACCATTGGTTGTGATTTATCTTGCTTTCTCAGGATTTTGGAGATGCACAGGGTTATACCTACGCCTGGTGTCCGTAGGTAAAGGGATTTGATCTAACACGACGAAGGCCACGAGGAAGATGACGTAGTGGCAGATGATGAATGGCCAGTTTTGAATTTCGTGCGTGGTTTGAGTTTAACCATTTGTTTTATTATATAATAATTGCTTGTCATTATTTGTACAACAAAACAAACCAGCTCAGATGGTCATCATGTAGTGTGAGAATGCCTAAGGGCCTGGGTTCGATCCCCAGGTCCCAACTTTGCTTCTTATTATTTTTTCTTGCATAATCAGGTACACATGTATACAATGGGTCCACCATGTGCCATCAGCGACCAGCCATCAAATCATCAAGGCTTCCAAATCCAAGGCCATCCCCCTAGAGGTCCACCATGGGCATAAGTCAAGTGCGTGCATGGGATTGGGAAAGTCAACAAAGGCCATCAGCATTTGGGCCCAAAATTTTCCATCAACACCCCCTCCTTTTGCTAACACCAGACCCATCCTTATTCCTTTTTTTTATTTTCTTTTATTTAATTTATTTTTTTAAATTATTTTCTAACAAAATTAATTTCCTTTTTCTTCACAAAAAATGATAAAATCAAATTTCACAAATTTAGAATTAGGTTTTATTTTATTTTATCAAATTTAATTTAATATTAGTTTAAATTTTAATTTAGGGTAATTCTAATCTTTTTGTAATTAAAATCAATTAGAAAAAAATTAGGGTTAGACTTGTGATTTAATTTTTATTTCTTTTCTCAATAAATAAAAAATACAAAAAATAGGTTAATTTAATTATTTTTCTTAATTTAAATTAATTAGAAAACAGGTTTTTATTTATTCAAATTAAAACTTTATTTTCTCAAAATAGCATAAAAACCACCAAAAAAATGATTTTTCTTTTAAATTGCAATTAGGCTTAGGTGGGGTCAAAACCCTAAATCTCTCATTTTCGTTTCATCGCGTGCGCTTACATTTTACGGGTTTTTGGCTATGTAAATTAATCCCTCCCCCGAAGCCTTGTAATAGCGTAGTTTTATTTTCTCGCATTTTTAATTCTCTGAAATATTAACTGTTAGATGTATGTTAATAGGATTGTATGACAAGATTGCATGACAATTTAAAATGGCTAGAAAACCCTAATGTGCAAAGATAATAACTGAAATCAAATCACTCGCACATGCGCACTCTTAGGGTATACTCTCACTTCGGTTGCCTTCGGTAAATGATCGTCAAGTATAGGGTGTTTTAATGGTTACCCTCCTGTCTAACAAAAGATCAAAAGTCCCGTTCGGAAATGTTTCCTCGAAAATGTTGCCTCGAAAATGTTGCCTCGAATATGATCTTAAGACTCTAGGGTTATTACTAAGACGTCCTAACATTGCTTTAGTGATCGTACGTCCCTTACGAATTGACCCTTACAACTCCAACGACGGTGCTACCTATTTCTCAAATAGTAGGATAGCGCTGTCTAAAGGAAACGAGAATAGAAACAATCTTTTTTCGAGTAGGTAGGTGCTAGTAGGTACTTGCTCAAAACAAACTTTTTTTCACACCAAACACTTTTTTTTCCAAACAAAGTTTTCAAAAACAACTTCGTAACACTCGTGAGGATAGAAACAAGGGTTAAAACAAAGTAAAACAAAACTTTTCAAAACAAATACACACAAGCAATTTTAAAAGATGAGCAAGTACCTAAGAGCTCATAGATAACTACGGATAGAAAGGGTACTAACACCTTCCCTTTCTATAATCTACCCCCCGTACTCAAAATCTCGAAAAAATAATTTTTCTGTGATTTTTTCCTTTCCAGTTGGATAAAATAAAAGTCGGTGGTGACTCTTTCTTACCGCGAAAATTTGTTAATACAAAACACAAAATGTAAACCAACATTTCCAAAACAGTCGGTTCTGCCACCGTATCACATACGGGAGGTGGAAATGTCAGCGGCACAATTACGCGATTGGGGTTTCAGATATTGAAACCCTAATCTCCCTCTTACTCCGGTCTTCAATGGTGAACCTGTTTGCTCCTCGTTCTTCTTCAATTTTTCTTTGTATTCGAGCTCCTCTTCGTCTTCCGTATTCGAGATTTTTTCTATAATCAAGCTTCCTTCGATTTTGTTCTTCGAATTCCTCCTCCTTCTTTCTGTATTTCGATTTTGTTCTTCGAATTCCTCCTCCTTCTTTCTGTATTTCGATTTTGTTCTTCGAATTCCTCCTCCTTCTTTCTGTATTTCGATTTTGTTCTTCGAATTCCTCCTCCTTCTTTCTGTATTTCGATTTAGTATTTATTGAATTACAATTAGGGCTAATTGTTGTTATGAGTTTTAAGCTTAGATTTAGGACTTAGAACAAATTTAGGGATTTTTATTTTATTGCAATTGATTCGTTTTAGATTGTAATTTGTTTGAATGATTTATGAGATTCTGGACTTGGATTTTGAAAAAACAGTGATTCTGTATTAAACTATAAGATTAAGATTTATTGTATTCTGTATATTTGTGAGATTTGAATTGCAGATTTGATTTAGTTGGAAATTGTTTGATTTTGTTTTAGGATCTGTACAGTAAATGTTTGCTCCATGAAACACGCATATTTTCCTTTTGATATGCACAGTGTACGTTAATAAATTTGGGCATGTGTTATTTCTTCCTTCTTCCCAGCCTGTTACGTAAATGGACTTTAGGCCTAACACAATCTCAGCCCAGCACGTTACTGCAAATAATCAATACTTGTTTTTTCCCGTTATTGCAAACAACAATATTTTTGGTGCGAACTGGGCCTATCTTTACAAATCTTGATCCAGCAAATCCTTTTTTCCAAAACAAAAATCCTTAATAAATGAATTATATTAATAATATTTAATATAATATCTTTTAATAATAAAATAAAACATTATTATAATACATCTCTTAAAAAGTTTAACAGTAATAATAGAAAAATATAACATTCTCTTAATATATATTTTTAGTAAAATAATAGTAACAGAAAGTTTCAATAATAATACTTTTTTCTAAAGTAAAACAATAACAAACGTCAAATGGGATAGAAAACTCAGTGGGCCTGTAGTTTGTAACCACACCCCCTCTTTGCTATTTAACGACAAGAATGGAAATGGGCCAAACGAAATGAATTCTAACGGGCTTTTAAATCGAAGTCTTCACTTCCTCTCTTTAATAACAACAATAAACCTCTATTGGGCTTTATATAGTTAAAACTTCATTTCCTTTTGAATTAGTTTTATTATTTGAGTCCCATGGGTCATTGTCCAACATGCTTCGCAAATGGGCCCTTGATATATGGGTCTTTCTGATTTAGAAATCCCCACTCCCTTGAATTAAGATACACCCTCTGTTGACTTAGATTCCAAAAAACGGGCCATCAAATATTGTTGGACCATACTTAACCAAAGCATTATTCTTTCATTTTTAATCTTGAAAATACGATCATAAAGGTAGGGTAAATTTGGGGTACGACACAATGGTTGGAGCTACATTGACAACTTGAGTCACAGAAGCAACCTATTGCTAGTACCAATGATGTCTTCTAGGTGGCCTAATCTTCCTTTCCCTAATAACAACATTCGTCTCACTTTCTTTCTTTCGAGAGAACTTGTACGATGATTTCTTTTTCCGTTCATCTTTTGTCAAACGCCTCTCTCTGTCAGCTTCTTCTAGTCGACCACCCATGCTCACCATCTCGGTGAAATCACTCGGCGCACTAGCGACCATCCTTTCATAATAAAATGATCCAAGGGTTTTTAGGAAGACCTTGGTCATCTCTTGTTCTCCTATAGGTGGTACCACCTGGGCAACTATCTCACGCCAACACTGTGCATATTCTTTAAACGACTTCTTGTCTCTCTGAGTCGTTGCCCTTAACTGGTCACGGTCAGGTGCCATGAACATATTGTACTTATACTATTTGATAAAGGCTTCCCCCAGATCATTAAAAGTATGGATACTACTACTATCCAGACTCATATACCATTTCAGAGCGGCACCAGTTAAACTATCTTGGAAGAAATGAATAAGCAAACGTTGACCATCAGTATGGATAGACATCTTCCTGATATACATCACCAGGTGGTCACGAGGACAAGAGTTGCCCTTGTACCTATCAAATTTTGGAACTTTAAACTTTACTGGAACTTTTACATTGGGAACTAGACAGAGTTCACTGACGTTTTGTCCAAACAATTCTTTTCCTCAAAGGGACTTCATTTCCTTCTACATCTCATTGAACTGATCTTGAAAATCATCCAATCGGTCATAGAAACCCACACTTTCACTCGGTGGAGGAACAAGTTGATAAATTTCATTAATAGCAAATGGCATAACATTCACCGAAGGAGGTGTAGCATAGTGGATCTCATTTCTATCAGCAGGAGTAACATGAACCACAGGAGGTGCGAGAGTAGCACCAACTTGAGCATCAAGATTATAAACTTATAGAATAAAGTTTTTCGACATTTCCCATGGGTAACCCTGAGGCATACGATTCTGAGAAACAGTAACAGAAACGGGAACTGTCGGAGCTTCGGAAGCAACCGTTGTTTGTTGTGGTTAAGCAGAAGGAGGAACAAGAGGTGGCTGATTCTGAGCAGCCACCAATGATTCCATCAAAGTAGTCAGATTAATTGTACCGACCTTCAAAGCAATAACCTCTTCACACAGTTTGCAATTCTCTTGTTCAAGATTCTCCATTTTCTTCCTTGAATTAGCCCGAGTATTATACCGGTGAGACAGCTTACTGAACAAAGTAGAGAAACTCAGTAAGACACCTGGTATGAAAAGAAATGCAAGAAATGTGTACAATATGATGCATGATACGCAATTCCCATTACTTATTTATCGTTATTTAATAATTTCAAGGGACTCAAAGAATTATAGATGATTTGCAAATACTAAAGTACTAACACATTTAAAATACTGAAAATCTCATAACTTCAAAATGGATTACAAATTTTTAGTACAAGCTTCAACAATCCCAAGTACAAGAGAAGATAGAATATAAAATCCTAAGAAGGAAAATCTGATGAAGATCACTCCACATACTGACGCTTTCCCGTGAGTCTTGCAATCTGAGCCTTCAACTGCTTGTTCTCTTCTCCATATTTGTCGGCGACCTCTTTCCAATCAACAGAGTCAGGAAGTGAATGACTAAGTCCTGATCAAGCTCTAGAATAAAATAAATCCTCTTTCCTCTCTATCATCTCCACAGCATGACTCTTAATAATTTCGATCAGGTCATCCTTCTCTCTTAAATCTTCTTGGTAGGACATCTCTAAAGTTTGACACTTGTTCTTCCATCCCTCTTTCTCCTGCTGCATCCTAACTAGGGTAAGATGAAGCTCTTCCACATCATCTAAAATGAGAGGAGTGGTCTTCACAAACATGTCAGGTAAAGGTTCCTCACGGGAATATGTCATCTTCAACTAGATTTCCCTTGCCCGTACCCATCGGAGATAAGGCTCCAAAGAAACAACTCCTCTACGTCCCAAGTCCTTTCTACTCTTCATGTGAACATGGTGCTAAGCCTTTGCAATCTCCTCTTTAGCTTCCTTATGATCCTCTCCTTCTTTAAGAAAGAAACCACTCAGATGAATACTATTTGGCTTATCTCTCATCGAATATCTAAGTTGTCATCGTGCAAGAACGGGATTGTAGTTAATTCCTCCTTTTGTACCAAGAAGAGGTACATTAGGGAAACTACCACAACTTTCGATAATTTCCACATCATAGTAAGCCTGATGATACCAAACAATGTCGTAATGAATGAGAGCCATAATCTTCGGAGCCTAACAAGGTTCCTTCTTAACATCCCAAAAAGCATCAAACTGAGGTAAGTGAGAAATAAACCACTGATACAACAAAGGCGTGCAACAAAGTCTCATCCCTCCATGATAAGAATCCCGAAGATGAATGGAGTAATAAGCATATCCTAAAAATGTAGGAATTGGATTCCCAATCAAAAAGATCCTGATGGCGTTGATATCCACAAATTTATCGACATTAGGAAATAAGAACAACCTATAAGCAAGTAGATCAAAGATGGCCTCAAAAGCAATTCTACTCTTTATCCTACCAAAGTAGCTAGCTTTCTCCAATAAAAAATGAGCGGGTAATCCTCTGATTTCTCCCTTGGTAGTCATGTGGGCCTCAATCTCAGACTCCCCCAAATAAATCATAACAGCAATCTCATGAGACTTGGGCTCTCCCTCTAAACCGGTAAAAGGAACATGATCGGTAACAGGTAAACTCAGTAGGTAAGAATACTCATCCAATGTAGGTATCAAATGATAATCAGGGAAAGTAAAACACTGATACATCGGATTATAGAACTGGACCAAAGTCAAGAGAATACCCTCCCTCATCGTGATCTTCATAAGAGAAACGATGGATCCATATTTCTTCCAAAAATATGTAGAGCTCTCGATCTCGGGAATCAGACTCGTCAAATCATCTATCTTAGGATCCTTGAAATTGTACTTTCGAGTCTTTCTTTTTCCAGAATCCATGGTCAAAAAGTACCTGAGATATTCGCAAAAAGGTCAACTTTAAGTCCCTTGAAACACATGTTTTAAAGGATGCTCATGGGTGCATGAATGCATGATGCAACAATCACACACAAGATCACAAGCATGGGGTTCATAGGTTCGACGTAACGAGCATAAGGTCAATGGTACTACCCACAAGGTATGGTCTAATAGTTCATCACCTTCCGAACATGGTTCTAAGAGATTCCCAGAGTCTACATCCTTCCTTTGGATATTACCAACATCCTGATTGACTCGGTAATTACTAATATTCTCAGGAAAAAATCGTCTGAGCGTAGTATCATGTAATCGGGAAGACGTGCTGATTTCATCCAAGTGGAAAATATATCACTTCATTACATATCATAGAAGTATAGTAGCTCGCATCACTACAAGGATTGATAAGAGACTAATCTTTTGAGAAAAGTTTAAGGAAAGAGCCAAAATGGAAAAATGGTTTGAATGAGATTGATTGACTTTTAGTCTTCTCACAAAAAATGTCAAAGTATTATTAAGTTGGTTAAAGTTTGATTAAGAAAATATTTTGAAAATGCATGGACGTAAGTCCAAGTTTGTTGTGAAAGTGGTTCAAGTTTAGAAAACAAGAATAGTTTGAAAAAGGAGGGAGAAGATTTTTGAAATTAAAGAAGATGGGAGGAGATAAAGGGACTATCCTAGAGCATAAGGTAACAGTTAAAGAAAAGAACCATCTAACCAACAAGAAGCCAACACTTGACACAATGAGTCAATGTAGAATTCTCATCCTTTGGATTCGAAATTAAACAAGAAAAGATAATAAACCTCTTAAGAATACCAAAATTCCAATGCTTAAGTCTTCGCAAAAATTGGGTAGAGTAACAGTTGTATACAGATGAACTCCCAATCACAGACAAAGCATGTAATCAGAATAACATGCACACAAAGAAAACAAACAACTCAATGTCTCGGGGTAAACCTCAAGAACTCCAGACAAAATAACAATAGAAGTCACAAGGTCTCAAGGTAGTTCAAGGTCTCTAATCCTAAGTCCAAGAAGTCCATAACTCCATCATGCCAAGGATAGTAACCAAGTAGTCCAAGTAACATTAATGTTTTTTATTGTTCAAGTCAGTTATTAGGCATCTTCAAAAAGAAAATGAAAAGCTCAAGTGAGCAAAATAAAAAGACATAAAGATAAATGCTCAAGTGAGCAAAGAAGAAAATAACATGAAATGAAAATGCTAAGATAAATGGTGCTTAAAGTAAAAGCATAAAGTAAAAGCATAGAAATAAAAGTCAATTGATAATGAGTTAGAAATTAGAGGTTAGTTGAATGACCATCTTGAAACTTGCATTTGAAAACTCATTAGAAGATTGATAAAATCAAAGCCTCTCAAGAACAAGTTTCATTTTCTTTTTGTCAAGTATATCATTCATTTCAAATTCTCAAGGCAAGAAAAAATGGTCAACGATGTTTAAATGATCCACTTAGTCCAAAATTTATGAAGATTCATTAGAGGATTGATAAGACCAAAGCCTCCTAACAATGAACCTCAAGTTAATTGGATCAAAGGTTTAAAATTTAACATACTTAGGCTTGCAAACATAGGTTTGGGCCACGAATGATCATTTCTCGAATCGGGACAAAATTCAGCGTTATGTTAAGCAATCGTAAGTGGACTTATATAGAAGTCACACCTATTTTGAGGCCGGTCAATAGCAATCTATGTGCCATATGTTTGAAGTGATGATATGTAAATCATCCTCTAACAACATGTAGCACAAAGGAGAAGGGGATAAGATGAAGAGGGAGGGGATATATTTGAATCAAAAAAATTAATCAAACTATCATTAAAATCATCCATCCATTTTAGTGGAGTTAAACTCAACACTCAAGATCTAATGATGTTAATGAAGTTCATAATCAATAATCACGTAGTCAGAATATAAAAAAAAATACATTGCATTTAATGGACAAATAAAAAGAAGAAAAATGATTTTTAAATTGTTTTTTAATGGAAATAACAGGCAAAATATCATACTATATTCAAAGTACCAAAAAAAATTAAGGAGACCATAGAAAAATCAGAAATGATCTCAAATATTTTTAAAAAAAATTTGGTAATTTTTAAAACAGAAAAGTATTTTTTAAACTTATAAAATCATTCAAATAAGTGAAAAAAATATCAAAAATAGTAGAAGTCAAAATAAAATTCTAGAAAAATTTCATAAAGTCAGAAATAAGGAAAATGATTTTTATAAAAAAATTTAGAATTTACAAAATGCCAAGAAGTATTTTTAAATTATTAGAAACAAGTCAAAATAAAGGAAAAATTATAAAAAATATCAAATTTGAAAATAAAATCATGACAAAATAAAAATCAGAAAGTGAATATTTGAAAATATTTTGTGAATTTTTTCATAATTTTTGAGTCAGAAATGAATTTTCTATGATTTTTTGAAGTTTGTTGTAAAAAATAGAAAATAAAATAAAGTTTAAAAAAATATGGACCATTGGATGAGAGTCAAAACGCGCTAGTAATCAAATCCAAAGGATCAGGCACGTTGTGCATATCATGGTCAGCTTTGGAAACAACTAAATTTCTGGCGCTTTGGATGGAGTCTGACTAATAAAAGTATTCAGATCCAAGGGCTCTCAAAGCGCGCGTATGATAAAGCAAAAACACTGGATTGAATTCAAAAAAATATATGTCACTCTTTCATTGGTTGAAGCACGACACATAGGTCGTCTTCAACCTCCAGACGCCCTAGATCGGGATTCCTCAAACTGTAAAATTAGAGGACCAGACTGGTACCATTAGATTAGTCTCTTCAAAACGATTCTAATGGTTCCATTACGCCAAATTTATATAAACTGAGCAAGGTTTAAATTGAGAAAATGCAGAAATAATAGCGACCATGTAATTCTGGAATATCTCGCTCAAATCTAAATGAAATTACAAATTGTAAAAAGCACGAGAATCAGAAAGATAAAGAGAGTAGATTAGTCTTTTATTTGGATCGATTTGACCAAGAAACCTACTTGCACGAAGTAACAAAAGGAGGCTCTGAAATTGGACTTATATGGATCAATATAAGTCACAATTCTTGAAGGTAAGAGTATGGTTAGCTTCAGAGAAGTTCAATGAAGCTAACTGAATGGAGCTTTTGGTGTTTTGGAGTGAAAATGCAAGAATTCAGAAATTCAAATTTAGAGTTCGTGTGGGATCTGAACAGGGGTCAATTGGCAATCAAAAGCTTGCTAAAATGAGTGGAATAGAGCCTTTATTTATAGGAGAAGCGAATAGAATCAAGAGGAGGGGTGAATGATGAAATTTCCCTTGAGTTCGTGCACACCTGTGATCATGAAGAAAGTGTGATCACATGTGCATCAAAAATCAATTAAATGATGTGTTTTATCATTCTAATTGATCTAGACATATTTGATAATCATGTTTAAGTTGAAAACATGTGGAAATTTAGTGATTAGAAGCCAAATTATGAATTTCAAATTCTGACTTGAAGTGAAACTTCAGTTTCAAGGTACCAACTTTGAATTAATGGTATTAATAGCCTGAAGGGTCTTAGCGCATTATTCTAGAAGCATTTGAAAGATATGGTCACAAACTTTACAATGTGCAAAGAGTTGGACAAATTGGATGCTTAAGCTAAAAGTTGTGATGAGTCAAAGTTGAGAAAGAGATGTTGACTTTTTGTACTTAGTAAAATTCTAAGTTTTTTCTTCAAAAGTGACCTATAATGTTTTAAGTTCAAACAAAGCCTTCCTCCAAAATTAAGCTTTAATCATTAATCCTAGCTTGAAGTATACTTCCCAAAGAGCATTGTGAAACTTGAATCACTCAAAAATACCAATTATTGAAAAAGTTATGGCCTTGTAAAACTGGTGAAAATTCATGAGGTGACCTATAATATTTTGAGTTCTTAGGGCATCTTTCACTCATTTCAAGCTTTGCACATAAAATAAGAGTTGAAGCACACATCCTTAAGATCATTGTGGAAAAATAATGGGCTCAATGAGATAAAAATTGGCCAAGTTATGATCTTTTGGAGTCACATAAAGGAATTTGATGGCCTATATAGAGGACTTGTAATCTTTCTCCATCATTAGGCATCTTCCACGCCAAATTTTATTGAAACTCTTGAAGTGATTAGTGAAGGTGGAAAACACACTTAGAAGGCGGGGGGGGGGGGTGAATAAGTTTCTCTTTTTCTTTTGATTAAAAAGCACAAAAATAATGGAAATACAAGGTTATTTTTATCCTGGTTCGTTTGAACTGAAACTACTCCAGTCCACCCACCAAGGTGATTTCGCCTTTCTCAACAAGGACGTAATCCACTATAATCAACTGATTACAATCACACAACAAATGTTGTGACTAATAATGCACAAGTAACCTTACAAGTGACTAACACCACTAAGAGTTAAGCTAGTCCTAGTCTTCTTGAGAATTCTGACCAACCTTGGTCTCTCAAGGAACAATTACAAGAAATTAATCTTTACAGATAGTGAAACAAAGTTTTCTTCTAAGAAAGCTATATCACAACTGTGATTTTTCACTAAGAATATTTTAGCACAAAGTGTATGAATAATGAATTTGTGAGCCCAGAATCTTTCACGTTGTTCTTGCTTCTTTTGAAATTGTTCAGTTCTATTCAGAACTTCAGCGTTCTTGCTTTCAGTATGAGCAGTTTAGCGTTTGAGCATTAGTTGGCTAGCAATTAATGTTCTTCTATATATAGCATGAGAAAACATGTACGTTGCTGCCTTCAAATGGAGAGCATTAAATGTTTGTGTGTTTCCTTGCACTATTCCATTTTTCAATGCACTAGCGTAGACACTTGAGTGCATGTAGCCGTCTTTACATTAAATGAGCAAACGAAACTATGTAAGAACATGTCTCCTGAAGCTTGACAAGACTTGTTAGCTTTGCATTCTTTGAGAACTTGCTTCAACGTATTGAATTCAAAACATGCTTGCTTATCTTCTAAACAATGCTTTGCTTGCTAAGTACTTCTGATCAGCGCTTGCTTTCAAATATCTTCTGAACAACACTTCCTTTCTAAGATCTTCTGAACAACACCTGCTTTCTAAGCTCTTCTGAACAACACTTGCTTTCTAAGATCTTCTGAACAGCACTTGCTTCCAAATATCTTCTGAACAACACTTGCTTTCTAAGATCTTCTGAACAGCACCTGCTTTCTAAGATCTTCTGAACAGCACTTGCTTTCTAAGATACTTCTGAAACAGCTTACACAGAAACTTGCTAAGCGTTAGAAGATGTAATTAAATAATTATATTACCAGAGTCAGCATCAGCATCCGCACTTGAGTTAAAGCAAAAGGTTCTTTCATCAAAAGAACGTCTTTATTTATATTCAGCTTAGCCCTTCAAGATGCTTCTGTCAGAACATTATCAGAGACAACATCAGCATCAACACTTGCGCTTAAAATAGTTCTTTCATCAAATAACTTCTTCATTTATTTTCAGCTCAGCACTTCAAGATGCTTCTGTCAGAACATTATCTGAAACACTTAAATACGTTCATCGGAGTATCAAATATATAAAATATAATTTATTGTTATCATCAAAACTCTGAGATATGATCAGAACCCATCTTGTTCTAACAATCTCCCCCTTTTTTATGATGACAAAAATATATTCAGATATAGAAATAAATTTGAATAAGAGATAGGAATCTCCCCCTGAAATAAATATTTCTATTAAGAAAAACTTCCTGTGAATTTTTATCAGAGCTTTGGAATTTTTCTTCTGAGATTTCTTCATTAGGTTCTTTTGAGGATAATGTTCATTTGAAATAAACTTCCAGAGTTTAAATGATACCTGCAAAGATCTTTAAAGCATAGAAAGAAATCTTGTATTTTGTTAGAATGTTTGACTTAGTCCCATAACTGTTAATCAGAGATAAGATCAAAATACTCATTTTCTCCCCCTTTTTGGCATAATCAAAAAGTATATAAAAATAGTTGAAGAGCTTAAAAAGTTATGTTATAATAAAAGATTCAGAGGTTCAACAAAACAACAAACAAAAAACAAGAAACAGAAAGACACTAAGATTTCTTAGAAACAATGGCCATAAGCAGATTTTTGATCTCAGATGCAGATTCCTCTTGTTTCATCATCCATGTTCTGATTTCTTGGTTTGTCTGATCTTGCTTATCCAAGCGCTCATGAATGACTTCATTTTCCCTCTTAATCTCATTCAGAGTATCCATGATAAGTGAGGTAGGAGCAGAGGAAGAAGAACCTTCACCAGATACAGCCTTTGGAGAAGCAACCGTTGAGTCAGAACGAACAAAAGTTGACAGAAGAGTTCCCAGATCCACCACAAGAGTTGGCATTGGTTCAGGTGCAGCTTTTGCAGAAGGTTGATTCAATAGAACAATTGCCAGAGGATTTGAATCTTCAGAGGATTCTTCAGATTCATCTTCTGAAATGTCCATTTCATCAGCTGGAGCATCAACAATCATCAGAGAAGACTTCTTATCCCAAATATCAGCAACTTTTGACTGAAAGGCATGCAGATGCTTGGAGAAGTTCTCAATCACCTGAGAGTGACATAAATCTTGTAGCTTCAGTGACTCAACATCAAAATTTCTTCTGAAAGATTCCCACAAAAGATCTGTTGCAGCTGGGTTCACACTTCTGGAGCGGTCTTCTTTCAGCAGGTTTAACCATGCTTGAACTTCTGTTAAAAATTCTGAAATAATATATTTACATCTGGCTGAATAGGTTTTGGGACAACCTTTTTGAAAGTTTTATTTTTCAGAAACTGTAGTGATTCAAAATCAACTACAGTTCTTAGAAAGTTAGTTGGTTCAGGATTTTCTGTTTGTTCAGGAGTTGCTGATTGGTCAGGTTGTTCAAGTTGTTCAGAGGGGTCAGGTGTTTCTGATGGATTGAGAGTTTCAGAGGGTTCGTGTGTTGGTGATGGTTCAGATGGTTCATGAGTTTGGTGTTCTGGAATGTGAGGAGGTGAAATCACTGGTGAGTCAGGAGTTAGAAGTTGTGGAGATGTTGGTGGTGGATGTCAGGTGAAATGATTATGGTGTTGTCAGCAGTTAGGGTAGGATTTTGTGTTTGTGTTCTATTTAAGGCAAAAATTTCTTCAGAAGGTAGGTTGAATGGAGGCTTTAGAGTGGCCAGAGGTTCGTTGATTCCTGGAATTCTCCAAGAGCCAGCATCATACCATCCAGTAGGTCTGGGTGATAATGGTCTAGGAGGAGGTCTAGAAATGTTTTCAGCAGATGTTTGAGAGGGTTCTAAGTGAGAGGGTTCTGTTTGAGTTTCAGAATAATCATCAGAGTCAAAATCACTCAAGTCTGATAAAACTTGATTTCTTTGAGGATTTTCAGCAATAGGATCAGAGGGTATGGTCAGGTCTATATCAACATCTATGTCTCCTAGGGTTTGGGGTTCAGCAGATGTAGATATATTGACAGAATCATAAACAGATATAGTTTTAGCAGGTGTACCTGATTTCTTTTTCTTCATCTGAGGTATGGCAGAAGGTCCTTCAACAGCTTTCCTCTTCAAAGGTTGTTGAAGAACAACATCTGGAGCAGCTTCGTGTCTTCCTTGCAGCCAGGCAAGATCAATTGGTGTTCTAGTCTATTTACAAATTTCAATGTAATGCAGGATGGTGTATGGATTATCTCCTGAGTTGAATAGAGGGAAATCAGCAATTGGTATCCTTCTTCTCTTAACAGTTGCTGACACATACGGCGTTGGTTCTACCAACAGCTTGTCAATAATCTTCCTCTTCACTAAATTCTTTCCAGTCATAACCTTTCCACAAGTAGGTTCTAGCTCCCCCAGAAGATTAGCTTCATCCAGGTGAGCAATCAGACCATTCTCGATTAGAATGTCTGAAATTAGTCTACCCATAGGAATCCAATTCCTTTTGGATTTGGGGTTTTTCATCCTTTCAGCTTCCCTAGTCTCTTTGACATGATTCCAGAGATGTTCAAACAACAGATAAGGCAAATCAGTTTTTACATTTGTTCCAAGGCAGAACAACAAGTATTGTTGATCAGCATTAATGTAGTTTGGAGAGTTAGTTTCCTTCCTATGGTGAATACACCCATGGATTATTCTTGCCCATATCTTGTACTTATTTTTCAAATCCCTGACTTTAGACGATCCTTGTCCATTTGTAAAAATTTCTGCATAGACCTTTGACAATTCCATTCTTCCACTTGAAATACCTGTTACTCCATGTCCTTCAAAACCTAGCAGCTTTCTGATTTGATTTTCAATAATGGAGATTTCCTTACCCATTACGAAAGAGAGGATGACTTTAGGGGTAGCAATTGCATGTATCCAGAATTCCTTCACAAGGTGTGGAAAAACTGGACCAACAAGACGGTCAAAAAAGTTTCCCAAACCTTGAAACTCAATAGCAGGAATCAGATCAAAACCATTTTCTCTTAGATTCTCAAAATCCACCATTAACTCACTTAACAATTCCAAACTGTCCACTGGAATGAGAGTTGTTCTCTCAGGAACGATGTATTGCTCATAGTGGATGTTCTCAGAATGGGTAGAGGAAGAAGCCATTAGAGCTCTTAGAGTTGAGAGATGAAAAAGGGTTTCAAACAAAAATACGCAGAAACGTTTGAGTTGAAAGAGACGGTAAAAAAAGTGAGAAAGGTTTTTACAAAGGTATTTATAAGAAGTCTTTTCAGAAATAGGTTTAAAAAATAAACTATAAAAAGAGTATTTAATAAAAATTTAATTAAAAAGAATCTAATTATTACTTATAATTTAATGAAATTGAAAAGTTAGGGGAAAGCGTGAGATTTTAATCAAATCAGAACAGTTACCTAGAACGGTTATCAAATAGCTTAGCACGCGTGACCTTTCAGAAACACACCAAGTGTTCATCTTCTGAAGGTTGCATGGGACATCTGTTTGATCTAATGAACTTTTGAGTATCATAAAGATTAAAAAATTATGACTGACTTTTCATTCAAATCATTTGAGAACTCATCTTTTCTGAGTGGGTTGTTCAGAGACTCTGAGATTATCCAGAGCATTATCAAGAGGGTGATATTCTGAGTCTTCCTTTGCTTCTGACTTTTTCTTAGCTTCAGAGTCTTCCTTTGCTTCTGAAGTTTCAGAGTTTGAGGGATGATCTTTTGTACATACAGAAATATCAATTTGCTTTGGCTATTACTGGCCAAGCTTATCATCAATCCTGGCTTTGGTTGATTCTTCAACAATCAGAGTTTCTGTGTTGTATATTCTATAGCCTTTTGAGCGTTTAGAATATCCAAGCAGAAAACATATTTGTGCTTTAGAATCAAACTTGTTCAGAATAAAACAAGTATATTAAAAAAGATTGAAATATAAGATGTTTCTAGTGACCTAGAGGAAGAATCAACAATTTATGATTTAAAAGAAAGTTCTGAAAACTTTCCTTCTAGACATGCTTTGTTCAAAGCTTCTAAAGTTGTAATTCCATTCTTGTTTCCAATAGTTTCAGAGCCAGTAATCTTCTGTTTCTGATTACCTCTGAAACCTTAGAATCTTTTAGATTCTAGGCCTTGGAGCATATGCTTTCTTTCCTCCATGAGTAGAGAGCATCTAGAGTCCAGGTGTTAGTACTGGAGTATCAACCTTGCTGTTAAAAATATCTGCAACATAGATGATTTTGTATTTTGGTACCCATATCTTTTTGGGTCCTCTTGGGTTAGAGTATTTAAAGTTCTGTTTGAACTTTGGTTTAGCATAAGAGTTTCTAGAGTGAGATGTATATTTAATATGATGTGTGTGCCCAGTGGTGAAGTGAGAATAGAGAGGAGTATGTTTGATAACCAGATCCTTAACTTTCTTAGGCTGAGTTACTTTGCCTTTGTATCCTATACCTATTATGTCTTTCTTGCTAACTCCATAGATCATTGAAGCCATTTTGCTTCTATCTATGTTTTTAGCTAGAAACTTCTGAAAGCTTTGATCATATTTCTTTATGATCTTATCAGCATTACTAGGATCTTCTGAGATTATTTCCTTCTGAGAGTTTTGTAGATCATTTTCTAGTTTTGAAATGTTTTCTTTTAACTCAGAGTTTTCTGATCTCAGACTCTTAGTTACTTCAGAGTCAGAAGCAAGATCCTTTTTCAGATTCCTGAATTTGACTTGAAGCTGCTGATATCTTTCCAGAATTTCACTCAAACTTTCTCCTAGTTCAGCTTTAGTGAAATTAATAGTGAAGTCAGGGAATACCTATTCAGTGTCTGATTCTGATTCTGATTCTAATTTAGAGGATTCTGAGACATCTGATAAGTTGTCGGTTTAAGCTATATTGGCTTGTTCATCTTCTGATTCGGTTTCGTCTTCAGAAGATTCAGAATCATCCCATGTTTCCATAAGACTTTTCTTCTTTTCTTTAACTAACTTCCATTTATGTTTCTCCTTCTAAAGCCTTGGACACTCACTTTTGTAGTGACCTTGTTTATTGCATTCATAGCAGGTAATGATTCTGTTACTTGATATTATATGTCCAAAGGATTGTTCAGATTCATTTCCTGTTCTTCTGGAGTTTCTGAAATTCTTTTGCTTGTGATTCCACAGCTGATTGATCCTTCTTGAGAGCAAGGATAGTTCATCTTCTTTTGAAGAAGATTCTTCAGAGTTTTCTTCTTTACCCTGAAAAGCTTTAGTTTCATATTTTATAATTGATTTAAGGGCAATGGACTTACCTTTCTCTTGAGGCTCGTGCTCATTAAATTCTATCTCATGACTTCTGAGAGCACTGATGAGTTCTTCAAGAGACACGTTGTTCAGATCTTTTGAAACTTTGAAAGCAGTCACCATAGGTGCACATCTTCTGGGTAAGCTTCTGATGATCTTCTTAACATGATCTGCCTTAGAATATCTCTTGTTCAGAACTCTCAAGCCAACAATCAGAGTTTGGAACTGTGGTACGGTGGGAGAACTGACTTGAGGGTTTTGCGTTTGTGTTCGCAAGTGTTGCGGTTTAGCAAGAGTCGCCACCGAATTTTCTTTTATCCAATAAGGAAAGGTGAAAAAGCACAGGAAAGACCTTTAGAGATGTTTTTGAGTTCGGGAGGTAGATTATAAAAAGGGAAGGTATTAGCACCCTTTTCATCCATGGTTTTCCATGGGCCCTTAGTTACTTTCTAGATCACTTGCTTTTGTTTGAATGTGTGCTTGTGATGTGGGTTTTTGAAAGTATTTTGAAAATGTAACTTTGTAAGGATTCTCGTTTCTATAAGAACGCATACAAAGTGTTTGTTTCGAAAATAATTCAAAGATGTGTTTGTGAAATGTGTTTCTGAAAGTGATTTTGAAAAGGGTTTCCTTTGTAATGGCTCTCGTCTCTATAAGAATGCGTACAAAGTGTTGTCTTTTGAAAATGTTTCAAATGGAAGTATTGGTGCATAAAATGTTTTTGTTGTGAGCAAGCGAGTAACTGGGAGCGAACCTACCTACTCAAAAGGTCTTAGATGTATTTTTCCTCCTCCTTTATATGTTGTTATCTTATCATTGTTTTGGTAAGAAACCCCATCGTTGGATGTAAAGGGATGGGCGTTTGGTCATCATATGACCATCATAGCAATGTTGTGAGATGACTTAACACTTTCCTTTTAGGGACTAAGATCATTTTGAAAGGCAACTTCGATAGCATCATTGAGGGACTATGATCTTGTATTCCGATTGTTTGTGCTAAGATATCCCACATGCATAACATGGCCATTTTTGTAAGGCAACAAGTGAGATTATCCTAAAGGTGCATGTGTGCAAGTGTGTTTGATTGCATGCATTAAGTCTTGCTTAGGGTTGTCCATTTTTTATTTTAGTCTTTCCATACACATCCTAATTACTAGCAATATAAGGAAAACAGTAAAGTGCGGAAAAAATGAAATTCTACGCTATTACAATATTTAGGAGATGGGGGTACATATTTATGAATGGGGATTGCAAGTAAAAATAAATTCTAAGTTACTATTACAACCATATTGAAATACATAAGAATGTACAAGAAAATGTAAAAACGAACTTGTTTTGTTTTAAGAAAATATTTTGGTCTTTTATTTTAAGAAATAAAATAAAGTGTGAAGGAAATACTTTTGATGTTTGCTGATTAATGGAATGGAGAGTGATAGCAAAAATAATAAAATAATAAAAAAAGGAAAAAGAATCAGCGTGTTGCTGATAAAAAAATGAAGTCAGAGGTTCTGACCCTGGCACGCTACAAAACAGAAACCTGTTAGTGAAAATGTATAAGGTCAGAAGTTCTGAACCCACTGGGAATGCAGTAGTTTTCAGAAGTTCTGAAACTGCTAGTAACAAAACAGACTCCAGAAATGTTGGCACCATTGACAGAACTTGGTCTCTCTCTATGCTAGTCAGAACATCTGTAATTTGGTTATTTCTCCACAAAATAGAAGACATGCATAGAACAGTTACAACAGGTGTCATAGTGTTTCAGAAATAAGAAATATCAGAACCATGAATCAGAGGCAAGCATGTATTTGCTAATCCTAATTTTGAGTTCTAATTTCCTCAAGAAGTTTTGAACTGGTTTATTCCCTACTTAGACAAGCAGATGCATGAAATCTCAGAATATGTACACCATCAAAAGCATGATATCTACATTGTATTTTTGAGCATATAAATCTGGTAATGCTTTAAGTAACGTGGTAAGAATCAGCAGAAGCTTACCTTGCAGCTGAAAAGATTCTATGGGACAGAGGTTGATTCTGAACTCTGGTGAGGTTCTGAGCAACTTCTTCACGTACTCAGCAGGATGAAGGCTCTCAACTTCTGATACAGCAAAGAGGTGATGTTCTGATTTCTTTGAGAAGATGGATAAAGAATGTGAGGTGGTATGAATACAGGGGTTAGGACAGTTTCTAATATGTGAATCAGAAATCGTGTGGATGGTTTTAGTCAAGATATATTTGAGAACCAATGGAGTTAGCAAGTCTTGTGTGTTATGTTTTCAGTTCTTGGAACTCTTGGGATTTTGGCAGGGGTTCAAGGCTTTTATTTTCTCAAATTTTTCGAACTCTATTCAATGGCCAAAGGTGTTCTATTTATAGGCAAAGATTTTGTTGTTTGGGAGAGGTCAAGTAGTGCCAACATCATACGCCAGATGCTGACTTGTTCTTGAAGCAAGTTTAAAAAAGGTGTGATAGTTGACAGTTTTTAGCCTAGGTTGGATTAGCAAGCAGGGATTAAGGAAAAGTGAACCCACAAGCAAAAAGTAGCGCATGGACCCTTACCTAATTCTGTACAAAAGTATTTCTAAGCTACATATGGAGAGATCCTTTGGACAAAGACTCAAAAGTGGTTGTGAGCATTAATGATCATTAATGATGATGAGATTTGTCAAAAATCAGAAATCCTGTAATGTGAGATTTTGCATCATTGCTTAAATCTGGGCCAGAAGTTCTATTTCAGCGTGGTCCAAGACAAACACCCAACTTCTGATCTTAGTATCTTGTTGCCTCAGCAAACTCTGAATGATTCTTCAGGCTTTCCAATAACCTTCTTTGATTTACCTTTGAAAAATCTGGATTAGAAGTTCTGCTTCAGCGTAGCATCCAATCCTCTGATCCTCTTATCTTCTGGCTCCAGCATGTTCTAGAGGAGCTTTCAGACTTCCCAGTAAGCTTGCAGCACGCTTTGTAATCTTCTTTGCATTACCCTAGCAAACTCTGACTGAACTTGCGTAGATGCTGAAGAGCCATGTTCTGAATGAAGACTATGTGTTGAACCATGTTTACATCTTCTGACTGCACCTGCCTGGAGGCTGGCTTAGAAGTTCTGAAGTGTCATTTTTCTTAAATACTTAGAAAAAATCCCAAGTATTTAGAAATTTGGCTTTTCTATAGTAAATTTGACTTTTGAACCTTTTGATAATACAAACCTCATATTACAACATGTCTTGATGAAATATGATTGCAGAGATTTGATTTTGATCCCAAAAGTCAAAGTTTGATCTTTTAATGTGAAAATGATTATTTTGCCCTTGCAAGTGACTTTCTTGATAAATTTGTAATTGAAAGCTCGGGATTGGGTGGAAGTAAACCTGAGGATCCAGGGTGATTTCTTGAGAAAATGAGAGGGCAAATTTTAGGGTACAACAGGAACCTTGAGAACATATCTTCTATAGATTCACTTTCCTTCATCTTGAAGGCTTCATACTTCTGGACGAGAGCCAGAGCTTTGGACTCCTTCACTTGAGCGTTTCCTTCATGAGTCATTTTAAGAGACTCAAACATATCATGTGCAGTATCTCTATTTGCAATCTTTTCATATTCAACTTTAGGTATAGCATTTAGAAAAATATTTCTAGCTCTATGATGATTTTTGAAATCAGCTCTTTGTTGTCTGTCCATATTTTTCCTATCAATTTTGTTTCCTTCTGAGTCTGTAGGATGTGTGTAACCATCCAAGACTATATCCCATAAATCACAATCATGACCTAGAAAGAAACTTTCTAGTCTATCTTTCCAATAATCAAAATCTTCTCCATCAAATACAGGAGGTTTGTTGTAACTATTGTTGTTTTGCTCAACAGCCATTTGTGTTTTCTTCTGGATCTTTTCCTGACACGGTTAAGTGTTGAGCTCAGAGTCAAGCTCTGATACCAATTGAAGGTGGAGAAACACTTAGAGGGGGGGTTGAATAAGTTTCTCATTTTCTTTTGATTAAAAAGCACAAAAATAATGGAAAGACAAGGTTATTTTTATCCTGGTTCGTTTGTACTCAAACTACTCCAGTCCACCCGCCAAGGTGATTTCGCCTTTCTCAACAAGGACTTAATCCACTATAATCAACTGATTACAATCACACAACAACTGTTATGACTAACAATGCACAAGTAACCTTACAAGTGACTAACACCACTAAGACTTAAACTAGTCCTAGTCTTCTTGAGAATTCTGACCAACCTTGGTCTCTCAAGGAACAATTACAAGAAACTAATCTTTACAGATAGTGAAACAAAGTTTTCTTCTAAGAAAGCTATATCACAACTGTGATTTTTCACTAAGAATATTTTATCACAAAGTGTATGAATAATGAATTTGTGAGCCCAGAATCTTTTCACGTTGTTCTTGCTTCTTTTGAAATTGTTCAGTTCTATTCAGAACTTCAGCGTTCTTGCTTTCAGTATGAGCAGTTTAGCATTTGAGCGTTAGTTGGCTAGCAATTAATGGTATTCTATATATAGCCTGAGAAAACATGACCGTTGCTGCCTTCAAATGGAGAGCATTAAATGTTTGCGTGTTTCCTTGCACTATTCCATTTTCCAATGCACTAGCGTAGACACTTGAGTGCATGTAACCGTCTTTGCATTAAATGAGCAAACGGAACTATGTAAGAACATGTCTCCTGAAGCTTGACAAGACTTGTTAGATTCTGCATTCTTTCAGAACTTGCTTCAACGTCTGGAATTCAGAACATGCTTGCTTATCTTCTAAATAATGCTTTGCTTGCTAAGTACTTCTGATCAGCGCTTGCTTTCAAATATCTTCTGAACAGCACTTGCTTTCTAAGATCTTCTGAACAGCACCTGCTTTCTAAGATCTTCTGAACAGCACCTGCTTTCTAAGATCTTCTGAACAACACTTGCTTTCTAAGATCTTCTTAACATCACTTGCTTTCAAATATCTTCTGAACAACACTTACTTTCTAAGATCTTCTGAACAGCACCTGCTTTCTAAGATCTTATGAACAACACTTGCTTTCTAAGATACTTCTGAAACAACTTACACAGAAACTTGCTAAGCGTTAGAAGATGTAATTAAATAATTATATTACCAGCATCAACATCAGCATCAGCACTTGATTAAAGCAAAAGGTTCTTTCATCAAAATAACGTCTTTATTTATATTCAGCTCAGCACTTCAAGATGCTTCTGTCAGAACATTATCAGAGACAACATCAGCATCAGCACTTGTGCTTAAAATAGTTCTTTCATCAAAGAACTTCTTCATTTATTTTCAGCTCAGCACTTCAAGATGCTTCTGTCAGAACATCATCTGAAACACTTAAATACGTTCATCAGAGTATCAAATATATAAAATATAATTTATTGTTATTATCAAAAGTCTAAGATATGATCAGAACCAATCTTGTTCTAACAATTAGTTGATAACCCTCTAAAGAGAAACATGTATTTTGAATCACTCAAAAATCTCAAAATATGTGCAAGACATAGCTCTTAGAAGTCCAAAACCCTAGCTCTTCAAGCACCAAAATGACTTGGAAACCCTTTTCAATTTTGACAAGCTTTCTTGCATAATACCTTTTGCCATGTGAATAGAAGTTTTTATGGATGACAATAAGAATTGAGAGAGTTATGCCCTTGTGATTAAGGAATCAAAAACTTGTCCAAATAGGTCAAACTTCTTCAATCAACCCTTGTATCTTTTGATTTTCTTTGACAAATTGAGGCATGATAAATTATAGTAAATCTTGTCATGATATTACTTTAAAGCATATTAAATTATGAAACTTGAATCTCAATAAAGCTTTGTTGAAAAAGGCATGGAAATAAACTCATGGACCTATAAATTAACCTGATGAAATGTGTTGTGCTTTCACCTATAGCATCACCAATTAGAGAAAACATTCATAGTATATGTTAGTTAAAAGTTAATCAATACAAAACATAAAAGAAGACCCTTTGGTCTCACTCCTTGAGTTGTGAACACCATGGATTCAAAGATGGTACCTTGAAACTGAAGTTTTCTCCAAAGTCAGAATTTGAAATTCATAATATGGCTTCTAATCACCAATTCAACATGCGTTTTTGATTTAAACATGTTTAACAAAGTTCCCAAAGTTGAATTAAGGATCAAAACGCAAGAATTGATTGAGTTTTGATGCACATGCGGTCACACTTTTTTCACTTTCGAGCTTGGTTCAATTTCCCTCCAAACTCTAAATTTCCTCTGAATTCTTTGCACCATTCACTTCCCTATAAATAGAGGACCTCACTCCTCTCATTTTCTAAAACTTGAATAGCCAAAATCACCCTGCCAAACTCCCTGCAGAATTCACTTTTCTGAGTTTTTGAATTCCTATTTTCTCCACTTTCAATCCAATTTCTTTGTTGATTCTTTATCCTTGAACTTCACTGAAGCTAACAGAAGAAGAACCAAGCCTTGAGGTGTCCTAAATCGTGCTAACCAAGTCCAGTTTCAGAGAAATTTTCAGCTACTTCGTTCAGGTAGAATTCTCAATCAAATTGAACCAAATAAAGCCATATTCTACTCTATTCATCCTTCTGATTCTCACACTTCTTACGGTTTGCATTTTCATTGAGAATTGAGAGAGATACTTGGGATTTTCGTGCTCGCTATTTTTCTGGTTTCTTCAAATTCAGCCTTGTACAATTTATATAAATTTGGTGCGAGGGTACCATTAGAATCGCTTTGAAGAGACGAATCTAATGGTACCGGTGTGGTTCTCCAATTTTACAGTTTGTGGAATCTCAATTTAAGGCGTCTGGAGGTTGAAGACGACCTACGTGTCGTGCTTCAGCCAATGATAGCGTGACATGTGATTTTTTGAATTGTATGCAATGCATCTGTTTTACAGTACGCGCGTCATAGGAACCCTTGGATCTGATTACTTTCATTAGTCAAACTCCATCCAACGCATCAAATTTTAAGTCACTTATAATTATTAAAAAATGATTTAGTGTGATTTCTAAAAAAGACCATGATATGCACAGCGTGCCAGATCCATTGGATCAGTTTAATAACGCATTTTAACTCCCATCCAATGGTCCATACTTTTCTGACTATATTTTTATTTTCTGATTTTTTATATTTAATTGTTTTAAACTTCAAAAAAACATAGAAAATTCATTTCTGACCCAAAAATTATGAAACAATTCACAAAAATATTTTTAAATATTCTCTTTCTGATTTTTATTTTGTCATGATTTTATTTTAAGATTTGATTTTTTTAATGATTTTTTTCTTTGTTTTGACTTGTTTTTTAATTGTTTAAAAATACTTCTTGGTATTTTTAAATTCTAAAAAAATTCATCAAGATCATTTTCTTTATTTCTGACTTTCTAAAAAAATTTCTAGAATTTTATTTTGACTTCTACTATTTTTGAAATTTTTTCGCTTATTTGAGTGATTTTAATTAGTTTAAAAATGCATTTCTGTTTTAAAAAATTACCAAAAATTTTATAAAAATATTTGAGATCATTTCTGACTTTTCTATGGTTTCTTTAAATTTTTCTTTGATACTTTGAATATAGTTTGCTATTTTACCTTTTATTTTTATTTTAAAAAACAATTTAAAAATATTTTTTTATTTTTATTCATTAAATACAATTTATTTTTAATATATTCTGACTATGTGATTGTTGATCATAAACTTCATTAACACCATTGGATCTTGAGTGTTGAGTTTAACTCCACTAAAATGGATGGATGATTTTAATGATAGTTTGATTAAATTTTGATTCAAATACATCTTTTCTCTCTTCACCTTATCCCTTTCTCATTTGTGCTACATGTTGTTAGAGGATGATCCACATATCATCTCTCTAAACATATGGCATATAGATTGCTATTGACCGGCCTCAAAATAGGTGTGACTTCTATATAAGTCCACTTATGATAGTTTAACATAGCGCTAAATTTTGTCCCAATTCGAGAAATGATCATTCCTGGCCCAAACCTATGTTTGTAAGCCCAAGTATATTTAATTTGAAACCTTTGATCCAATAACCTTGAGGTTCATTGTTAGGAGGCTTTGGTCTTATCAATCCTCTAATGAACTTTCAAAAAATTTGGTCTAAGTGAATCATTTAAACATCGTTGATCATTTGTTGTTGCCTTGAGAATTTGAAATGAATAATATACTTGACAAAAAGCAAATGAAACTTGTTGTTGAGAGGCTTTGATTTTATCAATCTTATAATTAGTTTTTAAATGCAAGATTCAAGATGGTCATTCAACTAACCTCTAATTTCTAACCCATTAACAATTGACTTTTATTTCTATGTTTTTTACTTTATGCTTTTACTTTAAGTACTATTATTTTAGCATTTTCATTTCATGTTATTTTCATCTTTGCTCGATTGAGCATTTATCTTTATGTCATTTTTTATTTTGCTCACTTGAGCTTTTCATTTTCTTTTTGAAGACACCTAATAATCAAATTGAACAATAAAAAACTTTAAGGTTACTTGGACTATTTGGTTACTATCCTTGGTATTTTGGAGTTATGGACTTCTTGGACTTAGGATTAGAGACCTTGAACTACCTTGAGACCTTGTGACTTTTATTGTTATTTTGTCTGGAGTTCTTGGGGTTTACCCCGAGACATTGGGTTGTTTGTTTTCTTTGTGTGCATGTTATTCTGATTACATGTTTTGTCTGTGATTGGGAGTTCATCTGTATACAACTGTTACTCTACCCAATTTTTGCGAAGACTTAAGCATTGGAATTTTGGTATTCTTAAGAGGTTTATCATCTTTTCTTGTTTGGCTTCAAATCCAAAGGATAAGAATTCTACATTGAATCATTATGTCAAGTGTTAGCTTCTTGTTAGTTAGACGGTTCTTTTCCCTAGCTTTTACCTTATGCTTTAGGATAGTCCCTTCATCTCCTCTCTTCTTCTTTAATTTCAAAAAATTTCTTCCTTCTTTTCAAAACTATTCTTTTTTTCTAAACTAGAATCGCTTTCGCAATAAACTTGGACTTAGGTCCATGCATTTTTAAAAATATTTTCTTAATCAAACTTTAACCAACTTAATAATACTTTGACATTTTTTATGAGAAGACTAAAAGTCAACCAATCTCATTCAAACCATTTTTCCATTTTGGCTTTTATCTTTAAACTTTTTCTGAAAAGATTACACTCTTGTCAATCCTTGTAGTGATGCGAGCTACTATACTTCTACGATATGTAGTAAAGTGAGATATTTTCCACTTGGGTCTCGAGCAAAGCTTTGTTGATTTTAAAATCCAAGCTATATCTTCTACTTTGAGATAACGCAAATTCTGCTTTTTGATAATCGTGGGTAGTAAGTATGTTCTTCCACTCGAATAAGACGATGATGTCCCATCTCTTAAAATTAACCAACACACTTGTGTTTTAAAATTTTTAAAGTTGAACTACGAGTACCCTGATCCCCTATCGCACGGAAGATGGTATAAAGGCACTAAAGGTTCGCAATCGCGGCGGGTGCAAAAATTATTAAAAAAATTATTTTCTGCATCTTGATGATCTAGAGTCGGATTTATCATTAATCGGCACTGACAATCCCTGAGATGTTTGGTTTTTCTCCATTTCTTATCTATGTATTTCTATATTTGTTGGGTATGTTTGTATATTTACTTTGAACATGTGTATATTTGTTGATCATGGTGTTGTATAAGCTTGCTTTACAAATCAATCTTGATGTCTTCTTTGATCTTTTTGCTTTATCTTCGGATTTGGGTTGTTATTTACATATACCTCACAAATATTGATTAGTGATGGATATCTATTAGTTTCTAGATTCTAGAGATAGATTTAGAGGTAATATTCACTTTGGGTGCTAAATCTTAATGCCTCTGTGTTGTTGTAGAGCGCAAGACATTATCGATAGAGTAATATGGTTGGTCTCGCGACTTGGCGTTAGATATAACCTTCATTGTGGGTACATCTCGTAGTGTACGTGATGATTTTGACGAGTACAGTAGGTTATGTGCAACTGATCGATAGATTTAAGTTTGTGACGAGTAGTGTACATTCATACGGGATAAGTTGTTTATCCTTTATAGTTTTTGTTTACATTTATTTTCTGTTAATACATTTTCTTTCAACCCATTTATCCCCAAACTCATTAACGAATGATTTGTCGAACGACAATTCAATAACCAATCTTTTTGGACACGATACGATATAAGCTAAATACCACCCATTAAATTAATAACTTACTTTTTCTTGCCGCTTTACCGCTGCAACAAAATGGTGTCGTTTCCGGGGATTGGTTCTATTATTTTCGCATTGCGATAATTCTTTTGTTTTTTAGTTTTGTAATTAATGTATATGTTATATAGAAATTGTATAACTTGTATATCATACTTGTGCATATATATGTGTTTTTTCTTTGTTTTCACGTATTATTGTGATATGTCTCATTTTTGTAATGTTTGTTGTGTGGATATTAGGACAATTTCTTTAGGTTTGTGCTTTGTAACAATACCATGGCATGACGAGAGGAGGTTACTAGATCGCATAATAAAGGCGTTGAGCTTATGACGTAAAACAATCATGTTTTTATTTGTATTCGTTTATGTATGTGTTAACTTGCATTTTAACAAGTTGAAATAGGACTGTTAGAACAATGTTTGAATCTAGTACCCTATATTTGAGTTTTGATGATAACAAAGTGAAAAGATATAGTACTTAAATATTTCATGATTGAATTATATGCTGCCTAAAATTACTATGCTCTGATTTGCAGATATGCTGATTAAAATAAGCAAGATCACGTTTTCAGCATCAGAATATGATTTCATACACCAGCATCAGAAGTTGCTGAATTAGAACGTCAAGATCAGATGATCAACGCTTGCACATGCTGAAGCTTGATGAACAGAACTGCGCGTAAAACACTCTGATACAGAATCAATTGTTCATCAGCAGCGAAGCAGAATCAGAATGAGCCAAGCCAGATCGTGCATTGAAGAAGCAACGGTACTGTGCATTGAACGCTAATTAATTCCAACGGCATCATTCTAGACAAGATCTGCTCAAAAAGGAAAGCTTGTTATTAGCATTGAATCAAGAATATTTGCTTCAACGTTCATCTTCTCAAGTGCTATATAAACCAAGCTTCGAAGATTATCATGGCTAATGCTCTCCAATTCTCTACACGCACAAAGCTGATCAATAATCTTCATCTACCAGTTTTGCTAAACCAACAAACTCTGATACTCCATTAGCGTTTAGCATCCTAGTATTCTAAGCTTAATTTGTGTAAACATCACAGTTGTGATATAGTTTTGTAGAAAACATTCACACACATTTGTTTTATACCTTTGTAAGAAAGTGTTGCCTTGACAAACCGGATTGTGGTTTGAATCAAGAAGGCTTTAGCAGTTGTTAAAGCAGATTTGTATTCAGTTGAATATAGTGAATTAAGACCTCGTTGGAGAGAGGCGAAATCACCTTGACGGGTGGACTGGAGTAGTTTGAGATCAAACGAACCAGGATAAAAATACCTTGTCATTTGCTTTAAGATTTCAGTTTTACAATTCAACCCCCCCTTCTTGTGTTTTTCACCCCTTCAATTGGCATCAGAGCGCCTGGTTCTGAGCTAAAACACTTAACCGTGTCAGTAAAAGATCCAGCGTCAGAAAAACACAATGGCAGGAAACAACTCTCATTTCAGCAATGACAACAATGAGGATAGAGACAGATTCAGCGGCAAACCTCCAGTCTTTGATGGAGAAAACTTTGACTACTGGAAAGACAGAATTGAAAGCTTCTTTCTAGCACATGATGCTGATCTGTGGGATATGGTGACAGATGGATACACGCACCCTGTGAATGCAACTGGTCAGAAGATTGAAAGAAAATCAATGACTGATCAACAAAAGCGTGATTTCAAGAATCACCATAAGGCCAGAACCATCCTCCTCAGTGCCATCTCCTATACTGAGTATGAGAAGATCTCCAACAGAGACACAGCTAAGAACATCTTTGATTCTCTCAGAATGACGCATGAGGGCAACGTTCAAGTCAAAGAAACAAAAGCTCTGGCGCTCATTCAGAAGTATGAGGCGTTTAAAATGGAAGAATCTGAATCCATTGAAACTATGTTCTCTAGATTCCAGATTCTGGTAGCTGGTCTCAAAGTTCTGGACAAGGGATACTCTACTGCTGACCATGTCAAGAAGATAATCAGAAGTTTACCCAAGCAGTGGAGGCCTATGGTTACTGCTCTGAAGCTGGCGAAAGATCTCAACAAAATCACTCTGGAGGAACTTATAAGCTCCCTCAGAAGTCATGAGATAGAGCTGGAAGCTGACGAGCCTCAGAAGCAAGGTAAGCCTATAGCTTTAAAATCTAACAGAAAATCTGAATCTAAAGTTTTGCAGGCAGTTGAAGAAACATCTGATGGATCCTCATCAGAAGAAGACGAGCTTTCCCTTCTCTCCAGAAGAGTAAATCAACTGTGGAAGCAAAGACAAAGGAAGTTCAGGAATCCCAGAAGATCTGAGCAGAACGAGTCTTCTTCCAGATACAGAAGGACAGATTCTTCCTCTGGATACAGAAGATCTGAAGGCTCCTCCGGTAGCAAGAAGCCAAATACAAAAGACATCATCTGCTACGAGTGCAATGAGCAAGGACACTACAAGAGTGACTGTCCAAAGCTTCAGAGGGAAAAGCCCAAAAAGAAGTTTGGAAGAGAGAAGAAGAAAAGTCTCATGGCCACATGGGATGACTCTGACTCGTCTGAAGCTGACTCAGAATCAGATGATGAAAGGGCGAACATAGCGCTCATGGCTAACATTCCAGATGATAGTGAAGCTTCTGACTCAGACTCAGAATCAGACACAGAAGAGGTATTCCCTAACTTCGCTGTTAATTTTACAAAGGCTGAACTTGCTGAAAGCCTCAATGAAATTCTGGAACGTTATCAGCAGATTAGAGCTAAATTCAGAGACCTGAAAAGGACTCTTGAATCTGACTCTAATAAGTCTGAGAGTCTCAAATTGGAAAACTCTGAGCTGAGAGATAAAATTTTAAAATTAGAAAACTCTTTACAAAACTCTCAGAAGGAACCAATTGCTGAAACTCCCAGCAACGCTGATGAGATCATCAAGGAGTATGATCATAGTTTCCAGAAGTTCCTTGCTAAAAGCATAGATAGAAGCAGAATGGCTTCAATGATCTATGGAGTTAGCAGAAACGGCAGGAAAGGAATAGGATACCGAGGTAAGGTTCCTACACCTAAAAATGTCATGGATTTAACCATCAAACACACTCCTTTAAATTCACACTTTGTGTATGGTCACACACATGACATCAAATACACTAGCAGTAAGCATTCTGTGAAACCAAAATTCAACCAGAGTTTTGGTAAAACTAACAAATCAGGACCCAAGAAGATCTGGGTACCTAAGGATAAAATAATACATGTTGCAGATATCTTTAGCAGCAAGTCAGAAACACCAGTCATGGTACCTGGACTCTGGCTGCTCACGACACATGACGGGAAGAAGGCATATGTTCCAAAGCCTGGAACTTAAGCCTGGAGGCCACGTTGGCTTTGGAGGCAATCAGAGGGGAAAGATTATTGGCTCTGGAACTGTAGGTAACGGAAATCTTCCCTCTATTAATAATGTTCTGCTAGTTGATGGATTGATGCATAATCTGTTATCCATAAGTCAATTAAGTGATAACGGTTATGATATAATCTTTAATCAAAAATCATGTAAAGCTGTTAGTCAGAAAGATGGGACTATCCTATTTAATGGTAAGAGGAAAAACAACATTTACAAAATCAAACTTTCTGAACTAAAGAGTCAGAACGTAAAATGTCTTCTGTCTGTTAACAACGAGCAGTGGATCTGGCACAGAAGATTGGGGCATGTTAGTATGAGAAGAATATCTCAGATTAACAAACTCAATCTGGTCAGAGGACTTCCAAATTTGAAGTTCAATTCAGATGCTCTGTGTGAAGCATGTCAGAAAGGCAAATTTGCAAAACCTTCTTTTAAATCCAAAAATGTTGTTTCTACCTCCAAGCCATTAGAACTTCTGCACATTGACTTATTTGGACCAGTTAAAACTGCTTCAGTCAGTGGCAAGAAGTATGGGTTAGTAATCGTAGATGACTATAGCAGATGGACATGGGTAAAGTTCTTAAGACACAAGGACGAGTCACACTCTGTGTTTGTTACCTTCTGTAACCAAGTTCAGAATGAAAAAGATCTTAGAATCGTTAAAGTCAGAAGTGATCATGGTGGAGAATTTGAAAATAAAGATTTTGAGTCATTCTTTAATGACAAAGGCATTCTGCATGATTTCTCTTGTCCTAGAACTCCCCAACAAAATGGAGTTGTAGAACGAAAGAACAGAACATTGCAAGAAATGGCCAGAACCATGATCAATGAGACAAACGTTGCTAAGACTTTCTGGGCAGAGGCAATAAACACAGCGTGCTACATTCAGAATAGAATCTCAATAAGACCTATTCTGGAAAAGACTCCATATGAATTGTGGAAGAACAGAAAGCCCAACATTTCGTATTTTCATCCATTTGGATGTACTTGCTATATGTTAAATACTAAGAATTATTTGAACAAGTTTGATTCTAAGGCACAGAAGTGTATTATGTTAGGATACTCTGAACGCTCAAGAGGGTACAGAGTATACAATACAGAAACACAGATTGTGGAAGAATCAATCAGTGTTCGTTTTGATGACAAGCTTGACTCTGAAAAGTCAAAGCAGAATGAAAATATTGCAGGTATAGAAATTGAATTTGCAGGTTCTGAAGACAAGTCATCAGAAGCTCTCAACACAGACATTCCTTCAACGTCTGAAAGAAGCAATGCTAGAAATCCTACAACTGCTGCTGATCAACCCCAGAAGAGATTACCCAGAAGCAGTTTGGATCACCCAGAAGAGACTATCCTAGGAAGAAAGGAAGATCCAATCAGAACAAGAGCAAGCTTCAGAAACTCTGAAGAAACTCTGATGGGACTTGTGTCTCTGATTGAACCTTCTTCTATTGATGAAGCACTTCTGGATAATGACTGGATTCTGGCAATGCAAGAAGAGCTGAATCAATTCACCAGAAACGACGTATGGGATCTCGTTCCAAGACCAAAAGGATTCAACGTCATTGGAACAAGATGGGTGTTCAGAAACAAGCTCAATGAACAAGGTGAAGTCGTCAGAAACAAGGCACGACTGGTTGCACAAGGTTATAGTCAGCAAGAGGGGATAGACTATACAGAAACCTTTGCCCCAGTCGCCAGGTTAGAATCTATCAGACTTTTAATTTCATTTGCTGTTAATAGAGGCATCACTCTGTATCAGATGGATGTCAAAAGTGCATTCTTAAATGGTTATATAGAAGAAGAAGTATATGTTCACCAACCCCCAGGTTTTGAAAATACAAAACATCCAGAACATGTTTTCAAACTGAAAAAGTCACTGTATGGTCTGAAACAAGCTCCCAGAGCTTGGTATGAAAGACTAAGTAACTTTCTGCTTGAAAATGAATTCACCAGAGGGAAAGTGGACACTACTCTATTCTGTAAAACAGTTAAGAGTGACATTTTAGTCTGTCAAATTTATGTTGATGATATTATTTTTGGTTCTACTAATCCTTCTCTTGGAAGAAAATTTGCTAAGTGTATGCAGGCAGAATTTGAGATGAGCCTCATGGGGGAACTGAAATTCTTTCTAGGAATTCAGATCAATCAAACTCCAGAGGGAACTTACATTCATCAGAGCAAATACATCAGAGATCTTCTGAAGAAATTTGACCTCTCAGAATGTAAGCCATCAAAGATTCCAATGCATCCCACGTGCATTCTGGAAAGAGAAGAGGTAAGCAAAAGCGTAGAACAGAAAGTCTACAGAGGTATGATTGGTTCTCTCCTTTATCTGACTGCTTCAAGACCTGATATTTTATTCAGCGTATGTATTTGTGCTAGATTCCAATCAGATCCTAGAGAATCTCACTTAACAGCTGTTAAGCGAATTTTCAAGTATCTGAAAGGTACTACTAATCTGGGTTTGTTTTATAGAAAATCTAGTGATTACAGCTTAGTAGGCTACTGTGATGCTGATTTTGCTGGAGATAGAGTGGAACGTAAGAGTACTTCTGGAAGCTGCCAGTTTCTGGGAGAAAATCTGATCTCGTGGTCCAGCAAAAGGCAATCAACAATTGCTCTGTCAACAGCAGAAGCTGAATACATAGCAGCAGCAGGATGTAGCACACAAATGCTCTGGATGAAAAGTCAGCTTGAAGACTTCCAGATTTTTGAGAGTAACATTCCTATTCTTTGTGATAATACTTCTGCTATTTGCTTAAGTAAGAATCCTATTTTACATTCTAGAGCTAAGCATATAGAAATAAAACATCATTTCATTAGGGACTATATTCAGAAAGGCATTTTAAACTTGAAATTTATAGATACAGACCATCAATGGGCTGATATCTTTACTAAACCCCTTTCAGAAGATAGGTTCAATTTCATTCTGAAACATCTCAGCATGAAAGTATGCCCAGAATGAAAATGTTTTAATTCCATATATTTATCTTCAGAATGTAATTATATTACTGTGAACTTCTGATCAATCTTCTTTCAGAAAGATAGAACATGCAGATTGTATCAGATGCAAGTCTAAAGATCTGAGAGTCTAATCTCAAATACAGACGTGCTGATCACTACATCAAACAAGTGTCATCCAATCATCAGCAAATCCCTGAAGCAGAACGCGTGCACGCTTCTGAGAAGGCAAAGCGCTGATTGGGTGCATTGAGACACATGTCTGGTAACCGTTTTTAAGTATCTTTCTCAAATCCCCCAAAATCAGCAAGCATTTAATGCAAAGTAATCACGCTTGTTAATGGCAATCATTATTTTTTTTCTCTCTCTTAAAAACGTTTTATTTTTCAAAATAATTTTTGAAAATTCTATTTAAGCACATTACTCTTCATTCTTAATCTTTACGCTGTCTCATAATCTCTTAAGTATTCTCTGCATATTTCTGAGTTATCTTCTTAAAACCCTTTTTCTCTCAAATCATTCTCAAGCTTTTTGTGTGAGAACAATGGCATCCTCCAGCATTTCTGCAGGAAATCAGAAGAAAGAAACCTCTGAGCAATATCAGGTGCCTACCAGAACTCTTCTCACACCGGTAAAGAATCTCGAAGTTCTCTCTGAGTTAATCGTCGATTTCGAAAGTTTGAAGGATAATGGATTTGACCTAACTGATGAAATCAAAGCTCAAAAGTGGGAGAGGTATTTTGATAGATTGGTTGGACCAACCTTCCCAGAGCTTGTCAAGGAATTTTGGATTCACGCCAAGATTCATAAACATCTAGTCATCTCTTCTGTCATGGGAAAGAAGATAGTAATTTCTGAAGACCTCATTGCTAGGTTAATCGGTCAAAGTGGTGGTGGAGTCCGTTGTGTGGACATGGCTGATAGATGCCCTGATATAGGTGTGGTAGCCAACTGCATTTTCACTCTTGGTTTTCCCAGCAGCAAAATTAAGGATCTGAAGGATCACTGCAGAGTATGGGCCAAGATTGTTCTGGGCTGTTTCAATCACAGGAAGCCAACAAGCTCTCCTGATTATATAAACGTGGATCAGCAATTTCTGATCTACTTTATTGATCAGAGGGTGAAGATCAATTTGGCACACTTCCTGTTCAACCATCTGAAGACTAGTGTGAAAGAGACTAGAGAAGAAGAAAGGACCAAAAGGGACTGGATACCGTTTGGAAGGCTCATATCAGATATTCTGACAGAGAATAAGCTGATAGATTATCTGAGCGAAGCTAAAGTGCTGGGCAATTTTGAACCAACTGTTGGAAAACCGCTGAACGCTAAGAACCTGAAAAAGATGAAGCTGATAGAAAATATTAGGAAGGAACCCAGAGCTGCTTCAACTGCTGACATCTCCAGAAGAAGAGTACCTCTGAGTGATTTCCCAAGATTTTCTGAAATGGAATCCCAACCGGATATGTTTCTCAAGTATCCAGATTCATACAAGGAAGAAGATGCAGGTTCAAAGCTGAAGATCAAAGATCTGAGTCAAGTTCAACCTGAAGTGACTCAGAAGAAGACAAAGAAGAGGAAAGCAGAAGGATCATCTCATCAGACTCCAAAGAAAAGAGGTATTTCATCTGCTGCTCCTATTTCAATTTCATCTACTATTCCAACATCTGTTGCCCCTCCTCAAACCTCTCACAGAACATCCATTCCAATCCCTACTATTGATGAAACCATTCCAGAAGACCCTTCTGAGGCCTTACAACTCAGAAGAACCAGAATTAAAATTCCCCTTAAAATTACCAAACAACCAACTGTTTCAACAACACCAGCACTTGATAGAGTGCTAGCTGATATTGAGCGTGAACATGCTTCTGTTCAACCTCACTCTGAACCACCAAACATTCCTCCTCCACAACCAGAACCACAACCTGAACCAGAAAGACAACCAGAACCAGAACCACAACAACAACAACCTCTCACAGAAGAACCTCTGATCCCTGAGCAATCAGAGATTCCACCTCCTCAACCAGAAAATAATCCGCCCTCACCACAAACAGAGTTTCACCGCTATGAAACCCCATCTCCTCATCATTCTGATCCCCACTCACCTCAACCTTCACCGCTGGCAATACAGTTGCCATGTGGAACCACCATTGTCAGACCCCAGTTACCATCATCAGAGGAATCAACACCTCCAAAAACTCCAACCACTCCAATAGATATATCCTCTGACTCTGATAACCATCCACCAAAACAAACAGCACCTCAGCAAACCTCTGAAAACCAATCATCTGAAAACCCCAGCAAAACTTTCATTGACTTAACAAGTCTTGAACGTCTTGCTGATCTAAGACACAAAATGGCCATACCCAAACCAAAGCAACTAGATGTTGGCTCTGGTATTTTGGACTTTGAAACAGGTATGCTGCAATGGATTGCTTCTTTGAAGCAAGTCTGTCCCGGGATGATCGACCCAGCTGCTTCTGATCAGCTCTGGTCGCAGTTCAGAGTATGGGTACGTGCTGAAGCACTCAAGCTGCAGGATGTCAACTACGAGCAGGCTCAACAGAACTTTAGCAAGCTGCTGAAGGAAGTTGAGAGTCAGCTGCCTCAAGAAGTTGTGCTCCCTCTGGACAGTGAATCCTGGTCTGAGAAAGAGCAAGCTGCACAGGTGCAACCATCAGAAGAAGACAAGACCCTTCAGGAAGAAAATCCAGCAGAAGATGTAGCTGAAAGTTCTGAGAAGCCTCCTCCTTCTGAAAGTTCTCAAGCTGCCTTGGACAGGCAGGCTCTGGAAGAATTAAGGCTGAATGACTTGCGTCTCCAGCAACGGATGGAAGAGAATGATCAGAAGATGGAAGAAAGAATGAATGTTCAGGACAGCAAGATTGACACTGTTGTCAACATGGTTCAGAAGCAGAATGAAACTTCTGAAAAGATTCAAGCAATGCTGGAAAGCCTATTCTCACGCATGCCCCCACAACCTTAAATTTTTTTTCATGCATGACATTCTCTATGTTTTCTTCATTTTCTGATGTACTTTTGACTATGTTTTGACTATGTTTGTGTAATGTTCTTTTGCTCTGAACTATTTTAATATAATTTGTTTTTCTGATCTAAATTGTTTTAGCACATCACTAACACTTTTTGATTGCTGACAAAAAGGGGGAGAACGAGAATGATATTTAAAATCAATAACGGCTAACTAGACAGAAATTCTCAAACATTCTAACTCTATTACTTGAAATGTTTTTTTTCTGTTTTGTTTTTAAGTCTACAGGCACAAGGAAGCTCTTGAAGACTAGAAGCTAGAAGCTCATGTTGCTCTAATCAAATATGAAGTTCTGATATATGAAGCTCTGATCGTCCTAACACTCTGATCCGAAGCAAAGCTCTGACAGGAAAAGCTCTGAAGCTCTGCTCTCTGATAAGTCAAAGACCTATAATCTGACGTTCAAAGAAAGAAAAAGATCTGATCCTGAAGAACACGCATATCAAAGGGAAGTAACAAACTCAGGGGGAGTATCTCTTAACTCTGACTTCTCCGTACTTCTTATTCTGATACATAGCTCTGATACCTTTTCACGTTATTCTTTCATTTAAAATATCTAGTTTTTGTCATCATCAAAAAGGGGGAGATTGTTAGAACAATGTTTGAATCTAGTACCCTATATTTGAGTTTTGATGATAACAAAGTGAAAAGATATAGTACTTAAATATTTCATGATTGAATTATATGCTGCCTAAAATTACTATGCTCTGATTTGCAGATATGCTGATTAAAATAAGCAAGATCACGTTTTCAGCATCAGAATATGATTTCATACACCAGCATCAGAAGTTGCTGAATCAGAACGTCAAGATCAGATGATCAACGCTTGCACATGCTGAAGCTTGATGAACAGAACTGCGCGTAAAACACTCTGATACAGAATCAATTGTTCATCAGCAGCGAAGCAGAATCAGAATGAGCCAAGCCAGATCGTGCATTGAAGAAGCAACGGTACTGTGCATTGAACGCTAATTAATTCCAACGGCATCATTCTAGACAAGATCTGCTCAAAAAGGAAAGCTTGTTATTAGCATTGAATCAAGAATATTTGCTTCAACGTTCATCTTCTCAAGTGCTATATAAACCAAGCTTCGAAGATTATCATGGCTAATGCTCTCCAATTCTCTACACGCACAAAGCTGATCAATAATCTTCATCTACCAGTTTTGCTAAACCAACAAACTCTGATACTCCATTAGCGTTTAGCATCCTAGTATTCTAAGCTTAATTTGTGTAAACATCACAGTTGTGATATAGTTTTGTAGAAAACATTCACACACATTTGTTTTATACCTTTGTAAGAAAGTGTTGCCTTGACAAACCGGATTGTGGTTTGAATCAAGAAGGCTTTAGCAGTTGTTAAAGCAGATTTGTATTCAGTTGAATATAGTGAATTAAGACCTCGTTGGAGAGAGGCGAAATCACCTTGACGGGTGGACTGGAGTAGTTTGAGATCAAACGAACCAGGATAAAAATACCTTGTCATTTGCTTTAAGATTTCAGTTTTACAATTCAACCCCCCCTTCTTGTGTTTTTCACCCCTTCAAGGACTTGTTTTAAATTTTCAAATTCTCACTTTTCAACTTGTTTAATTCATTTTCACCCTTTAGTTTTGTTATGTCAATTTGTGTTTTTCCGCAAGCTTGTCGTGTGTAGCTTGAGGAAGTTTATATGTTGTGAATATTTTGTACATTAAATGTGAGGTGATTGTAGAGCTTTCATAGCAGTTGCACCAGTTGCTGTCCTATTTTTCTGCAATTGGCATAGCGTGCTAAGCGCGCTCTGTGCCATTTAGTGCATTATGTTGTGCAAAACCAGTGAATTCTTTTTAATTTTTCGTCTGGTTTTTCTTTTTCCCACTTTCATCTAGGCCTTGTAATAGTGATTAATATTAGTATAATTAATTCTTTTATTGTTGTTTGGATTCAAATTTTGGTTAGATAGCTTGAAGTCGCTTTTGGTGATTTTCCAAGTTTGAGTGTTTCAATTTGCGAATGTGTGGTAATGATTTTGTTAAAGTTTTGTACACATTCGAGGTATGTGTTTATCGCTTTCTATACTTTAGCATATTTATGATACTTAGACTTTTTACAATTTTTATGCCATTCATTCTTTTGTATACTTGTTCATTTGTGAATTACTTTAGTTCCTATCCTTTTTGTGAGGTAGCTTTCCATTGTTCACATATGTTGGAGACCACAACTCTTGTTTTAACTGTATTTTATTATGCTTAATCTTTTCTTTGTGTTGGTTGTATGAAAGCATGAAAAGGATCAAGGCATTTTTATGTTCCATTTTGAGCACAACTACCTTGACCAAATAGTCAATTCACCATTTTGGATTGAATTTTTACCTTGCCTTAGAAAGTAGGGAGTATTCACTTTAATGTATGGTTGAATTCAAGTTGGGGAGAAAAATGATTGTGTATTTATGTTGTGATTGCTATGAGGCTGAGAAAGAAAGAAAAAGAAAAAAAGTGAAAAAGAAAGAAAAGAAAAAGAAAAATAAATTGAAAAAAAAAACTTTGAAAAAGAAAAACAAAAAGAGTTTGAAATAATGTTGTGTTAATAAGTGATGTGTGTTTGGTATAACACTTGGTATGAAGAAGAAGTTTGATTGAAATTCTATTGTTTGAAACTTTGGTGAATTGATCACTCCCTTAGGTTTAGGCAAGTTTTTGTTAGCCTTAGGAATTATCCGTTGTTTGTTCACCCGACCACGCTACAACCTTGAAAATCCCTTGATATTCTTACTTTTATATTTTCAATGTAAATTTTTGGATGAATGCATAAGTTAGTCTATTGTTTGCAAGATTGTTGGATGAGTGAAAATACCTCATTTTTGTGTGTTTTTCATCTATCGATGATTGTGTTTGCTAGGTGTGATTCATTTGTGAACTAGTATTGTTTTAGAATGTTTGGTATAATTTTTGTATTTAGAATTTGTCTCATGTTTATGTTATCATCGTAGTTTAGGGGTAAGTATGTTTCTTCGTATGTATCCTTTTTTAATTGAGCCATTGCATTTGTTTTCAGTTTTCAAAACGTGTTGATTCATGATAATGTGGTTGATTACTTTGGGTTCTTTGAGTTTTTTGACTTTGTTTGAGGACAAACAAGTTCAAGTTGGGGAGAGTTTGATAAGTGCAAATTGTAGCTATTTTTGTATATATTTTTTGTTGCAGTAATCGACTTTTTATTGTTAATACCGTTGAATAATTCCCCATTTTTTGTATAATTATGTATAAATTGTATTTAATTGAGTTTTTGTGTATTTTTGTACCGTTTTATAGTTTTCCATTCATTTTATAGGTATTGATGCAATTTGGAGCATGAGCAATAAAGTATTGAAGACACGGCTTCAAACGCACGATTTTGAGCAACTCGTCAATGAATAAGGCTCAAAATCAAAGAATAATAAATCATCAATTTGGTTGATATTTAGGCATTGTTAGATAGATAATTGAATAAGCTTTCCAATGCTTCGAACCGGGCATAAATCGGAGTTACGGTTCTCAAGTTATGGCGAAAATAAAATGCTGATTTTTTCTCATGACAGTAGAGCGCGCTTAGCGAGATTTTTCCGCTTAGCGCGGTCCCTTGGACTGAATTATGTTAAAAGGGGCAAAAAACATATTTTTTAGGTTATGTTTTGAAGGAAAATTGCAATCAAAAGGGCAGCGGAATTTAAATTTTTCCTTTAGCGATCCTTACGAATGAGCATGGTCAGTGATAGAAATATTTACCTCCTGTGGCGATTCAGACCTTTGATGTTGTGATCACGAGCGTTGATGAAGAACAACGCCTCTACTCAGTTCACACGAACAGATCGCTTTCGGTCACAGTGCTAGCTGATCACGAACGGAAACCTTGAGTGAGAGAGAGAATCAAAAACGAAATTGCATCAAGTGAAATTGCTTCATCACAAGGGATCTATTTATAGAATCACTCGTGTGGGCTACAAGCTAAAAGCCCAATTAAGGCTATAAGCTAAAAGCCCAATTAAGCTTATGGACATCATACCTTATGATGTACCATATATCACTTATCCACGTGGTACCTTACCACTTTCCGTATTACACTTAAGTGCACTGTACCTTACGGTGTTCCTTATTTATTCTATCTCTCATCAACCTGTCCTTATGTGTGTGACCCTGTAGGTTTTCGCGACGTTGGCAATTATATTAAATCACACATTTAATATAATAAACAGTGAGCGGTATCTAGCAACACATCACTGTTACCCAAGTCACGAAAATGTCATGTGATCTGACCAAACCTTTTCCGTGATAATATTTGTGTTGTACAATTACCCTTTTGCCCTCATGTCTATATTGAACACAAGGCATACACTGTGTCACCCTTGTCCAGTTCAATATTGGGCCCTTAGACATTTATCCTGTTATGCAGGATGAGCAAATTCCATCTAGGTCACTCATGTCCCTTAGCATGCTTTGTGAAGTACCCATCAACCGTCTTTATAGTCATCCAGTTACGGATGACGTTTGATCAGCAATAAAGTACTTGACTCTACATCTAGGGTCCATAGTGGTTTCAGGTCAAAGGGTGGTATACACCATTATCATCATGAGAATAACTTATGACACTTTGCATAACATTCTATGTAGTATTCTCATAGCGGGTCAATCCAGTATAAATATTACTCCTAATATTCATACCTATGTCAAGACTTGATAACTCCTTATCTATGATCCATGAGATGTGATCATCAATCTATCTTCATAATAATCTTAATGCTTTAATGTTATCCCACTTCACATTAAAGCTTGACTACGGATACTTTAAGAATAGTGTCTTATGTTTAATGGGATCTCATGATTAAGTCACACTTAACATTTCATTAAACAAATAAACCATTCTAGGGACTTTATTATTTTGGAAAGCAAACATAATAAAGAAATGCCTTTTATTATTAATAAATAATTCGATACAAGTACCAAAAGTATTGGCCTCTAGGGCTTACACCAACAATCTCCCACTAGCACTAGAGCCAACCAGGCATACCCCTAATACCCATAGATCTAGTATGTCCATCATGCTTCAGCTGCGCAAGAGCCTTTGTTAATGGGTCAGCAACATTGTTAAGTGTAGGTACTCTGCATATTTTCACATCTCCCCGATCGATTATCTCTCGAATGAGATGATAACGCCTAAGTATGTGTTTGGATCATTGGTGAGATCTAGGCTCCTTAGATTGTGCGATAGCACCATTGTTATCAGAATAGAGATCAATGGGATCCATAATGTTATGGACTATGCCAAGTTCACTAATGAACTTCTTGATCCAAATAGCTTCCTTTGCTGTAGTTGAGGCAACAATATACTCAGCCTCGGTTGTAAAATCAGCAACTGTATCTTGCTTTGAACTTTTCCAGCTCACAGCGCCACCATTTAAACAAAACACATAACTAGATTGCGATCTAAAGTCATCCTTATCTGTCTGGAAGCTAGCATCGGTGTATCCAATTACAGCAAGCTCTTCCTGACCTCCATATATCAAGAATGAGTCCTTAGTTCTTCTCAAGTACTTAAGGATATTCTTGACAACTACCCAATGAGCATCACCGGGATTAGACTGGTACCTACTCGTTGCACTTAAAGAATACGAGACATATGGTCGAGTACATAGCATGGCATACATGATAGATCCTATTGCAGATGCATATGGAATCTTATCCATGCGATCCCTTTCTTCCTTACTTGAAGGGGATTGTGTTTTTGACAGACACATGCCATGTTGCATAGGTATGAATCCTTTCTTGGAATCATGCATATTAAAGAGTCTCAACACTTTTTCTATGTATGTACTCTGACTTAGGCCAAACAGTTTTTGTGACCTATCTCTATAGATCCTGATTCCTAATATATAGGTTGCTTCACCTAGGTCCTTCATTGAAAAGCATTTCCCTAACCAAGTCTTCACTTGTTGCAAGGTAGGGACATCGTTTCCAATGAGTAATATGTTATCTACATATAATACCAGGAATACGATCATGCTCCCACTAACCTTCTTGTAGACACAAGGCTCATCTTCATTCTTGATGAATCCATATTGTTTTACTGTTTCATCAAAACGAAAATTCCAGCTTCTGGAAGCTTGCTTCAATCTATAAATTGATCGTTGTAACTTACATATCTTTTGGGCTTCTTCTGGTATATCAAATCCTTCTGGTTGTGTCATGTACACATCCTCAAGAAGATTCCCATTAAGGAAAGCAGTTTTGACATCCATCTGCCATATTTCATAATCATGATATGCAGCGATAGCAAGTAAAATCCGAACAGTTTTAAGCATTGCAACTGGTGAAAAGGTTTCATCATAGTCAACCCCATGAATTTGTTTATAGCCTTTTGCAACCAGTCTTGCCTTATAGGTATGTACCTTACCATCCATGTCAGTCTTCTTTTTGAAGACCCACTTGCATCCTATAGGGTTAACTCCTATAGGAGGCTCTACCAAGGTCCAAACCTGGTTTGTGTACATGGAATCCATTTCAGATTTCATGGCTTCTAGCCACTTCTCGGACTCAGGACCAGTTATGGCCTCTTGAAAGGTCACAGGCTCATCTTGATCCATGAGTAATACATCACCCTGATCACTTATGAGATATCCATATCTCTCAGGTTGTTGACGTATCCTGCTTGACCTACGCTGGTCTTGTTCTACTTGAGCAGGTTGCTCTTCCACAACTACTTGTATTTCCTGCTCTAATTCCTCCATAGGTGTATCAATGCTTTGTGGTTCTTGAATTTCTTCAAGCTCTATTTTCCTCCCACTGATTCTTTTGGAAATAAAATCCTTTTCCAGAAAAAATCCAGTTCGAGCGACAAACACTTTGCCCTCAGAAGGATTGTAGAAGTAATACCCTCTTGTTTCTTTAGGATACCCCACAAATAAGCATTTGTCGGATTTGGGCTCAAGCTTAGTTGAAATTTGTCGTTTCACATAAACTTCGCAACCCCAAATCTTCATGTAAGACATATGTGGTTTCTTACCACTCCATATCTCATATGGTGTCTTCTCAACCTTTTTGGATGGAACCCGGTTAAGTGTGTAAGCTGCAGTCAATAGTGCATGTCCCCAAAAGGAGTTCGGAAGATCGGCGTGACTCATCATGGATCGGACCATGTCTAACAAGGTTCGATTTCTTCTCTCAGATACACCATTCCATTGTGGTGTTCCGGGAGGAGTAAGTTTGGATAAAATCCCACATTCCTTTAGATGGTCATCAAACTCTAGGCTTAAATATTCACCGCCTCGATCTGATCGAAGAACTTTAATATTCTTACCTAGTTGGTTTTGTACTTCATTCTTGAATTCCTTGAATTTTTCAAAGGTTTCAGATTTTTGTTTCATTAAATACACATAACCATATCTACTGAAATCATCAGTAAATGTGATGAAGTATTGAAAACCTCCTATGGCTGGTATATTCAGTGGTCCACATACATCAGTATGTATGAGGGCCAAAAGATCATTAGCCCTTTCACCTTTTCCTGTGAATGGGGACTTTGTCATCTTTCCAATTAAACAAGATCTGCATGTCTCATATGATTCATAATCAAAAGAGTCCAAGAGTCCATCTTTATGGAGTTTGGAAATGCGTTTCTCATTTATGTGGCCTAAGCGACAGTGCCAAAGGTAGCTTAGATTTAACTCATTAGGTTTAATCCGTTTAGTATTAATGTTATAAATTAGCATTTCAAGATCAAGGACATATAGTCCATTGTTCATTTGTGCAGAAGCATAGAATATATCATTCAAATAAATAGAGCAACAATTGTTCTTTATTATAAATGAAAAACCAAACTTGTCCAAACAAGAAACGGAAATAATATTCCTACTAATTGCAGGTACATAATAACAGTTCTCTAACTGAATTATTAAACCACTAGGTAAATTCAAAACATAAGTTCATACGGCTAAAGCAGCAACCTTTGCTCCATTTCCAACTCGTAGGTCAACTTCACCTTTTGCCAAATCTCTACTCCTTTTTAGCCCCTGCACATTAGTACAAATGTGAGAACCGCATCCAGTATCTAATAGCCATGATGCAGAAGTAGATAAATTAATTTCAATAACAAAAATACCTGAATTTGAAGTCCCTACTCCATTGTTCATATCTTCCAGGTACTTTGGGCAGTTTCTCTTCCAATGTCCGGTCTTACCGCAATGGAAGTAAGTGCCCTCCTTTTCTATGCCTCCACTAGGCTTCAAAGCAGGAACAGTAGGTTTAGGCTTGGCAACTTCCTTGACTTTCCCTTTACCAACTTGCTTGGTAGGCCTCTTGTTCAGCTTCTTTCCATTACTGACCATCAGAATGGACTTCCCTTTTGTCTTCATATTCTGCTCAGCGGTTTTCAACATGCTTATCAATTCTGGAAGACTCTTATCCATGTCATTCATGTTGAAATTCATGACAAACTGATTAAAGCTATCTGGCAACGATTGCAAGATAAAATCAGTTGCAAGTTCCTTTCCAAGCGGAAACCCTAACCTTTCAAGGCTCTCCACATACCCAATCATTTTGAGTACACGGGGACCTACAGGGTTTCCCTCAGATAACTTGCTGTTAAAAAGGGCCTTTGAAACCTGAAACCTCTCATTTCTTGCCTGCTCTTGATAGAGCATTTTCAGATGTCCGATCATATCGAATGCTGGCATGTTCTCGTGTTGCTTTTGCAACTTCGAGTTCATAGTAGCTAGCATGAGACAAGCGGCTTCGTTAGCATCATCAAAATGCTTCTTATAAGCATCTCTTTCTGCCTTAGGTGCCGAACTAGGCGGTTCCTCTTCAGGAACAGGTGTCTCCAAGACATACATCTTCTTATCGTGCTTGAGGAAAATCCTCAGATTTCGGTGCCAATCCAGGAAATTTGTCCCAGACAATTTTTCCTTATCTAGGATTGATCGCAAAATATGGTTGTTTGTTGTCATGGTAATCTACAAAAATTGAAAATATAAGTATCATTAAAACAACATATTTAATTAGGCCTTTAATCAAATATGCTCCCACTATTTTACTCAAACCAAATGACCCTCATCATTTGATTCGGAAAATCCCGTTGGAAGACTTTCTAGTGGGTCGAGATCCACATTTCACTTCGTTCTAAGTCAGTGTTAGGCTGATTACACAAAACTAGGTTATTTAGGTAGGAACTCCTTCCAATTGTATCTCATACAACTCTCTAATATTTTCAGTTGGGTGAATAACTCCTTATTCTAATTCATCATATGAATCATTCCCAACTCTTGCTTCTAAACATGTATAATCTTATTATAATGTGTTTAGTTAAGTTTGACCCATTGTTTTAGCAGTTGGATATTACAATTATCCCATCGCACCTTACTAATATAGAACATGCACCTCGCGTAGGCGAAACCTACATTGTTCGATACTAGTCTTGATGAGTGCTAAAACTTGGAAAGCATGAACTTAATATTTAACTTGAGGGAATTTGTTATTAGTTTGATCTCACCGGCTTAACATGCAATTCGTCTCTCTCATGCATCAACATACAAACACATGCATCAATATACATAAAAGGATACAGTTATGGCCCCTAGCGCAATTGTTCTCCCAAGCCAATGAGAGAACCTAAGCTAACCTAATAACGATCTAAACTTCTCCAAGCAAGATCTCCAAGGTTATCCTCCTTTGATATTGTATTCTTCTCTTTCTTCATAACATTACATTACATAAAAGAAACTCGTTTTACATACGAGGGAGTGAGATGAGAAAAGAAGTTACATCAAGAATTTTAGAGAGAGGCACGACACGCAGGCCGTATTTTACAATCCTAAAACAAAAAAAAAAGGAGAAAAAAAACGAAGGCCATAACTGATCACCACAAGACAATAATAATAAACACACTTTTATTATTAGTTTAAATTTTGTTAATTAAAAAAAAGGCAAATTAAATTTCGACGATTGATCACACTACGCAGAGTTAGCCGGGGCGATTCAGACCTTACGAATGAGCATGGTCAGTGATAGAAATATTTACCTCTTGTGGTGATTCAGACCTTTGATGTTGTGATCACGAGCGTTGATGAAGAACAACGCCTCTACTCAGTCCACACGAACAGATCGCTTCCGGTCACAGTGCTAGCTGATCACGAACGGAAACCTTGAGTGAGAGAGAGAATCAAAAACAAAATTGCATCAAGTGAAATTGCTTCATCACAAGGGATCTATTTATAGAATCACTCGTGTGGGCTACAAGATAAAAGCCCAATTAAGGCTATAAGCTAAAATCCCAATTAAGCTTATGGACATCATACCTTATGATGTACCATATATCACTTATCCACGTGGTACCTTACCAATTTCCGTATTACACTTAAGTGCACCGTACCTTACGGTGTTCCTTATTTATTCTATCTCTCATCAACCTGTCCTTATGTGTGTGACCCTGTAGGTTTTCGCGACGTTGGCAATTATATTAAATCACATATTTAATATAATAAACAGTGAGCGGTATCTAGCAACACATCATTGTTACCCAAGTCACGAAAATGTCATGTGATCTGACCAAACCTTTTCCGTGATAATATTTGTGTTGTACAATTACCCTTTTGCCCTCATGTCTATATTGAACACAAGGCATACACTGTGTCACCCTTGTCCAGTTCAATATTGGGCCCTTAGACATTTATCCTGTTATGCAGGATGAGCAAATTCCATCTAGGTCACTCATGTCCCTTAGCATGCTTTGTGAAGTACCCATCAACCGTCTTTATAGTCATCCAGTTACGGATAACGTTTGATCAGCAATAAAGTACTTGACTCTACATCTAGGGTCCATAGTGGTTTCAGGTCGAAGGGTGGTATACACCATTATCATCATGAGAATAACTTATGACACTTTGCATAACATTCTATGTAGTATTCTCATAGAGGGTCAATCCAGTATAAATATTACTCCTAATATTCATACCTATGTCAAGACTTGATAACTCCTTATCTATGATCCATGAGATGTGATCATCAATCTATCTTCATAATAATCTTAATGCTTTAATGTTATCCCACTTCACATTAAAGCTTGACTACGGATACTTTAAGAATAGTGTCTTATGTTTAATGGGATCTCATGATTAAGTCACACTTAACATTTCATTAAACAAATAAACCATTCTAGGGACTTTATTATTTTGGAAAGCGAACATAATAAAGAAATGCCTTTTATTATTAATAAATAATTCGATACAAGTACCAAAAGTATTGGCCTCTAAGGCTTACACCAACATGTTTTGGGGTATTTTTTCCTAACTCATCAAACCTTCATTTTTTTGATAGATTAGATTAGAAAACAACATTGTAGCTTGCATCTTGATGATCTGATGTCAGATTTCTCATCAATCAACGCTGACAATTCGTGAGATGTTTGGTTTTCCTCCATTTCTTCTCTATATATTTCTCTATTTGTTGGGTATGTTTGTATATTTACTTTGAACATATGTATATTTGTTGATCATGGTGTTGTGTAAAGCTTGCTTTACAAATCAATCTTGATGTCTTCTTTGATATTTTTGTTTTATGTTTGGATTTGGATTGTTATAGACATATACCTCACAAATCTTGATTAGGGATGGATATCTATTAGTTTCTAGATTCTAGAGATAGATTTAGAGCTAATATTCACTTTGGGTGCTAAAGCTTAATGCCTCGGTGTTGTTGTAGCGTGTAAGACATTGCCGATAGAGTAATACGGTTGGTCTCGCGACTTGGCGTTAGACATAAACTTCATTGTGGGTACATCTCATGGTGTCCATGATGATTTTGACGAGTATAGTAGGTTATGTGAAACTGATCAATAAATTTAAGTTTGTGACCAGTAGTGTATATTCATATCGAATAAGTTGTTTATCCTTTATAGTTTTTGTTTACATTTATTTTTTGTTAATACATTTTCTTTCAACCCATGTATCCCCAAACTCATTAACGAATGATTTGTCGAACGAAAATTCAATAACCAATCTTTGTGGACACGATATGATATAACCTAAATATCACTCGGTAAATTAATAACTTATTTTTTTCTTGCCGCTTTACCGCTGCAATAGTTATCTAAGATTTGATCATCAAAAAACAGCTTTTTCTGCGATATAACCCATTGCGTCAGTCTCCATGCAGCGATGTGTGAAATTCGCGATATAACTCATTGCCTTAGTCTCCATGCAGTGATAAGTTATCAAGCTTTTTTCAATTATCTATCCCCTAGGTTGTGATAGATATGCAAATAAGTCTGCGTAAACCATTGCATCAGTCTCTATTCAGCAATGTATTATCAAACTGTGTTTTATTTATCCCCTAGGTTATGATAAATACACAGGTTCCTCCTGTGATATAAGCCATTGTGTCAGTCTTCATGCAATGATGTGGGAAATCTGCGATATAACTCATTGCGTCAGGATCCATGCAACAATATGCAAAATCTGTAATATAACTCATTGTGCCAGTCTCCATGCAACAATGTGTTTCCTCCTTTGTGATATAGCTCATTGCGTCAGGCTCCACGCAGCAATGTGCGAAATCTGCAATATAACTCATTGCGCCAGTCTCCATGCAGCAATGTGTTTCCTCCTCTACAATATAGCTCATTGCGTCAGGCTCCATGCAGCAATGTGTGAAATCTGTAATATAACTCATTGTGTCAGTCTCCATGAAGCAATGTGTTTCCTCCTCTTTGATATAACTTATTGCCTCAGTCTCCATGCAGCGATGTTGTTATCAAGCTCCTTTTCAAATATCTAACCCCTAGGTTGCGGTAGATATGCGAATAAATCTGCATAATCCATTGCATTAGTCTCCATGCAGCAATGTGTTATCAGACTTTGTTTTATTCATCCCCTATGTTGTGATGAATAAACAAAATCAAATCAAATTAAAACTTACTATATTAGTCTCCAAGCATTAGTAAGTCAACTTTTTCAAAACTTGTATTTTTGTAAATATGCAAAAGAATATACAATCTCTTAGATATTGACGAGTTATCCGCGTCGTCATGTCTAAATTCTATCAAAACTTTGGTTCAAACGCTGGTAAGATGATACATCATCATATTCACCTACTCTTTATACTCATGGGAGTGATGTACAATGTATCCTTATAATCTTTCAACTTGTGTTGTTTACCTCCTAGGTCATGGTAAATACGCAAAAATATATGATCCCTTTTCTAGGTATTGGCGAGTTATTCACGTCATCATATCTAGATCAAACTTACTATTGAATCAATCTCTCTGTTCAAACTCTGGTAGGATGATACATCGCCATTGTCTATTTCTTTGTTCAAACTCAGGCAGAATGATACATCATCATCTTTGCTTATTTCTCGGTGCTCTTGGATATGCTATATCAGTGTACCGTTATTTAATAATTCTTTAGTCCAAATTTTGGGGTCTTTTATTATTTAATAACCCTCCAAATTGAATGTGTGAGACCTGTATATTCTCGCACCATTCAATTGAAGAGTGATTAAATAGGGGCAGTTGTCATACCCCAAATTTGCCCGCCCTTTATTTTTATGGTCAAAAATATTTTCAACACTGGTTTTATAATATTTTGTTATCTTTATAAATATTCGCTTCCAAACTTATTTAAAAATATAATGATTTATTTCATATCATTTTGTATTTTTGAATAAATAAATATTTGCTCGTCTTCATGTACTTTCAATTGGCTTTTTATTTCGAATAAGTAACATAGCACAGTTGGTAAGGAATGAAGCTTGCAAATATGAGGTCACGGGTTCAAATATTGTGGGTTGCATTATTTTATTTATTTTTTGTTGCTAATTTTATTTCCTTTATGTAGATCAAACTTTGGGCTTTCCTTTGGACTTTTGGATAACTTAGTCTCTAAGTCTTTTTTAACCTAATTCACTTTATAAATAGGACTATTGTTGTCTTAGTTTTTCATTCGCAATTCATCAAGAATTTCCCAATTACACAATTCATCCACATCTTACAATTCTTTTTCTTTTTTTTTGTTTATTCTAGGATTGTTGTCTATATCAGACAACAACTATTTTTGGCCGATGATTTCATATGAGGCCCCTCCCTATTATTTTCGATTTTATCTTCTTAATTTTGATTTACTCATTATTTAAATCATATGATTCTATTATATGAGGGTTATTCTTTTAAAAACTATATTTTTGTAGATCCACAATTCTAAGAATTCTCAATCTCGTAAATTCCATGGTTTTTCATTCAATTTCTTTTCTTTAAACTGAAAGCTTTTAGTTACTAACCCTTTTTGTTTTAACTTGTTTCAACCAAATGATGAACATCTGATGGTTTTTTTCAGTTATATAATTTTTACATTAACTATCAATAATTTCAAACTTTTTTCTCCTTAGCCAATAATTAACAAATTAATCAATAAATAAATATGTGTCTAAATTAATTTAATCTTTTATAAGAGACAAACCTTTTCACACAAAATTTTCATTCACGATAAAATATTCCATAAGGCCAATTTTCCTACCACAACCTCCACTCACAATCACATTTTTTAGCTCACACACAAACCTTACTGACTTTTAATATTTTCCATATATCCGTGCACATTCTAACAATTTTTCCAAAGTCTCTCACATACAATTTTCAATCATACTCATTCATACACAAATCCACAATTTTTAACACAATTCCACACATTTTTCACAAAAACCTTTGTATTACACTTTGTTCTTTATACATCAACCACATCCTGTAAACATTCTAGCACTAATTCGTCACCCAAAAGAATCTTACTTTTCATGACATTAAATTTCTACAGAGTCTCTGTACATACATACAATACCATGAACCAACAATTATAACACAAGCTGATCACCATTACAAAAGAAAACCTTCAATTTGAAACATCAAATTCAAACCGCGTCATCATCAAAGAGCTTTTTATTATCATTCAGAAATCCAGGAAAAGAATCAAATGCGAAACCCAAAATGATAACAGTCCAACCACCCAGATTCGCGTCAACACCCCTTCCGCTGAACCAGACCCACAAATCCATTGACACATGATCACCACCACCGGAGAAGACGTCACAGATCCACCGGTGTGCTCCTCGCAGCCGTCTCAATATGCATATCCACAAAATTTCATTGTCAAGCCACCATCCACCTCGAAACGGCACCGCCCAGGTTCTGTTATGCTTCCATTTTGTTTAATATTTATTTTGTAAGGAGAACAGAGAAGGAAAATTGGAAAAATTGGAGAAAAGAGAATGAATTCATGATAAAGAGAAGAAGGAGAGTTTTCTCTCTTTGTTTCACGTTGTTGTACCCCAAAAATTGCCCTCTCATTTATCAAGTTTTTTCTCACAAGACTTCTTTGACTCAAGACAAGATCAGAGTTTGCTCAGCTCAGGACATCTCATCTTGCACTGATAACCCAAAATTAGGGTTTGAGTTTGCACAAGGATTTTTGGACCATCAATGCTTTATGTGACTTTTGTACATCATTTTGGACCCCTAAGGTTGATCATGACAAGTTTCAAGCCTTGAACCACATTTTTGATCAGTCAATTGGACAGTTGACCTAAAAATCAGCTGTATTGGGGAAAAAGTAAACCATAGCCAATTTACAGTCAAAATTCATAATTTTTTATCCACATCAACATTTTATATTCACATGTATCATTTGGTCAAGTTTGGATCATAGTTCCTCAAGAAATTTGATCAAATCATCAAAAGGGCAAAATGGTCCAAATTAGGGTTTTGACTGAGAAAGGGCAATTTCTGATTTTTAACCTAGAAAATGACCAATTAAGTTCAAGAATGATTTCAAGGATTCAATGGCATCATCTTGAGTTAATTACATGGCTCAAAACATTTCAAATTTCATTGGATTGACATATGAAATTTGTAGTCAACTAATCAAAAGTCAACTGTACACTAAAAAGTCAAACTTTGACTTTTTGGTCAAAATCAAGTACCAAGGGTCATAATTCATCAAAACATTCCCAAATGTGAAGCTTGTTCACCAAGAAAACCAAATTTGAAAATTAGGGTTTTAATTTGAAAATTTTCATAACTTAGAAATTTTCCAAGTATAAAAATTTTCTTATTTTTTCTCAACTTTACACCACTTTTTCACCATGATGCATTTTGATTCAAAGAAAATTCCCAACATGAAAGTTGTAGACCTCCATGATATCTACAACTTTTCTTCATAAACTTTTCCCTAAAGATGCTTGGATCTCAAGATATAAATTTGTGAATACATGGTCATGAACTTCTTAACTTAGTGAAATTTTGCCCTAATTTAGGCAGGTTTTGAACCCAACTTCATGGCAAGTTTTCATCTAGTTCCAAGAGGTATCTCAAAATTAATTTCAAAGATGGGTTATATATCACATTGCAAGCTTTCCAAAATATCCAAGAACTCTCCAAGATCATTTTTGAGTAGGGAGAATCGAAGAGAGGAAATTGGCATTTTCTCACTTTTTTGTTCAAGCAATTTCATGAAGAACCAAGTTGCAAATCAAACCTATGCTGGCTATTTCATGTTGTACATGTCCTAAACTTGCTACACACTCCTTAATTAAATGCTTACTCATTTTACAAAGCCTCTATCCATGCTTTTGAACTTTTACACAACTTGTAATTCCATTTATGGCCAAAAGGTTCCATTGCCATTTTCATAAAGGGCAACTTTTGAAAACTTTGTAATCTTGAGCATTGGACCTGTCCTCTTGATACATGCAAGTACCACATACCAAAGGAAACTTGTAGGGAAGAAATACCAACCCTAAGCAAGCTGGTACAAGCATGTGAGTTTTGTCTTGTCACTTTGCTTCAAGTACAAGAAAAGTTGCAAAAAGGCTAGGGCTTGTACAGCTGATAGAGAGCTGACTTAAAACCATTTATATACTGATATGCAAACCAGATACAACACATAACATGTTTGAAAAAGACCTGAAACTCTCTCAAACTAAAAAACACCCAAAACCTGTCAAAAACTGCAGGTTCTGCACAAGCTCACTCATCTTCCATTTGGCTCGTGCGCTTTGTGTTTAGATCATTCCAACACCTTACATACTTGATACCAAACACCATTTCAAACAAACAAAATCAAGTGATCTAAATCAAGTAACTAAGAGCCCATGTAAAACCATGGATGAAAAGGGTGCTAGCACCTTCCCTTTTCATAATCTACCCCCCGAACTCAAGAAAACATCTCAAAGGTCTTTCATGTGCTTTTTCACCTTTCCTTTTGGATAAAAGGAAAGTCGGTGGCGACTCTTGCTAACCGCAACATTTGCGATAAAACGCAAAACCTCAAGTTAGTTCTCCCACCGCATCACAGAACTGGCGACTCTGCTGGGGATATTCTAAAAGTGGGGTTACCTTAGGGTTTTATATCACATTTATTTGCTTACATTGTTTGACTTGTTTGCTTTACATTATGGTTCTTTGTTTGGGTTTGAATCCTCTACCCGGGTTTGGGAAACATTATAGGTAAATAGCAATACATTATGGAAACTGTGCGGGGTATACCTACATGGTCTAAGCAATAGCTATGTTAGTGTGCAATATTTGTGGGTACCGGTAGCCTTTGAGTTAATCAAAGAGAATAAGGGGCCGCTGAGTGATGTCATGAAGCACTAATGAACTTCTAGAACCCTTTACTTGACCAACTTGGCCTTTAGGATGTAGTGAGATGACCGGCTTTGGTGCAGTCCGAAGTTGGTAGATACTCGATACTACACTCATTGAGGTTTGGTTTCTTGGGATATTTCGGTCGCCATTAAAGAGGCTTGAGCTGAAACAATGACCAAGGAAAGAATCCAGTGATATTGAGCTTCTTAGAACCCGGTTACTATTATTAGGATAGGTTGAGCCAACTAAACTTCAAGAGGATACTTACCTATAAGACCCCATGAAAGCCTAAACTAAGAACTTGTTTGATTTTCTCGTATATGCATATTTGTACATAACATCATGGACATCATGAACATCATATGCATCCACTAACCATTTCAAGGATTTTAGAGATTCATCTTTGTTCTTTTTTTGTAGGATATGGATTCACTTCGCAGAAAAACTATCCAAATTAACCTTGTAAGAATTCCTCCACAACTCAAGAAGCTAGCTTCAAGGATCCCTGAGAACTCTCCATTCACCGAGTGGCATGGTCGTCTACTCGACTTGGTCACCTCCAACACAGAGGAAGATATGATGAAAGTTCGCTTCCAGTTCTTTGACCCTTTGCATCACTGCTTCACATTTCCTGACTATCAGCTTGTGCCTACTTTGGAAGAATTCTCTCAACTTTTGAGGATTCCTATTCTCAATCAACTACCTTTCAATGGTACGGAAAGAGATCCAAAGCCAGAAGAGATTGCTCAAGTCCTGCACTTGCACTCATCTGATGTTACAACTCATTGGGAAACTAGAAGTGGTGTCAAAGGCTTCTTGGCAAAGTTTCTATTTGAGAAAGCCCAGAGCTTTTGGAATTCCCTAGACTTTCAAGCTTTTGAGGAGATTGCAGCTCTTCTCATCTATGGGATGGTCTTGTTCCCCAATCCTGACCAACTCATAGATGTGAGCGCTGTCAAAATCTTCATGTCACGCAACCCGGTGCCTACATTGCTTGGGGATATCTTACACTCTTTTCACACTCGTACAATGAGGAAAAGAGGTGTTCTTATGTGTTGCACTCCTCTCCTGGCAAGATGGTTTATTTCTCATCTTCCCCAATCAGTCTTAAAGAATGAGCAAGGTTTGAAGTGGTCACAAAGTTTAATGACGCTTAAACATTCAGATATTCATTAGTGCTCTCGATCCAAAGAGAATGTTATCATTGTTGACCGTTGTGGGGAATTCCCTAATGTCCCTCTACTTGGAATTATGGGAGGCGTCACCTACAACCCATGTTTGGCTCTAAGACAGTTTGGTTATGCCCGAAGGGATGGCCTGCATGATATGCTGATTCAAGGCTTGGTATTCGACTACGACAACAACGATCAAGGACTTCGCCAGAGATTCATCCGAGCTTGGAGGATGCTAAACAAGGTGGATAGCAAGACTTTGGGACACAAGAATTCCATCCCTCTTGAGCCTTACCTCAAGTGGGTACGAACCCGCGCTCAAAGTCTTATGATGCCTTATCCCTCCATCCTCCCAGTGATTATTGAGCCTGTTAAGGAGGGAGAAGTTCCATACACTATCCTACATCCTGACATGCCCACATCACTCGAAGACCTACAAAGGGACTGGATACAGCTCAAAGGAGAGCGTGATACTTTCGAATCCCAATTCTACGCAAGTGAGAATAAGGTTTTGGAACTCACTCGGCTACTTCATGAGGAGCAGACTCTAAATACCTACATTGCACCAAAGAGGATGCGCGATGTATTTTTATCTTAGAATTTTGTATTATTTTTCCCAAGGGGTATTGATGTACTCAAATTCTATCTTATTAATATAATGTGTGTTTCTTTTTTTTTAAAACAAATTTGAATTTTTAAATCCTTGAAAGCATTGCATGTATACATATCATTCATCATGACATAAGAAGGTCTGTTGCAACCAGTTTCCTCATCTCTCTACTGTTTATTTCAGTAATATGGATCTCGAACAGACGGTCAAAGACCTTCAAGCTCAAAACACACAATTTCAACAGTTACTCATGAACCTGGCCAAGGGGCAAGAAGAGTTGAAGACTTTGCTGGAAAAAGAGAAAAAGAATAAAGAGAAGAAACCAACTGGTGTGGTAATCATGGGAAGAAGGTTTCAAGGACAGGCTAGAAGAACCTTGGATTTTCCAGCAACATCTGATGAAGGATAAAGAAAAGGAAAAGAAATAGCAGTTCTGTCAGACTCTGAAGAAGAGGAGGAAGAGGAAGACTACTCTGAGGAACAGTATCCTCCGGCTGATGATAAGTACAGACACCTGGAAGAGCGTTTAACGGCTATGGAAACACAGAAGGTACCGGGGTTAGATTTTGAAGAGTTGGGGTTAGTGTCAGGAATTGTGATCCCACCAAAGTTTAAAGTGCCATTATTTGCAAAATATTATGGAGTGTTGTTTCCTAAAATGCACCTCCGATCATATGTCAGAAAGATTCAGCCACACTCCACCGACAAAGACTTGTGGGTCCATTTCTTCCAAGACAGCTTATCCGGAACACAACTTGATTGGTTTTACCAATTGGAGAGGGCCGACATCCACAACTGGGAAGAACTTGTCACAACTTTCTATAAGCAATACCAGTATAATGCAGATTTGGCACCTACCCGTACTCAACTTCAGAGTATGGCTATGGTTTCAAATGAGGGTTTCAAAGAGTACGTGCAAAAATGGAGAGACCTAGCTGGAAGGGTGCAACCCCCTCTGTCTGAAAGGGAGTTGGTGGATATGTTCTTGGGCACCCTATCAGGCCCTTTCTTCAACCATCTGATTAGGAGTTCATCTGCTGGGTTTACTGAGCTAATATTAACCAGAGAAAGGGTGGAAGCCGGTATAAAAAGTGGAAAGATTCAGAAGGATGCGTCTGCCTCTACAGCTGTGAGAAAACCTTTCACTGGGAAGAAGGAGGTTTCTGCTATTTATTCACAAAGGAATTAGGGAAGAACTGAACGCCGACCAACGGTGGGGGCCGTTATGATTCCAAAGGCTGCATCTAATCAACCAAGAAATAACCAGCCAAGGGTGGAAAGGCCAGTCCGGCAATTCACCACGATTAATATGACTCTAGCCCAGGTTCTACCACATCTTCTAAAATTGAATCTGGCAACTTTATAGGAGGCCCCAAAGAATCCCAACATGGCGTCCCCTCATTATCACCCGAATGCCAGATGCGTATACCATTCTGAAAGTCCAGGGCACGACACCAACAACTGTTGAGCATTAAAGAACAAGATTCAAGACCTCATATATGCCAAAGAAGTTGAGTTTGACGCACCAGAAAAACCAAATGTCATTTCCGCTCCGATGCCTAGGCATGGTCACAATGCCAATGCTATCGAAGAAGATTTGTTTGTTGCTATAGTAGATGAACTCTTGACTCCGCTCTCGATCATCAAAATGAACTTGTTGAAAGCATGGATATTCC